>VONZ01000629.1:0-447927 GCA_012976165.1 Labeo catla | reverse complement strand
TCAAACTCTTCTGTCATTTTCCTAATGATCTCAGAGTTTTGCATGTTGCGGAACATCTCACCAGTGACAACACCTGCAAAAATAGCACTCAAAATAAGACTTAAAAAGTTTGGAAGGTTATAAAAAGTAATAACATTAAGAAACAAAACTGATATAAGTGAACCTAAGTTAGCTATGTTGTACCAAGTTTATGTTGCACCCGTCAGTTCATTTATTTGTAGCTTTTTGTAGTAAAAAAAGTCATAAAAAGCACTACTAGGTATGTAACAATATTATTGTGGCCACATGACAATATGAAACGATATAGGTCTTCCAGGCAAAAAGTGTAGATTTTTCAAATATTCTAACATAAACGGTCTTTAATGTTGAGTTTTGGGACATTATGCTTTGGCACAGTATCTTTCAAACTGTGAATGAATGCAGTGAACTCCTTTATTGCATGTGCTGTGAGTTTAGCACGTGTTTGGAAATGCAACGGCCACCAGTTATGCTTTATTTTCATGGCAGATGATTACAGCATTTCATTAGATTTGTAGTGAGACTGGAGTTTTCTGGCAAAATAAAAGCTCTACTGCCATTTCCATCACAATAAAAGCTTAAAAGTGCAGTATGAATTGCTGACAGCGAGTGGTTTAAAAGGGCAACGTTACTGCAGTCCAAATTCAAAACATCTCTTTCAAGTGTAGGAATTAGAAAAGCATTGTAATTTCCCTACTGTACTGAAACATTTATTTTGCAGTTTCTTTTTTTACAATTTCTGCAATTGTTTTACAATATATGGCTATTTCTGTCATTGCTTTTATTATTATTATTATTATAATATTCTAATTTGTTTGGCTTCCTAAAACACCAGTGTGAATGTAAATTACACTGAGACAGTAGACCACACCTAAAAAGAGGGTTGAGTCCCCTCAAAGTTCAAGTCAATTCACTGACTTTTTTTCTGACTTAAGTTTTCTTAGTTGATAACATGCGTTGGAGCTCTTAACTGTGAACTCTTTAAAAAAGCATTAGAGAGAAGAATTAAGCTTTTAAATGCACAAAACTGTCATTTTTTCCATTGTCTTTTTTTTTTATATAAATAATTGCAATAAATATTGTATCGTGGACTTCATATCGTGATATTATTATGTCATTCGATTTTAATAGCGTTACATCCCCATTAATGAATAATGACTTGGGCTTACATTTTGGTATGTTCCTCATACAAAGCTATCATATGGATTACCAAAAAGATGGAATATAGCACAAGAATTACTTTTATGATTGTTTTATGCCCTTTCTGGAGCTTGATATCCCCAGTCCTTATTTACTCTCATTATGTGGAAGACAGCACATAAAATAATGCAGTTTGGTATGAAATGAGGATGAATGTCTGTCACAGCATTTCTTTGAGCTCAAACCAGATCACATGAGAAATGACATTCAAACCTTTGCAGCCAGAGCACTGGATGAAGAAATTGATCAAGTCCAGAAGTGCGACGTCTCTGTCATGTTTGTAGGACTCAATCCAGTCATCAACGACCGACTGCAAAAGGGGAGAGCAGAAATCTCACAAAGGTCAAAATCTGCTCAACTACACAGCGGTACATCTGTCTGCATATTCTCCTGCCAACACTCAAATCCCACCAGAAGCCACAAACCCACATGAGGGAATTTAAGATGTGAATGCCAGAGCGAGACAGAGGGCAGTGTAAAAGCCGGTAATATGCTCACTGACCTGCATGGCACTCTTTCCCAGCCTGACCACTTCAAAAAGCATGACATTTTCCATGCCGTTTTCCTGGTGGTGGCCGTTCATGCGTCCGGCTCCTTTCCCCACTCCTTTCCCCTTCTCCCCAGGGCCCTTCTTTCCTTTCTTCGCCTGAAGCAGAGTGACATCACAGGTCAACATTGACGAACTAGATCAAACATGGTTTGAAACATTTGCTGAAAATGCACTCACCTTCAGGCCATTCAAAATATGGAAGTATTTGTTATCGGAATAGATTTGGATAAATTTAGCATTACATCACTTGCTCACCAATGAATCCTTTGTATTAAATGGGTGCCCAATGAAAATAAGTGCATAATTCATTGTCCTCTCATATCAAAATGTACTGACATATTAGTTTAGAAATGTTTTGGACTGTTTTCTCTTGTAAATTGTGCTTGATCTGTGCATATGTCTCTTCTGATTCAGCAATGGTTAGAAGTTAAAAATGCCTTGATAAATTTATTACAAACTGTCAGCTGTTTGGACTCCCATTCTGACGGCACCCATTTAGGATCAATTGGTGAGCAAGTGATGCAATGCTGCATTTCTCCAAATCTTTACAGATGAAGAAACAAACTTATCTTGGATGGCCTCAGGGTGACTACATTTTCAGCAAATTTTCATTTTTAAGTGAACTATTCCTTTAAGTCACAAAAAGTTCACGACCCCTGGCCAATTATTAGCTCCAGAACCATTTCCATGGAAAAGGGGGTAAAAGGCCATTTAAATTAACCTTGTGAAATCTTGTAAAGACTTTCTGACGATCAAAAAAATGTCGGAGTCCACTCATACCTTCCCTTTCCCGATGATGACATTCCTCCCATCAGGATCATCGAAATCAGTGTCTGATGAGAATCGGGTGTCAGTGTCCCTGTTCACACAAACAGATCAATGTTATCAGAGTGCAGGAGAACGTGTGAATGCATGCATACACACAATCTGTATTCATTACTCCTGTGTGTCTGTGCACTCACTGAGGGTAATGAAACTCTGTTTGTAATTCCGGTGCAGCTATCATTTCTTTAACATCTTCTGGTCCACTTCAACTTATCAAGGGCTTTGTCTTCATGCACACAGGGCAACAGCGGGTACTTTTGTCTCATAAACCTAAAACACACACACGCAAACGGAAAAACATTAAAATCTTGTTAAAGAGGTTAAAAACAAGCACACATACATTAGCAATATATTAATTCTTGCCTAATATTAGAAATCAACTCTGGCTGTTTTGAATTCATTTTTAATTGCTGGCTTATATTCATATGCGTCAGCTGGCTGTCGCATCGCATCTCACTTTTTTCATGTTCTCAAGCTACGAGAGGTGCATTTTAATACAGTCTGAATGTCACAGTGTACAGTGTTGACACAAACTCCTGTGTGACAAAACACTTTGCAAGGTCTCGTCAAAAGTTAAGGTGTAACCAGACAAAATTAAAAACCTCTGACACACTTCTGATACACAAGGAATGCTATTATTGAGTTTTCATGTTCATCCTTATCCAAAAATTATACATCTAACATAATTATAAATGTTTCAGTACGGCAGTATATGGGGGCTATTAAAATCAATCCAAAACACTTGTAGCAATTAGTTTGGTCGCTTTACTATGTCTACAACTTCAATCAGTCTGTCATTATGGTTAGGCAGAATAAATGCATTTATATTATAGCCACAGGGGGGCAGTATGGCTCCATATCAGCACTTCTGAGCCGATCACTCAGACAGAGAGACTCTTTCAGTCAGCGTGAAGGAACTCCAGTGAAAGCTGCAGGCGTCTGCACCTCTTTATTTCTAGTAATAGCACCATTTCAAAACAACGCTAAGAATAATGAATACATAAAGCAGACAGTTTTGCCTTCAGAGTCATTTCTTCATTTCTTAAGTTAATGATATTTAAAAGCACACTTTCACAGAAAGCTACAGACCATGTTTTAAACACAACACTACTCTCCAGCAGAGAAGTTCAGACCAGAACACGTCATGTTAAAGGGATAGTTCACCCAAAATGACAAATCAGCTATCATTCAATCTCCTTTCTCCTCGTCTTTCTTCTGTGCACTCACTGAGGGTAATGAAACTCTGTTTCATAAAGTTCTTCAATATGTACAGCAGAGGAGGAACATATCAGAGCAATATATTATCAGCCCATGAGTGGACCACAGCTTTGCAGTGAAACATGTACACAACAACACATGTACACACATGACATGTACACAACAACACACTGTAATAAACCATAAGCAATTTAATGTAACACTGATTGAAGGAAAGACTACCATTATTATCCTTAAAGACCTAAATGGCTATTTCACACTAAAACAGGACGCCGATGCTGGCAAATATCAAATGGCATTAATAGCCAACAGCATGTAGCTCACAGCCACGAGAACAAGATCTGCTATTGCTAGTCAAAGACAGGTGGTATTAGAGAAGGGGGAATTGACATTTTAGGGATCATTTTAATGAACAAAAACCTGGATACACCATCAGCGCAGAATGAGGTATGAGCTCATGTTCACTTACAGTCCTGTTCATCTACCACTACTCAGACATACAGTCCCACCCTAAACTTACACCTTTGGCTAATACTGCACTTTATGCACTTTCAGGCAATCAAACAAACAATCAATTATTTTATATTTGCCTCTTAAGCTGGGTCTTTTTTTTTTTTTTTACAATGCATTTTTATACTAAACCTTTAAGAAAGCGTAAAATCAACAGCCAATATGAATCAACAGAGCATTTCTCTGATAAATGCTAAATATTGTGAAGTGGTGCTTTCACTCTAATGCATCCTGCATTATTTTTGTCATTTGACTATATATTTCAAATGCCTGTGGTTCAAAGGTACACATGAAGTTATTTTACTCATTCTAAAAACTTTCTGGGAGTCAGAACAATGCAGCTATATGTTATGTCACTAAAGATTAGGCACAAGTTATAGATGAAATCCATCCAAAAAAGTGAGTAAAATGGCTAATACAGATACACTTTTTGCTGCATGTGTTACTATGAGTTATAAAATTTAAAAACATTTCTTCAAAAGGACGTGAGTGGCAAAGTGTTTCAGTTGCATTGGGGTAAACTGTGTCAGTGACAGCTAATACTGATAGGAAGTTGCCAACTGCGAGAAAAACTATTATAGTAAACACTATACAAATGTTGATTTTTGTTTGTTTGACATATTTCAATATTGAAAGCATTTGTTTGTTTTGTGAAAATGTGAATGTATTAAAAAAATATAATTATAAGTATTAGTTGTACCTCTCATTTCTCCTTGCTCAGAGGACCATAAATAAATAAATACATACAGTTTACCCCTCACTGAACGTATGAATATAAGTATTTTCTTAGGGGCTTTACTGAGATACCACTTCACATAAGTAGCTAGGTGCAGCAGAACACTAAAGAGCAGATGGCATCTGTGTTGACACAATAAGTTTTTTTTTTTAATCAATCATTTAGCAGGTTTGGCCTTTACTACAGAAGCACTTATTTCTTCAGCCACTAATTTTAAAAAAACAGCACGAGTGTGGAGAACTACAGTGCCATGAAAGTGATACAGGCTGTTCTGAGCCGTGCGCTGAAGATGTGCCCGCGGTTCAGAATGAAAACAAGTGGGCGTGGCTCGCAGAGTCTGTCATATCGCGCCGCTTCCTTGCTGATTGGCTATCCAGATTCCACCGTTTCCAGGAAACATCTCCGAGAGCCGGGGCTTCACGTCTACCTCTGTGCCCATATAAGGAAGTATCACGTCCGCCCTCCTTTTCACCGCATCCAATCAGAGGCCGCCAGTAACATTTGTGGACGTAAACATGAACAGAGCGAGAAGGAAGGAACCGGGCCACCGCTGTAAAAATGACGCATTTAGACACGGACCATTATTTCAAACGGATCATTTTGTTCGTTTAACGAACGTTCTACTAATATTCTAAATGAAGGATTTATTAAAAAACATTCCAAAGAGAGCAAGTATTCTAAGAACAAATTACCCGCGACCCCTTTTGATTCCGGCTTATATGTGCATAAAGAGGTGTGGCTTTCAGCACTCGAAGGAGTGCGAATTAAATAAAACAAGTTAAATTTTAAATAATCACATAGCACATTATCAGTCACGGAATAAAATAGACACGTCGAATACGATGTCCCTCTCTCTGCACCAAATACAGGGCAAAGCGTGTGCTGAGAACGTGAGATATCAGTTATGTAATACCCAGCAAGTAACAATAAGCGGCATTTATGCGCGGTGCACAGACGCAATAAAGCTCAATATTCTTTGAGAGAATAATCGGCGGTAAGGCGGGAATTCAAAAGCCACAGCATCATCATCGACAATGCGTTCGAAGGAAAAGTGGCGCCAAATGACGCTTCTATCCACAGCCATTGTAACACACACACACACACACACACACACACACACAGACACAGACAATGACAGCTTAGCTCAAAACTAACACTGCACCATTATTTCATCCCATGCTTTCCGGTTCACGTTCGCTACAAATGTGTGTACAGACCAGTTGTCTATATAATGTCAAATACATATTTGTAAACCCGACCTGGCCTATATATTAAAAATTCCGTATAGATATGCATCCGCTGACTCTTTTATCATACAATGGCAGTCTAAAACAACTGGTTTTCACTTTGGACACTAAGCCAAGTAAACAAAACACCCTTAAAATCAAATAACGGAATGTTTTAATATTGCAGTGAACTGCACAGATCCCGTTTCACGTCCCATTCATCCTATGCCAACTTTATAATAACATGCAGCAAATAGAGTATCAACTATTAGCCATTTTACCAAGTGACAGATGAATTTGCGCCAAAATACCGTAGAGTTTGATTGGACGTACGGCCTCTGACGTCAACAACAAAAGATATGGGAAGTGTCTTTTCCACCTTTAAAAAGTTGATCAGCACGTTTATTTTTGCTGCCCTACATATGCGCTATTGCACAGTTTCAGTAAGCATTGTTTTAGAACTCTATCAAAACATAAGTGACACCCATTTTTGGGTCACGACCCACTGGTCTACAGAAGTGAGAAATAATGGGCTCTGCTAATGTATGGAGCTAGTATGTGAAGTTGAGTGCTGAGATCAGGCGGACGCTCGCAAACTCCTCCTCGTCGCACTTCTTACCACGATATTACTTCATTACTCGCGGTGTTTTACTTCCAACGCACTATTAACAACGTTAAACGACGAGCTTGTCAGCACAAATACAGGCTACCGTCGCGAAATCGCACAATAGTTTGACGGAACGATTAAAAACACGATCAGAAGGGGAAAAAATCTCCATCTTGAAGTCAATCCAGCACAGCTGTTTTCGGGATTCTCCATTTTGGCTCCGCTCGTTTCCAGTCATTATGCCCGCGCACCGACCACACGCTAACATATAACGCGTAAAAATGGCCAGCGAGTGTGTTTAAATTTGACAATGTGATGAAATTAGCATAATAGGTGCGACATCAGCTTTTCCATCTCGGAAAAGGGGGGGAAAACATCGCGTCCTCGTCCTCCATCTTGCCTCTCAATTTGTGTTCCTGACTGTGCAGGGTAAGGTTAGCCCGCTAGCTAACTGTTTACCAATGAAACGACACAAAATACACAAACTACATTCGTTCGTGAACCCATAACACGCTTGTTTAAATTCCTAAGGAGCACTGTGAGGTGGTTTTTGTTGTTTAAACACGGCAACGGAAGCACGGCGGCTCGTTTCGTATCCTGTCCCTCGCTTATCAGGCTAGCGCGGCTAACACATCATCCAAATAACCCTAAAGCCACTAATTTCTATAAATCTCTCCGCCATTTTACCACTTACCCGATCGTCAGGGTCGGTTCCGGATTGTTTATAAGGACTTCTTGAAGAGCTAGATGGACTCCAGTGGCTTTAAAGTGCGCATTCGCGGCTATTTCATGGATGTAGTTTGAAAGTGGCGGTCAGAGGCGGTTTTGGACACGCTCTTACCCCGCTTGCTCCGTTCGGTTTGTTGTTCCGATCACTCAGAGACAAACTGCTGGTGTAGAGCTGCCACCTCGTGGACAGTGGAGGGATTGCACAGAGCTCGACACTGACATTTAGTGGTCGAGGCCTTTAGGTGCAAAATGCTCAGTGCAATACACGCTAGTATGAACTATTTTATTATTAAGTGGCAATATTTGACTCATGATTTTTATTTTTTGGGGGGCATTTTATGTTTGTTTTTTTTTCTTTCATGTACAATGCCAGTCAAAAGTTTTTGAACAGTAAGATTTTTAATGTTTTTTTTATTGAAGTCCCTTCTGCTCACCAAGACTGCATTTATTTGATCCAAAGTACAGCAAAAACAGTAATATTTTGAAACACTTTTGCTATTTTGCTGTTTTAACTGTTTACTATTTTCTGATTTCAAAGCAGAATTTTTAGCATTATTACTCCAGTCACATGATCATTCAGAAATCATTTTAATTTTCTGATTTGCAGATCAAAAACTTTCATTATTATATTTATGTCGAAAACAGCTGAGTAGATTTTCGTAGGTTTATTAAAAAATAGAAAGTTCAGAAGAACAACATTTATGTGAAATAGAAACATTACAAATATCTTATATCGTTATCATTACTTTTGGTCAATTTAAAGCATCCTTGCTAATTAAATGTATTCATTTCTATAATTTCTATATCTATAATTCCTGCAAAAAAAAAAAATAAATAAATGTACTGACTCCAAGCTTTTGAATGGTATAATGTATATTGTTGCAAAAGCTTTTTATTTCAGATAAATACTGATCTTTTGATCTTTCTTTTCTTCAAAGAATCCTGAAAAAATGTACTTAACTGTTTTAAACATTTATGATAATAAATATTTCTTGGACAGCAAATCAGCATATTGATCAAATCAGATTTCTTAAGGATCATGTGACACTGAAGACTGGAGTAATAATGCTTACAATTTAGCTTTGATCACAGGAATAAATTATATATTAAAATATATTAAAATAGAAAGCAGTTATTTTAAATAATAAAAATATTTTTACTACATAACTGCTTTTGCTGTACTTTGGATCAAATAAATGCAGGCTTGGTAAACAGAATTCTTTAAAAACATTAAAAATCATACGGTTCAAAAACTTTTGACTGGTAGTATATATCTGAACATTTGTCAAACAAATGTATTTTTAATAAATGCATTCAGTAATCAGTTTAGTAATCTGAAAGCAAAATGTCACTACAGGTGTTTGCAGAAGCATTTACAAAACCCATAAAATATATAACACAGTATAATGAAATATATAAAGTGAAATACTTTAACTTCTAAGCTGTCAGATATTATGGTGAGAATTGTATTCTGCTGCAAGCAAAACCGCATTTAGCCTTTTTTTCCAGTTTATCAGTTTTAAAACTGACAGATGAAACAGAACAGAGAACATTTACTTTGAATTCCACTTTATTGTCATTATAATGGATGAAAAAAATCATTATTCACGGAATTATGACAACAGAAAGGTTTGGACTGGTGAATCAAACTAGAACATTATTAAAAGTCTCAAGCAATTATTATTTTGTAAGAAATAAATAAAAGATCAAATACAAATTGTAAAACATGATTATGTTGAAATGTTAAACAATCAAAATGTTCATTAAAAGTAGTCTACATAAAAGGCACTATGGTAATTTACATCAATCTGAGACTATTTGTATTTGAGGGAAGCAGCTAAAGTGGTATGAACAGGTAGATATAATAAACATGTCTTTCCCTTCAATATATTATGTAGTGTCCCTGCCTTGATCAAAAACAAACAAACATGTATGTACAGCTTATTCTGAAGTCTTGTTGAAAAAATAAAATATTTTATAATAGTTTAGTACATCTACAGATGTATATCTACATATATACACACACACACACACACACACACAAACACAAACACATCTACATGCAAATTTAGGAATGATTACACCCTGCCACTTTCAATAAACAACAGTGTTTCTTTTGGAGTGTTGGTTTCTTTGTCATTTAGGCATTGTAGGTCTTGATCTTCTGTGTGATGGCGGCACAGCAGATGGGACACTTGTTCAGGGGCTCTGAGCATTTCTGACAGGTGACCAGGTGTCCGCACGGAATGAAGACGATGTTAATGTCACTGTCCATGCAGACTTTACAGAGTTTCTCCCTCTGGAGTTTCTCAAGTTTCGTCATGGGGTCATCTGTAGAAAATATGTAAGAAACAAATGTTAAAACAATAACAGAATGAAAGAATGAAACATAAGCAACAACAAATGGTTCTCTGCTTATATTATGTTCATATATTCTTATTTTATGATATTACCTTATTTATGATTTATGTATGAAACTTATCTTCCAACTGCCATGGAAGTACTTGAAACTGATTTAGATTTTTACAATATTAAATTTAAAAATTGAAATAAATTTACATTGGCAATTCAAGTGTAAATACATTTTTTCTAGCAAAACCTGAAGCAAAGCATGGCCGTCTTTTATTTTTTTTTTATTTTTTATTTTTTAAACTGTGTTGAAATTCACTTGATAAAAGCAAACTTGCAAACTCAGATAAGAAAACAAGCACTTGCCAGCTTTCTCGGGTATAGTACTCTCACTCTCCAGTTCACTGAGGTCTTGAATAAGGGCCTCTACTGAAGTATAACCCTCAGTGTTCTGACGTAATTTCTGCAGAATGGTTTGCTCCACTTTGATGGGGTCAAAACCCATACCTACTGCCTTTTGTGCAATTTCTGACTGCAGGACTTTCTGTGCTGCTGAACACAAAGTAGAAATCAAATGAACATCTGGTGAAGACAGGATTTTTCCGGAGACACTGCAGACAGCAGTTATAAAAACTACGGTTAAAGCTTCATTGAATTCAAAAGTAAACTAAACTCAGAAATGCTTACCTTTCTCATGACTTGAAAAGCCATTCTGACTTGATCTCTGTAAAGGCAAATTACAAACATGTAAGACTACATATAGTGCACATGATTTATATCTTATATTAGAATAAAAGGATTATTTTCATTATGAATTCTACATATTAACTTAAGTACAAATGACTGTGTAAAGTAAAGTTAATGACTCACTGAATGGTCTCTATTTGGATATCTCAGCTGCACGCTGTTGATATATTCTTCTCCTTTTTCTGCCAGAAGGAAACGGCAGCTGTGGGTCAAATATAATAAATTTCACAATTAGACATTTCTCACTAGGGTTAATTCTTACCTCACATGATCCATATCTAAAATATTTTGATAAAAATTATAGCAAGTTCTAAGCAAGTTTTTAGATTCAAGTATCAGTAACGATATCAATCAAACGTAAAAGGCAAGAATTTTTTGGTATGATTTTCACAGAATGACTTCCATTCAGATGGACCAATTTTCTTTAGGGATATACAATATATCAGTACCGTATCAGTTATCAGATTACATTAGAAATTATAATGTGGCTGTTTCTGTTGATATAGGATATATAAAAATACATATAAATATAAAGGACATATTTATGCCTTAGCCATTGTATAATGTACACAAAGTTAATTTAACTCTTATGTGCTGTTCGTTTGGAAGATTTATGATATATATATATATATATATATATATATTTTTTTTTTTTTTTTATTTATACAAACACAATTTTTTTAAAAATAGGTTTTTATACAAAAACAGCTTTTATTTTGAAAAATTCACTTTATAAAAGACCCACATTGCTAATTTTAATTCACAGGGACAACATGTCCAATGTGCCATAGTTTAATACCTAATTGTTTCCATCTATTTGAAAAACACTTAAAAAAAGAAAAAAAAAAAAAAAACACATGAAATTAACTAACTACAGCCACCAGATGGCTCTAGAGATTTATATTAAGAGATTATAAAATCATTACTGTAAGAATAAAATGAAAAGGAATATATGCATATAACAGGAATATAACAGCATTTTTTTTTTACAGAAATATCACTGGGTGTGTGCGCAAGCATAATCGTTCTGCATTGTGACTGGAAAGGTTTCCACTTCATTTTTGTGTATTTTGTGGTGGCTACAGTGATTTTATTTGTCAAATTAAAAAGAAAAAGTATGAATTTGATCATTTCCCCATTCATTTCAATGTGGCGTCTTTTTTTTTTTTTTTTTTTTCATACTAACATACAACCAGATATCAATCCAGTTAAATTTTTTTTTAATTTACAAATTCTCATGCCATTTAAATAAAGGGAACATTTTTTATTTTTTCAGCAAATGTCATTTGGGGTCAAAAAGTATTTATTTAAAATACTGTAAAATGTTATCTTTAATGAATCTTAAAACCAATAACCTTATAATGTACAGTATGAAAATGGATATTATTGTTAGCTAAAATAAAATAAAACATAAAAAATATTTTAGTTTAGTTTAACGAAGTACTAAACTAAAACCAAATAATTAAAAAAAAATAAAAACTATAAATAAATAATATATATATTTATATATTTACTATTATATACTTAAAGATGTTTAAAAGATTTTTTTTTTTAATGTTTTACCCAAAATTAATTTAAATTACTTACTATAAAATATTATGGAGATATTTAATTCTACTTAATCAGCTGTAACACAATAAACCACTTCTCCTGCTGCTTTTGGAGCTCGACCACACCATTTGATTAGGATATTGGATTTGTTAAATTTGGCACATGCAAATCTACCTCAGTGTCTCAATGTATGAAAACGTAATTCACCCTGGATAGTTCCTGGCATGCTCCTCCCAAGGGTCTTCATCAGGCATCCACTCCTTCATTCCTCCTCCACATCTGAAGCAGAGCACATGGTCCTGTTCTCCTATAGAACCAAACACCACAATAGTTTGTTCATTTTCTTCCAGCAGAGTACTGCAAAGAACATTTTTAAAATCCAAAACCCAGAAACAAATGAGTATTTTAGCATTTCTGGCCATCCTGAAGTTTTTTTTTTAAAGTCATGTGACCATGTTATAGGTCATTTACAGCCTACATTTAACTTTTTAACTCTGCCGACTGTGGAAAAAACCGATTGGGTTTTGTTAAGGGAACCAGGGTGATGCCAACTTCTCCATATATATCAAACAAAGCTATTTCTCGAAAGCTATATGAGAGGATTAGTTTAAGCTTGGAGAAACAAAACAGCAGCTACCTGTGCTGTAGAAACCAGCTCTAGCCAGTCTCTCAGGGTCTATGGGATGTTGTCTGCCTCTGAAGCTTTCAAGACGCCCCTCAAAAGTCTCCACAGAGGCTCTCTGACCATTCACCCTGGGTCTAGGTGTTGGCAGTGGCACATTGCCTACATCGTGGCCCAAGATGAAGAAGCAGTTTGGGTAGTGCTTTGCATGTTCACCCCAGGCATCGTCACCTGGCTCCCATCCTGCCAGCTGCTGCCCACAACAGAAGCACTTCACTTTGTCACCTGGTCCTACGTAATACATCCCTGCTGCTGCCAGGTCTTCGGGTTGAACTGGAGCATCTGCAGGCCAGTTGGTGAAAGAATTCAGCCGGGCTTCTTCGCTCTTCATGTGTGGCACAGTGGGATAAAGGGACAGATCCTCCACCGCTCCCGTGCGGAGTTGGAACTCCCTGGCCTCGGCCTCTTCGTCGTAAGCAGGGCTTTCAATGAAGTTGGGGCTTCTCACACCGTGAGCACAGCTGAGGAACATGCAGTTGGGAGATGCTTGCTGATGTCTCTTCAGTGGAGTATCCCCTCTGTTCCAGTCTTCCACTGTCGCATGGCAGCTGAAACAACGCACCCTGTCTGCCTGACCTGTAAAATAAAAGCCTGCCCGGGCCAATCGCTCGGCTGGAAATTCTTCAGTACGGGGGAAGTGTTGGAAGGAATTCACACGATTAGGCATGAATGACCATGCATCATCAGCTTCAATTTCACCATCTTGACTGGAGTACGCCATTATTGCAACAAAATGTCTGTTAAAAAAAAAAAAAAAAAAAAAGAGAGAAAAAAAACAAAGTCTGTCAAAATTAAATAAAAACATGTAGACATTAGCAGTCAAAAGTTTGGAGTAATTAAGACAGAAGTCTGTTATGCTCACCAAGGCTACGTTTATTTGCTGAAAAAGTACAGTACAGTAAAAAAGTAATATTGTGAATATTCAGCTTTTCGTAACAGGAAGAAATTACACCTACCAGTCAAAAGTTTTTGAACAGTAAGATTTGTAATGTTTTTTTTTTTTGTTTGTTTGTTTGTTTTTTAAAGAAGTCTCTTCTGCTCACCAAGCCTGCATTTATCTGTTCCAAAGTACAGCAAAAACAGTAAAATTGTTAAATATTTTTACTATTCAAAACAACGGTTTTCTATTTGAATAGATTTTAAAATGTAATTTATTCCTGTGATCAAAGCTGGATTTTCAGCACCATTACTCCAGTCTTCCAGTTTCACATGACCATTTTAATATGCTGATTTGCTGTTCAAAAACATTTTTATTATTATTTCATTATTATTATTATTATTATTATTATTATTATCATCATCATCAATATTTAAAACAGTTGAGAACATTTTTTGATGATTCTTTAATGAATAGATCCAAAGATCAACCTTTCTCTGAAATAAAAAGCTTTTGTAACATTATAAACTATACCAGTCTGTATATATAATTTTTTTGGAAAAAATTTTTAGAAATAAATACTTTTATTTAGCAAAGATGCTTTAAATTGGTGAAAAAAAAATGATAAAGATGATGTGATGTGAAAGTGATGACTTATAATGTTTCTAATTCATATATATGCTGCTCCTCTGAACTTTCCATTTATCAAATAAACCTGAAAAAAATTCTACTCAGCTGTTTTCAACAATAATAAAAATAACAATAATAATATATATTTTTGGAGCAGCAAATAAGAATATTAGAATGATTTCTAAATGATCAGGTGACTGGAGTAATGCTAAAAATTCAGCTTACATTTTAAAATATATTTAAATAGAAAACATATTTCAAAATTTTATTGTTTTTGCTGTACTTTGGATCAAATAAATGCAGACTTGGTGAGCAGAAGAGACATCAATAAAAAACATTAAAAATCTTACATTCAAACACTTTTGACTAGTAGTGCACATCTTAAAAAAAGATATTTAAAAAAAAATAATATTATTTTATAACACTATGGCAATTTTCAACAAATAATTGCATAAGAGACTTTTCATAAAAAAAAAAAATTACATATATATATATATATTTATTAAGAAGGTTCTGAAGAAAACAGAATGCCAACAACAAAATATAAACAACTTAATTATTTTTACATTTTCTAAAGCAACGTTTGTAGATTGTTAAGGCTGGAGGTTAGGGTGCTGACATGTGGTCGCTCAGATCAATAAGATCAGGTAAGATTGAGCAATAATATTGATACTCGCTTTTGTGTAATTATTGCAAAGTTTTTAAAAATCAATCATTATGTCGTTCAAAAATGCTGTTATGAAAGAGGTCATATGTCATTTCCACAACAACAGTGCAACATCAAATTGAGTCACCAGGACATTGTGAACCTGATGGGCTGATCAGAACATTCCACGGCTTCCGTGAAACCGCCTGTGTGGTGGGGGTTTACATTGTTTGTGCATGATTCATATCCACCAGTACTTCACTGACACACTGAATGGAGTTCTGCAGTCTTTGAACCAGGAATTCAATGCTAGGAATGTTTTTAAAAGAATCCAAAAAATATAACCGGGAAAGTCATTTAGACTTTCTGCCACTTTAAGAGACAAGAGGCGTTGTCAGTCACATGTGAGCAGCGCCTCCAACATGTGTAGGGTGAATCAGATATAACATCCACCCTGCTTCTTACTGCTCAAGAACATTTTTAACCATCATCACTGCATCATGTGGTTGTACATCATTAATAACACAATTCAAATGTCTCATGTAACTTTTTTTTAACAAGTGGAATGACTGTGTCTCATGTCGTCACCTTTTGACACAACCATGACAATCAGTGATATAATCGCACCTTTCTATGCATCACAACATGCCACTCCTAGAGTCAAATATGTCCTGCCCAAAACGTCAGTATTAATTCCTAGATGTTTGCAGGACTTGTTTTTGTCTGCTAATGTCATTTTATAGCTTAGCATTTTAACTGCAAGTAAATTACATTTAAAAAGCATCGCCTTTCCATCCTATTTTAAGACTTTCTTTAAATCTAAGAATTCTTAAAATCTAATGTATAACATAACATAACATATAAATGCATACAGAGCAATGCTCAATCTGTCCTGTTAAAAATCCCCTGCCATTCTGTACATTAAATTTCTCCTGTCATAAGCAAGGAAATACACGCAAATTTTAAATATATTAATTGCAAAGTCCTAAACTGGTATGACCTGAGGGTAGCTGGGCTGGCATTAGATGGTCATTAGCACTAGCTAATGTCCAGCTAGAAACCGTCATAACAACAACCGTTTTAAACTTGAAAACAATTATGCAATTTAAGAGGGTTCACTAATAGCAAATTACACACTAAATGCATGTGTACTTAATGGCACACAGCGGTAACACGCGGCAGGTTGACATGGTTTCGGTTTGACAGTCCATGTGTTACATATTGGATTGTAAAGCTTTCGCTTTTCAGCATTTGCGATCAACATTAGCACAATCAAGGCAGGCAAAACATTCAAAAGAAGGCCGCATCAGAGGGCAGAGTCGGACTTTGACCTTAACCGTACAATCAGGCTGTTAGGATTAAGTACAGCGCACTAGCGTTAGCATTAGCTAACATTCCGCGAAGCCATAAACCTTAACGTCTGCTTACCTTCGGTCAGAAAACGCGTTATGGACTGAATATCAGCTTCAATACTTGAAAGACGACAGGCTCCACTCTGTTCTGCCCTTGGACGAAGCAAAGAAATGAGTACTAGGCAACGCAGAGGGCGGACACCATTTAAATACGTGACACCTCAACTGGTATTTACTGTGGGCGAACACTTGCCTTATGAATATTAATTAGGTATTGTGAAGTTCGAATAACCGATTGGCTGTGGCCGTCTCATGAATGTTAATTAAGGGCTCTCCAGTACTTTCCAAGTAACGGCAAAATTTTTACGGTAAAATTATAGTAGTAATTTGATGCTTTCTATACCAGCATATTACAGGGACTTTTCCTTGGAACACCTACAGAGGGGGAATAACGCGATTTTTAACGATACATTTTTTTAATCATACATTTTCATAAACGTCAAAGCATATAATCCCATTTCAGATGAGTAGAATTATGAATGATTTTATTCAGGTGTCACCACTGCCCTGTGTATATCAGATCTTAAGTTTTACTCCATTTCTGATTAAACATTTTGCAGTTACTTTTTTGTTTTTTGTAAATAAAGAAACACACTATGTCTTATTTGTTTAAAATTAGTAAAAAACAAAACAAAACAAAACAAAAACAAACAAACAAAAAAACAACAACAAAACAAAAGAACATGCATTTCGAACTTTACTTAAGTTGGACTTGTTTGTTGCGTTGTCAAAAGTAACAGTAGCCTACTTCGGTACCAAGTCAGTATCTAAGGCCGTTTCTCAATATGCGTTCTTGTCTGTACTTGTGTTCTTGCGGACTTGTGAAACGTCATCAGTCGTCGCCCAAGTACTGTTCCAATTTAAAGTTCACATCTAGCCAAGTACAGTTCAAATCCCCGGATGTGTTCTTGCTCCGCCCCTTTTATTAAGGATGCATCAAGAGTAGACTTGTGCGAACTTGAGGCAGCCATGTATCCCAGAATGCATTTCGCACCAATCAGCGAGCGTTAATGGCGGAGGCGAAAACCCGCATAATTTTCAAAATATTACTGTTATTCTGTCATGAAATGAAGTTTTAAGAGTATTTCAGGCGAGAATGTCGTTGTTTAAAACTCAAATCTGCAGTTTATTTACAAAGACAGCGCCTATTTGAAAATTTGTTTCGCCGATTTCGGAGATGCGAGTTTCAGGCGAACACCGGGTGATCAGTGCTCGTGTATCCCGCAGAGAGAGCCTCACCACGGCTAATCCTTCTGACGTTTGCCGCTGGTCCTCACGTCTCTGTAGTGGTTAATCGAGAGGTATAATTCGTTTTGGGTAAATCTAACAGTTAATTTTTGGTCTCGTGAATCTTATCAAAGTTATGCTTCATAAATTATTTATCAATAGTAATTCAATGCTTACTTTTTAGCATGCATTTGACTGAATTGTTTGTTTTTGTCTTCATTTCCGATTACATATGTATCTTATACGTTATACCTATACTTTTATAATGGCTAATATTGTTAATTAAAACTGACATTTAACAAAAAAGGCAGAGCTGTGCTTGTCATGTTTCATTTTATTATATATAAAGTAAAGATGTATTATACACAGTGCACATATCGTCTAAATCACATATTAATATGTTTTAATTTTTTTTAATGAGTACGAAAAGAGGGTTGTGATTCATGTTTTGAAGAAAACAAAGAGGCAGTGGTGTTTGATATCACTTCGTTTTATTGTAATGCGTGTAAGCTTTGCGTGAACCACATTTTTGTCGCTATTAATATGTTTAGATACAGAAACAAAAAAGAGGCAATGCTGTTTGATATAACATTTCGTTTTACTGTAATGTTGTACATTCCCTGAACTACAGTTTTGCAGCTATTAATATGGTTAAATTAAAACGAAAAGAGGCAGAGGAGGTTGATATCATATTTCGTCGTATTGTAAATACATACAGTGAAGATAACCGGAGTAGAAAAGGCGAGCTGACAGACGTTATCAAGTACGCTGCTGTTCCATTTGCAGAATTACACGACAAGTCGTGTAATTCTGCAAATTCGTACGAATCGTACTCCCAAGTCAAACTACCAAGTCCGAACTACAAAGGACGCAAGTCCGAACTTTGCGTACTTGGTATTGAGAAACGGCCTAAGTTTTAAAAATGTAATGATATCAGCATTTCTGCAGGACCGGTGGTAGTATCGGGTTAATTCGGTTTTTTAACGACTGTGGACTGCTCGAAACTCTAGACGTACAGTTTTTATTCAGCGCTTGCTTTAGTGTTTTGTGCGATCGTGAATCCTTTCATTATAATTAACAAAAGGTAAATAAGAAAAAAGAAATTGATTGTGCATTGACATCTTCATTGATTAGGCTGCAGTGTTCACAAGAATGCAAATTTTTAAATGCGGGTAATAATAATAATAATAAAATTAAAAATATAAAAAAGGATCTCAAAATAGATCATGGACTGTAAATGCAGAATATGCTGTTTAATGTATAATTTACTTCATTATTATCATCATTAATAAATAACACATTTATTTAATATTTTTTAAATAGCTAAAATAGTTAAATAGTTTCAAAAGGTTGTGGTACTGAGAACCGTGTCATTTATACTAACTTCTAAAAAATTGGTTAGTACTAGTTTAGTACTGTTAAAGTATCAAATTAATTAAATTAAAACAATTAATCAAATTAACAATCAAAGTATCTTTAATTGTTAGACACAAAGATAAGTCTGGAAAAGTATTGTAATTTTGAAATGGAAAATGTATATTAAAGTATGTGCTTTATATAGCCTATGGGACTATTTGAATTCACTAAAATCATAATGAATACATGTCAGCTGGTAACAGGAGACCACATTTTTGTCATAGCCATTCACAGTTTCAGTTACGTAACTAAAAACTTGCACCCAGCTTCATTTCCACATTTAAAAACCTATTATCATACAACCTGAAACCAGGTAAACTAAAAGATCCCCAAACCTGGGTTACATCTATATATATATGTGGCACATACAGTTTATGTGATTCTTTAAAACTGACTGAACCAGTTCTGAGTATAAGCAGCTATACGAAACAAATGTGACTGAAAGTAAGATTGCAGAAATACTACTAGAGAAAGTAATTTTTGTCGAAACTTAGGCATGGTCACCTGTGGGAATGGAATTCATGCACTGGAACACTGGTTATTTTTAACTATAAGATGGGATTGGTCGATACAGGATTTGGAACTAGAATGCATGGCCGTAACCACCATTCAGTTTCAGTGGAGGCGAACCACTCCCCAAAACGTAAAAAGAATGGCGTGTGATGGGGTTTTTTATGTTCACTGTTCGATATCGTTATGGGAAGTTGCGGCAAAGAGTGGATTAATGTCTAAGGAAGTTATCTTCAACAATACCCTACATGGTGAAACTTTTGCTGACAACCTGGCATCTGGAAACGGCATTGAATGACATGCATTCATTAGATTAAAAAAAAAATATATTTTGGTCAGCACTTCCTTTGTTTAAGTAACCTCAAACAATTTAAAAGCAGTTGTTGTAAGAGGAAGTCTGCCTGAATCCAATATTTCCTTGGAAAAAAAAAATGGCCTGAAGTGGAGAGTACGAGGAAGCGAAAACAACTAGCTGAATGGGAAAGTAAATACATTCAGTAATAATATTGTAAAATGTTATTTATTCCTGTGATGGAAAGCTGAATTTTCAGCATTATTACTTCAGTCTTCAGTGTCACATGATCCTTCAGAAACCATTGTAATATGCTGATCTGCTGCTCAAGAAGAAATCATGCTGATTATTAATTTTGTGGAAACTACAAAACATATTTTTTTAAGATTTTTTGATGAACAGAAAGCTCAAACGAACAGCATTTTTAAAATAAAAAAATCTTCTGTAAACATTATAAATGTCTTCAGTGTTACTGTTCAATTTCAACTGATAAAGGTATCCATTTCTAATAAAAATCTTAGTGACCACAAAACTTTTGAATGGTAGTGTACATGATGAGCATGCTCTGTATTCGTTTGAGTCATTTACTTTATTATAAAACATGTAGATATGACTCTAATAAACTGTATTCAATTAAATTTATTTTTATTATAAAAAAAACAAGCATCAAGATGGAAGAATACACTATGGTTTAGTGATTTTCGCCAAGGAATACAAAACTAGAAATTATGTTAAGTGAGTAACCAATAGCAAAATCAACTTTAGGTTTAGCAGAAATAAAGCATCCATGGCTGAAGTACACAAATAATAATCAGTGTTATCTGTACGTCTAAAACTCTTGTACTTAATAGAATGCATGAAAAGTGACCAACAAATCAAGGTTTTAAACTGCCAAAAAGTGAGACCACATCATTCTTCTCTTCAGCAAATATCTGTGCTGTGTTTCTTCCAAATACTCTCACAAACAAGTATCCATCATACTTGAACAGCAGCTTAAATAACAGCTCCAAGTGCATTCTGCTCAGGGTCCATCAACCCTCTACGATGCGTTTCAACACAGATCCCAAAGCACCTTTAGCCACTTGTAGAGGCGTCATCTTTTCCTTGTTCTCAATGTAGATGCTGGCACCATGTTCCACAAGGAGTTTTGCAGCCTCTGTTCGCTCCTCGTCACACGCAAGATGACTGGCAAAAACAATAAAAAGCTCATGCACAACTGTTCTGAGAAAGCATTTTATATAATTATGAGCCAGTAAAGAATAATAACACTTCTACTTACAGTGGTGTGTTTCCTTCTGAGTCTTGAATATTGGTAGAAGCGCTCTCTTTTAAAAGAAGCTGAATGAGTCGGTAGTTGCCCTTTGCAGATGCTCTGTGTAGAGGTGTGGATTCCAGTTTATCTGTTGCGTTAGGATCTGCACCGTTTTCCAGCAAAATCTGGGCTATCTGTTAAAAAACAAGCAAACAGACAATTCATCATAATTATGTTATATATGTGACCCTGGACCACAAAACCAGTAAAAAGTCACACAGGTATATTTGTAGAAATAGCCAACAATACATTGTATTGGGCAAAATGAGTGATTTTTCTTTTATGCCGAAAAACGTTAAGATATTAAGTATATTAAGATCATGTACCCTAAAGATATTTTGTAAATTTCCAACTGTAAATGTATCTAAACTTAATTTTTGATTAGTAATATGCATTGCAAAAAAATTCATTTGGGCAACTTTAAAGGCGATTTTCTCAATATTTGGATTTTTTGCACCCTCAGATTCCTGATTTTCAAATAGTTGTATCTCGGACAAATATAGACCTATCCCAACAAACAATATATTAATAAAAAGAGCATTTATTTAGTGTTCAGATGATGTATAAATCTTAATTTAAGAAATAAAATAAAAAATTCACTATCTCAACAAATTAGAGTATGGTGACATGCCAATCAGCTAATGAACTCAAAACACCTGCAAAGGTTTCCTGAGCCTTCAAAATAGTCTCTCAGTTTGGTTCACTAGGCTACACAATCATGAGGAAGACTCCTGATCTGACAGTTGTCCAGAAGACAATCACTGACACCCTTCACAAGGAGGGTAAGCCACAAACATTCATTGCCAAAGAAGCTGGCTGTTCACAGAGTGCTGTATCCAAGCATGTTAACAGAAAGTTGAGTGGAAGGAAAAAGTGTGGAAGAAAAAGATGCACAACCAACCGAGAGAACCGCAGCCTTGAGAGGCTTGTCAAGCAAAATCAATTCAAGAATTTGGGTGAACTTCACAAGGAATGGACTGAGGCTGGGGCAAGGCATCAAGAGCCACCACACACAGACGTGTCAAGGAATTTGGCTACAGTTGTTGTATTCCTCTTGTTAAGCCACTCCTGAACCACAGACAACATGAGAGGCATCTTACCTGGGCTAAGGAGAAGAAGAAATGGTCTGTTGCCCAGTGGTCCAAAGTCCTCTTTTCAGATTGTATTTTATTTGGAAACCAAGGTTCTAGAGTCTGAAGGAAGGATGGAGAAGCTCATAGCCCAAGTTGCTTGAAGTCCAGTGTTAAGTTTCCACAGTCTGTGATGATTTGGGGTGCAGTGTCATCTGCTGGTGTTGGTCCACTGTGTTTTTTGAAAACCAAAGTTACTGCACCCGTTTACCAAGAAATTTCAGAGCACTTCATTCTTCCTTCTGCTGACCAGCTTTTTAAAGATGCTGATTTCATTTTCCAGCAGGATTTGGCACCTGCCCACACTGCCAAAAGCACCAAAAGTTGGTTAAATAACCATGGTGTTGGTGTGCTTGACTGGCCACCAACTCACCAGACCTGAACCCCATAGAGAATTGGTATTGTCAAGAGGAAAATGAGAAACAGGAGACCAAAAAAATGCAGATGAGCTGAAGGCCACTGTCAAAGAAACCTGGGCTTCCATGATAAATGATAAATGTTCACAATTTTCAGAAAGATTTAATGTAATCACTTAATCTAACTGAGAGCTGGCAATATATTAATATAAGAAAATATTAATATAAAAAGCTAATGATTTTTAGAAAGATTTAATGTAATTATTAAATATAACTGGTTTAAAATATGTTGGCAATCTATTAATATAAAAAAATGAATATAAGAACCTATTATACATTTTTTTGTATATAACATTTTATATAACTGAATAAAAAGCTGGCAAAATATTAATCTAAAAAATTATATAAAAACAATATTAAAAATGTAATTTTTCTAAAGATTTCATGTAATAATTTAATAAATAAAATAAAAATAATTTTAAAAAGCTGGAAATATATTAATATAAAACAAATAAGAAAGTATTAATATAAATGGTTTCACAATTTACAGGAAAAAAATATGAAACAAATGTGATAGCAACTGAGATTCTCTAAATACTGCCAGAAAAAATAACTTTCCTCAAAACTTAGGGGCAGCCAGACGTGGAAGTGGAATGCATCGGAATAGAAATGTTGGTTCCTCATGATCACTTGTGTTCCTCATTTGTAAGTTTCTGAATGAAGCGTCTGTTATATTAATGAATATAACCAAAATGGTTGAGAACACTGGTCCATTTTCCCTCTCTGCCCTATACATTAATATGGCTGCAACAAACAATTATTTTGTTAAATGATTAATCTAACATTTATTAGAATGATTAATCGACTAATCATTGATTATTTTATTGATTAATGCGTAGGCTTTGATCGATCAATATTTCACTTTTGCAATATGTTAAAATATTGAGATACACATGTTGTACAAATATTCATATACACACAGAGCTGCTTTTAAGCAGAAAATCAAATTACACTTCTAACCGAAAGTGACATTGGCAATGCTTTTTTTTTTACTGAAAACTATAAAACTGTTTGCTTTAAAGCAATCTGGTGCATTAAGTGTTATACACATAAATGTGAGTCATGTGACTTTACTAAAGTGCTGATAGCAGTGGTTGTGCAAACATCCACGCTATGATCAGGTGGTTCCTTAAGTGCTGTCATGTTTGTGGTGTTGAATGCGCTGCTTGCTTATATCAAACTTATTTTTACCCTTAACTGAAGATAAATACCCTTAACTAGTCAATAAATACTTATTAATACTATTAATTTGCACTACAGAGGTGGCACAGAAGAACACAAAAATGGCTTGAAGGTGTATTTGCATATGTTTAATGAGGCTCAGAGGTGGCATGTGTGCAATCAAATTCATAAATTCATGTTGAGATTGATGTTTTAAGTATAAAATTTTGAATACAGAAATATTAAATATTTAAATAACTGAAAAGATACTTTAAAAATGAAACTAAAACTGCCAGTAGGTGGCGGTTTTAATTACTGAATCATATAATTCATTTGATTCCTTCGAACGGCTGATTCTTTCTGAATGGGTAATTGATTCATTGACTCACTAAATCTGTTTAAAAACGCACGTTCATTCATAAAGGAAACACAGCTGTGTTTGAACAGAGATGTGCAGTAGCTCAGTTGTGACTGTTTCGACGAAATAGAGCAAAATCAGGCAATAGTGTTATAGTCAGACAATGTTAGTCACTTAATATTAACTTCTTGTTTATTTAACTGTTGTATTAAATCAGTATCTCATTTACAAACTCCCTTAAAAATCATTAAAAGCTATATATATATATATATATATATATATATATATATATATATATATATATATATAAAAATATATAATACCTCATATCGGTTTTTCGATGCTGCGTAGTGTAGTGGGGTGCAACCATTCTGGTTCACAGCGTTCAACTGAGCCCCTTTGGATATTAAGGATCTGACAATTTCTTCTCTCCCAGCAGATGCTGCTATATGCAGAGGAGTCCAACTTGCCTGGAATGATAAAAAAGGGTAAAGAACTCCACCAAGAGGATATACAGTGAATGACAAAGTATAATGGTGCTACTATTTGGACATTTAACCACAAAATAAATTGATGTCATGTATGAACTACACATCTAAATGCATTAGAGATCAGCAATAACACTGAGATGTGTTTCTTTTTAAATACAATGACATTAACTGATGCAGTATAATAAGGTTTTTGAACTAAAGAATGACACAATGCTGACTCACATCATCTTTGAGATCCACTTCAACTCCAAGATCCAATAGGAACTGCACGATATCCACATGACCAGCTGAACAAGCCCAGTGCAGAGCAGTCCTGCTGTCCTGTATGACACGGGAACATTCAGAGCACTTTTAACATATGATAGCTATCTCTGAATCAATAAATAGACTTCAGTATAGCATAATGCTAACCACTGTGCATATGCACTGACACTTCCACATACCTGGTCTGTTTTCGCCGCTAGTGAGCTGTCAGACAACACGCATTTTTTAAGTTCTTCAAACCTTCCAGTATAAGCCAAATTACAGATTTCTACATTTGATACTCTTCCCTCCATCTCAGACTTTTGGGGATCACCAGTAGTGGTACTATGACAATTCAAGCTAAATGGCCCCGCCCCAAACAGACAAGCTGCAATTACATTGGATAAAACAACTTACTTAGGTGCCGCAGAATGGTGCCTGATTAAAAGAAATGTACAATAACAAACGAACGTACCTAAAATTGTAATAAAGCCGATTTAGTCTATCATTTGGCTAGTTTTTAGTTAGTCGTTTTATTTTTTTCACATTCACATCCTTTATATTTAGAAACTTAATATTTATAAATTATGTATACGTATATTTATATATAAAAGGAAAAATGTTTTTGAACCCTGAAATTACTATACATTTACTGTGGCTTTGTATTACATTTTGGTGTACAAAGAGTGATTGTGAGAAAGCTGTGAAAATATTTTAAAATACATTGACCTTACTGTTGTGGGGAAATGTGCTATTTTGGCTTTACACATGATCAAAAAACATGATATTAATCAATTTTACTAATGTATATATGCATACATGTAAATATAATAATAAAAAATCCAACCAAATTAGAACAATGAAAAAGGAGAGCGAGTTTCAGTCAAAAGTTTTTGAACAGGCAGATTTTTATTGTTTTTTTAAGACTTCTCTTCTGCTTACCAAGCTTGCATTTATTTGATCCAAAATACAGCAAAAGCAGTAATACTGTAAAATATTTTTATTATTTAAAATAACTGCTTTCTATTTGAATATATTTCAAAATGTAATTTATTCCTGTCATCAAAGCTACATTTTCAGCATCATTACTCCTGTCTTCAGTGTCACATGATCCTATATAAATGATTCTAATATGCTGATTTGCTGTTTAAAAAACTTTTTAAAAAAATTATTATTATCAATATTTAAAACAATGGAGTACATTTTTTTCGAGACCTAAAGATTAGCTTTTTTTCTGAAATAAAAAGCTTTTGTGACATTATACACCATACCATTCAAAAGCTTGGAGTCAGTATAAATTTTAAAATAGCTTTATATTGGTCAAAAGTGATGATGAAGACATTTATAACGTTACAAAAGATTTCTATTTCAGCTAAATGCTGTTCTTCTCCTGTTTGTCAAAGAAACATGGAAAAAGTCTGCTGAGCTGTTTTCAACATAATAATAATAATAAATGTTTTTCTGAGCAGGAAATCAGAATATTAGGATGATTTCTGAAGGATCATCTGACTAAAGTAATGATGGTAAAAATTCAGCTTTGAAATCACAGGAATAAATTACATTTTGAAATATATTCAGATAGAAAACAGTTATTTTAAATAGTAAAAATATAAAAGTTTTTGCAGTACTTTCGCTCAAACAAATGCAGGCTTGGTGAGCAGAAGACACTTCTTTAAAAAACATTAAAAATCGTATTGTTCAAAAACGTTTTACTGGTAGTGTAACTACACTTGACCAAAAAAATTAAATAATTGTACACTCTAAGTATGTAACTGAATTATTTATGCAGTTTACTTTGCCTTTTGTCGTCTTATGTATTTTATTCCTCCTGCAGTTTTCTGTTGTCCGGAACTAAGAATGACGGTGTAGTTTTCCGGCGGAACAATATTCGTGAACACACATTTGAGCACATTTTCTCGATGTTGGGTTTGTTTATTAAAAGAGTAAGAGAGCGTAATTCTAAAAATTGTTTACACGCAATATCGTTCTTTTCCAAGTGAGCATAAACTACTTTTCCAAGATATTTTCTAACATACCGTAATTTTACGCTGCGCAGCTTTTTTTGGCGCGTAGCTACATTTTAAACCTCTCTGGTCGTTTTATGTTTTATTAGTAGTTTGGATATCAAATTCGACTGAGCTCAAAACGACTGAACATCACAAATAATCGGCGGAAGATCGGTGAAATATACATTCAGCAGCATGGCTTCAACGGTGGTGAGTGTTCACTTATGTCAACATTCATGCAATTATGTTTCATAACGCTTCTAATTAATTCTGTTCGATGCTGATCAGGACTTCAGGACTCTAGTTGATCAGTCATGCAGATACTCCGATGAATTCGTCAATATCTATTATGACTGTATGGACAAGAGAAGAAGGGTATGCTCGTCTCACGTTTGGGTTTTTAACTTCTAATAGGGTATTTTCTGATCTGTTATGTTAATTATCTGTGTATATTATAATAAATCATTGCTTTCAGAATTTGACGAGGCTGTATCTGGACAAAGCAACGCTGGTGTGGAATGGCAATGCTGTCACAGGTCATGATGCTCTCAGTGAGTTCTTCGAGTCTCTTCCTTCCAGTGAGTTTCAAGTGCAGACTCTTGACTGCCAACCTGTGCATGGTATGTAACAACATGTACTTTTTCATCATATATGTGTTAAAAAGAACAAATGTGTACAACTGTTATATCTAATCCTTTTTGTTTTCTAAACAGAGCAAGCAACTCAAGGCCAAATGACTTTGTTGGTGGTTACAGCTGGCTCAGTGAAATTTGACGGAAATAAACAGAGATTCTTCAACCAGAATTTCTTATTAACAGCCCAGGCCTCTCCAAACAGTGACCAGCCGGTATGGAAGATCGCAAGTGACTGTTTTCGATTTCAGGACTGGGCAAACTAAATTGTAGCTTTTGTATAGCATCCGTTTTCCTTTTTGTAAACTCGTTGCAATTTCTGTAAATAATAAAAACATTGACCACTGAACTATTTCTTAAATGAAATACCACACAGTTTGAGTAGAAAACGATTTTACTTGTCCTCGGCAAATATTACATACAGTGAACCACAATAAAAAACATAAATAAGCATCATAGAACATTCTACAAGCAAATTCACAATTTCTCAATGCAAACACTTGACTGCTGTATAGTCTTGCTTGTGGTGATTGGAAACCCTGAGGGTTGTGTGGGGTGTGGGGTATGGGTTGTGGGTTGTGGGTTGTGGGGGTGGGGGCAATAACTGCTGAATTTGTTGGCTTAATGGCTATTCATTTAACAATGGCTAAAATCCCTGACTAAAAGAATAGTGCAAATGGCAAAATAATTATAAATAAAACACCTACAATGAGACATTTGGTAAACCAAGAGAGAACACATTACAGTGTCTGTACAGGTCATACATTTTTAAAAATAAAACAAATAAATTAACCAAGGGTTAAAAAGAAATGTATAGTTTTAACCAAATGTATAGTTTTAACCAAATAAATTAAAATACAGTATACAATATTAACTGACTGACAAGGGTACCTCACCCTCAAAAATTTATATTATTGGTTTGAATTTCCAAACTTTGTTCCTTTTCAGATTTACACATCAAGTATTGAGGACTGTTAAAATGACATATTACCAAATATATTAATAGCCTGCATAAGTGGAATTTGCAACAGACAAGAGCTTGTGACAATCAGACACAGTGGAACAGTAAAATAAGTGGTTTGAATAAAATCAGACAAGTAAAGATGATACAAATGTGGTGCTATTCCTAAAATGTTCCCTTCATTTAAATTCTGTCAAACAAACAGGACAAATGAGCAATAAACCACTTGCCAGTCATCTCAAACTGTCCTGAGTCAATGAGCATGTGTTTACTAGTAAATGTGTCAATTAGTACTCAAAACATTGCAATTCAGTGACATTTTCATTTCCAAAAAAAAAAATATATTTTTCAAAAACATAGTTTGTAACCATTATAAACACACTAACTCCTAATGCACTGCATGAATGAAGAACAGGAATCTAATTTGCAGCCAATAAGGAATCGACATTAAAACAGTGACCAATCAGAAGGCACAGAAACGTCACTATATTACTTGCCTCTACGAAGAGGCGGAGTTCCGCAGTGCAATGACTTTACCTCAGCTAACAGTTTCTGTTTTCAAGCTCTATTAAACCAAACAATCGAACAGTTTTAGGAAGAAAAGAGTTTCACACATAAAAAAAGAAAGAAACCGCAAGGTGATGGCAGTATATCGCTGTGGTATGAATGAAATCCTTTTTACAAGAGACTCCTTTTGTATACTAAAAGGAGGAAGTAGTGGCGACCGACAGGTCTTGAGTTAACCGGCTACGACTTTAATTGTAAACCATTTCACAGCAGAGAGACTACAGAGCTCCGAATGGAAAGCCCACAAAGCCCAGGAATAAAAATACACAGACCGACGGCTTATCAACATTGTTCGTCTTGGAAAATTTGTGCGTGTATCTAAGCAATGGGCAGTGGTGAACGTTGTGGCAAAAAGTATTGAACATTTATTGATATACAGCAACGCTGCACAGGGAGGAGCTGATGAAGATGTCTTTGGCTGTGATAGAGGTCCTATTTGTGGCCATACATTCTTTCGATGTCGTTGAGATAGTGGTTCTTTAGTTCCTTCCTCTTCAGTTTGAATGCGTCCGTCACCAGGCCCGTTTCGGGGGTCCAGGGCTCTGGGCTCAGATGGACCATAACTGGTATCTCAAAGCCCTGGAGTTTAACTAGAATGAGGGGAAGACATGACATTTTATACAACTCCGTTTTATGTACACTACTGTTCAAACATTTTT
This sequence comes from Labeo catla, assembly GCA_012976165.1. Lineage (NCBI taxonomy): Eukaryota > Metazoa > Chordata > Actinopteri > Cypriniformes > Cyprinidae > Labeo > Labeo catla. The sequence continues at coordinate 418,033 of VONZ01000629.1, read as the reverse complement.
GAAAAAGTCTCTAATGCTCACCAAGGCTGCGTGTACAATGAGTCGATGCAATGCAATGCCATAAAATTAAAAATTAAAAAAGGGAACAGCTTAAATAATAAAACAAAAACTAAAATGAATGAATAAATGAATAAATAAAAATGAACAAAACTAATACAAGTTGCAAGCAGCGATTACTGGGATTCAAGTGTTTAAGGCATTTAAGCATATAAGGAAAAAGAGATTACATATTATTTAGCCAGGCTGTATCCACCCAAATCAATGATTAAAAAGCCTTTTTGGCAAATTCAGGTCGTTTATTATAGAAATACTGTGTTTCTGAGTCCTTTTGAACTGTTATAGTGCCAGCTGTTGTCCAATTTACTTAAAACTTTGCATGCTTTTTTAGAATCACCTGTCACATGTGCTTATTAGGTTTTGTGAAGTTTTGAGTTTTCCTTTAGGCTTTATAGGATTTTGGGTAAATTTGGATAGGCCCCTTTTCTAAACGAACCTGCTATAGCCTCCTAAAGGGTACATTTAAATTATTGACCTAGACAGTCTAGAGAATTGTACTGTAGCGTTTTTTCCAGGTTGAGCAAAAAACCTAGGACTAGTACGCAAAAGTAGGTTTTTGACATCTTCTCACTTATTTATCAAATGATTTGAATGACAGCAGTGGTTCTAGAGGCAAAGTTGTCAAGAATGTGGAGTTCTATCATGCAATACAAATATCGCATGTATGTGCAAAAAACTGCTCAACGTACAATTCTTTACGCCTTTGAAAAATGCGATATTGCCCCTAGAGGCCGATCATTGAATCTGATTAGACCGATAGCGTCTCGCTCAAAAATGACTATATATAATGACGATATCTTTCCCATTTAAAACTTGACTCTTCTGTAGTTACATTGTATACTAAGACTGACAGAAAATGAAAAGTTGCGATTTTCTAGGCTGATATGTCTAGGAACTATACTCTCATTCTGCCGTAATAATCAAGGAACTTTGCTGCCGTACCATGGGTGCAGCAGGCGAAATTATATTACGCAGCGCCTGAAAATGACCGGCACTAAGTTTGTGTAGATGTAGAGTTGCAGCCGGCAGAGTTGACGGCTGTGTAATATCATTGCGCCTGCTGCACCCATGCTATGGCTGAAGAGTTTGGCTGAATGGATTCAAAAACAGTAAAACTCAACTGTTTAACTCTAGGGGAACTGGAAAATAAGCCTATTTTTTAAAAAAAGTGGAGTGTTCCTTTAAATACGTGTTGTGAGCTTAGTGAAGATAACTCATTTCGTTCAGGAGTTATACACATTTTTACTAAAAATGGCCTTGCCCCTTTCAAATGTTTTGGCATTCCTTTGTGACGCCAAAAGAAAAACTTTTTTTGATTATTTTTTATTATTATTAACACTTTCACAACGCATACCTTGCTGCTATAGATACTTTAAATTCTACTCACTTGATGTTGCAACTTCTTTAATTTCTCTCAGAACTTCCCTTTCCATAACTGGGTGGTTGCAAATCTCTTCCCATGTGCCCTCAATGCCCTTCTGATTGGCGAGAGCTGTCAGCTTCTTTGGATTAGGAACAATGAAGCTGATAACGTAGTTCTGGTCACTGGTGGGCAGAGAGAGAGAAAAGCGGTTTGTATACAGTACGTCCGCTGTTCTAAAGAGAGGACCCTTTGTTGGGGTCAGTAACATCCCATATGCGTCAGACAAAGCCGAGCATACGAACCTGTTTGCGTAAGCGCAGATGTTGTCAATGAGAGAGCAATTCTTCAGAGCTGACTCAACTTTGCCTAAAGAGACATACTCCCCAGCTTGAAGTTTCACAAGATCCTTCTTGCGATCTAGACATTGCATATATACAGAAAATCAGGTTTGAATAATACAGATAGACATCATAAATGTGTGGTTTTAACTAAAACAAGTAACAACGATGCTGAATCTAAACATACCGACAATCTGAAGACAGCCGTCAGGGTGCATCTCTCCGATATCACCAGTGCAGAACCACCGCTGCCCATTCTCATCCACAAAGAAGTCCTCATTGTTACAGTCTTCACTCCTGTAGTAGCCCATGGTCACATTAGGACCTCCGACGAGGATCTCACCACGTGGATGAGGCTTGTCACGCTTTGTATAGCCACCTGGAGTATAAGTTTGAATATTTTTCAAGTTAAATGAATAGTTCTGCCAAAATTGACACTTGTTACTCAACCTCATGTCTTTCAAATCTGTGTACATACATATATTTTCTTCCATAGAAGACAAAAGCAGACATATTTAAAGAATTGCTGTGCAGCACTTCATGTGACAACACCTCATAGTTTTGTGTCAAAGAGATTGTGATTTAAGCCATTATTCACAGATAACCTTACCAGCAGTGTTATTTTAGTATTATTTATATGCTATTATGGTTTATGATTTTTTAAAATTCGTTTTTATTTTTAATATTTTTAGTTTTAATTTTAGTAATTTTTTTTTAAGCTTTTGTCTTTATTATTACATTTTATTTTATATACATTTTATTAAACTTAAAGGTCTTCACAGCAATCCGTCAGGTCTGTTTAACTTGAAGAAATTGTAACAGAAAAATATTACATAATGAAATGATAGTTCTACCACTTATAAAAGTATTATTAAAACATTTTAGGAACATTTACAAGAAGAAAATATTTACCAATATTTATTTACCAGAAAAATATGTAAATACACAACACCATTTTTCTGGAAAATAAATAAATAAATAAATAAATAAATACATACATACATACATACATACATACATACTTTTTTAATAAACTTAAGTAATTTGAGATGTTTTTGATTATTAAAATTTAAATGAAACCATTAAAATCAAATCCGGACAATTAATGGTAAACAAAGAATTTGAGGAAATAAAACAAGACATTTCATAGGGCTAAAAAAATATTTTTTGTTAAACTTAATTTGAATTTATTAGAAATATACTGAATAATATTTCTAAAAAAAATTAACCATTAAAACAGAATCTAGAAAACTTAAAACTGAAAAAAAATGGAATCTAGAAAAATGTAAATGGAAAAAACAGAATTTAGAAAAAAATAAAACACATTTCACAGGGTCCTATGTACAACTTTAGTAATTTTATTACTTCAGCTTGAACATTTTATTTCAGTTAGTGCCAAGACAACATTTCTAAATTTTTTTTTAATCTAAAATGTCTTACTGCTTTAAGACACATTATCATTTCATGCATTCTCTGGGAATTTAAACTATGACCTTACTTCTGTTGTTTGGGCCACACTCTACTGTTTGCGGTACAGGAATGCTGAAATAAGTATTGCCAAAGTTGAAGAAAGATTGTTCCTCAAAGCAAATTTTCACACAACTTAGTAAACTCAGTATACAGTGCATGTCTCTGGCATTCATTTTGTCCTTTTTTAGTGCTTGACAGCCATGGTGGTAAAAAAAAAAAAAAAGTACTGCTGTTTTATTGCAAGAGATTACTTCTTCACAATTTCAGATATGAATAAGTAAACTAGTACTATTGACAAACCTTCTGCCCAGTCTTTGAGTTTGACCTCACAGCAGATCAGTGGAGCTCCAACTCGTCCTGTGCTATAGTCAGCAACTGCACAACATAGAAAGATGTTATCATTACTGCACAGTTTGAAGCACCGAGATCAAGCTCAGATGATTTTTAAAAAATATGACTCTACAATAATAATAAAATAAACAGTGCAAGATGAGCTCCTCACCCTCAGTTATAGTTCCCGCTCCACAGGTCTCAGTAAGACCATAACCCTGACCAACAGGACAGCAGAAGCAGATGTTCATGAAGCGCTGAGTGGCTGGAGACAGAGGAGCTCCTCCGGACAACATCATCCGTACGTTTCCACCCAGCAGAGCTCTGACTTTCTTAAACAAGCTGAACACATGAGGGAACGAAGACGATTAAAACTCCAGACTCATTAACAGGAGCAAATGTGATTAACTGAAGGCCTATTTTAATCTCCTCTTACATATTGCACAGGGGTGCATCATAACCCTTCTTGATCTGCTCGAGCTTGTAGTCGTAGGCCAGTTTGAACAGTGTTCTCTGTACGCAGTTCATCTCCTGCACTTTACTCATGACGTTCTTATTGATTCGGTCCATTATTTCCTGATGGAAGAAACAGGTCAATCATTTAACTTGATTGATGTGAATAAAACAAGATGAAAATGTTTAGAGAAGGCCAACTTACAGGTACGGCGGCCATTAGAGAAGGTTTCAGCACCGTACAGTCCCCTTTACTTCCCTTCTTAATTTTGGTTGACTACAAAGCAAAAACAAGCCATTCAGTTACTGGAGATTCATCATTTCCTCATAAATCTGTGTAAATGTGTATCTATAATTATCTGATCCAGTAACAAATTAAAGTGCAGTACCTGATCAGAAAGTGTTTGTGGTGAGGAATAGCCAATCCTGCACCCGTATGTCATGCAGGAGATCTCAGCCGTCATTTCCAGCACATGAGCAAGAGGAAGATAGGCAATATACGTATCTGTTGGTCTGTGGAGGCATACATGCATGTTTAAGCAAAACTTGTATGCATTTTAGTCAGGCACTGTTGCATTAATGGAGTGTAACCACGAGGTTCCAACAGTAAAAATCCCATTTATTTTCTCTACTGGGGAACGGATTTTTAACAATAATTTTTTAACCTTTAAAGACAGACCAACTCTGAGCTAGTATATACTTCTAATGAAGCCAATAGCCCACATTACTTCACCTTAATTTTTAATAATTGTGTTGAAATGCAAATTTCCTGGTGAAAAACTACATTACCCATGATTCTGCAGAGAATGTCCACCAATCAGAGAATGGAACTCTATATACAATTGAGGTCAAAAGTTTACATCAAACTTTTAGAATCTGTAAAATGTTAATTATTTCACCAAAATAAGAGGGATCATACAAAATGCATGTTATTGTTTATTTAGTACGAACCTGAACAAGACATTTCACATAAAAGAGTCCACAAGAGAAAATAACAGTTGAACTTATAAAAAATGACCCTGTTCAAAAGTTTACATCCCTTTAATTCCTAATACTGTGTTGTTACCTGAATGATCCACATCTGTGTTTTTTTGTGTAGTGATAGCTGTTCATGAGTCCCTTGTTTGTCCTGAACACCTGCTGTTCCTCAGAAAAATCCTTCAGGTCCCACAAATTCGGAACGGAAGCGGAAATGTACACATTACCATTCTGTTCAAAAGTTTTCACTCCCTGGCTCTTAATGCATCGTTTTTCCTTCTAGAGCATCAGTGAGCATTTGAACCTACTGTAATAATTTTTCTGGGTATTTTCTCTTGTGGACTATATGTAAACATCTTTTATGTGAAATATCTTACTCAGGTCAGTACTAAATAAACAATAACATGCATTTTGTATGATCCCTCTTATTTTGGTAAAACTAACAGATTCTGAAAGGGAGATGTAAACTTTTGACCTCAACTGTAAGATGAGAGTAGACTGGTTTTCCTTTGCTGTAAAGAAAACTTTGTTCTTGCAAGACTAGCATATTCTCACTGAAGTTTCCGCTACGCATATGTCTTAAGTCATGAGCTGAAACACTAGCAATTGCGGTTTATAAAGTTTTAAATAAGGATATTTTTCCTACACAAATGCATCAGTTCGCTTCAGAAGGCCTTATTTAGCCACATGGAGTACTTTTTATGAACTTTATTGGACTTCAAAATCTCAACACCCATTCACTGCCATTATAAAGCTTGGAAGAGCCAGAACATTTTTCAATTCAACTTAATTGGTATTCGTCTGAAAGAATAAAATCATATACACCTAGGATGGGTCAAGGGTGAGTAAATCATGGGGTATTTCATTTTTGGATGAACTATCCATTTAAGTACACAGTCTTGTATCTTTGTGTTTTTGTATGTTTTTCAAATATTGTGGTAGCTTGAGGCTTAAAATAAATGGGAAAAACACCTCCGGAACCAAGGCTGCTGAAAAAAATGGGTGGCCACTGTGGCACTCTACTGATGTCTATACACACCCCAATCCTGGTATCCTCTCGCACTGTCCTGCCATGCCCCCGATCAGGTTACTGTGAATGATCATCACCCCTTTAGGTCTGCCGGTGGAGCCGCTGGTGTACATAATAACAGCGAGGTCTGACGGGATGGGCTTCACTATGGGTCTGCTCACTGCAACACAAAGCGTACACTGTTTTCTCCTGTGGTGATACAGATGAATCTATTACAGCACAAATCTCTATTCAAATCAATACTGTATGGATGAACTGTGGGTAAACTACAGGCAATGACTGAAAAGGTTAATTAGCATATAAATAAAATGTCAACCATAAAGTTAGTGTCCTTTCTTACAGTTTTCTGGCTTGGCGCCCAGCTCTTGCACAGAGTGCATGCTGTGGATCTGGATGCCCTGTGGATATCCTGCTGCGCTGATGCCCTTCTTATCCACGTAGATGATGTGCTTCAGATTTGGAATTTGAGGGAGAACACTCTGTATGGAAAATTATAAAAACAGTACATTTAACAAAAAAAAAATGGGGCAAGTAAACCCAGGTGCCACCAGACGTCAAGTTGAATTTTGGTTCATTTGATTGTCGTCCAAACCCAACATTGTATGGACGTTTAATTTTAATTACATCTAATGATGTTATATACTAAAGCTGTGTGGAAGTTAGCATTACGTCATTTAGCAGATGTTGGTTTTTGGTTACCATCATGGCTAAATGTCAGTGTTTGACGTCGATACGTTGCTGGCTTGAGACTGTGAATTTTGGTTACTTAACACCCCACCTTAAAACAACAAAATATCAACATCAGCTGTCATCGGTATTCAGTTTCAAGTTGACTTTGGCATTAGAACTTGTCCTGACATTGATATTTGGATAAATATAAGTTATATCAGGTGACCACACTTCAAAAGTCTCATGATATTGGTGACACGTTGAGAAGTCAAACGTGACTGAGTGATTCAAACTAATAACTCATGAGTTCATAAGACTATTTGTAACTGTTTGAAAGCACTGATCATTTGTTTGTTTGTGCTGTGGACTAAACTAGCTTTTGAGTGCAGCTGGCAAAGACAATGGAATTAAAAAATCATACTAATTTGGAACTGATTTGAACTTAATTTTTGATTAGTAATATGCATTGCTAAGAACTTCATTTAGACAACTTTAAAGGCGATTTTCTCAATATTTAGATTTTTTGCACCCTCAGATTCCGGATTTTCAAATAGTTGTATCTTGGCCAAATATCGTCCTATCACAACCATATGGGTCATTCTATAATTAGGGGTGAAGAATGTGAAGAAAAGTTTTTTTAAGCATGACCCTACATAGCTGCTTTGAAACAATCTATATTGTATAAAATGCTATATAAATAATGGTGATCTGTAGCAACGTGCATAAAATACCATCTGTGTTTGCTACTGTCCACCATGTTACCTTTACTGGGTAACACAGTTGACAGGTAACTTAGTTGACATTTTTAGTGTTTTGAGCCTATACTCAACATGGAAGCCTAGAACTCCTGAGCATATGGTATGTCTAGAAATATATTTTTTATAAACACAACATAAGTTGGAATGGGACAAACCATTCCTTCTGTTTTTAGTGGGTAACTTAGTTGACAATGGTTTTTCAAACACAAATAAAACAAGTTATATCACAATAATTATTTTTTAAAGCGGACACCCAGATGTCTTGATAACATAATCTAACTGAAGGCAAAACTATGAAATTAATTTATATTTGAGGCAATTTTCATGCTTAAATGCAGAGTAGAATGAGCAACTTTACAAAATTGGACAGCTGAACACCAGGGTTGTATGTGATATGAACCTATTTTTTGAACAAAAGATATGGCTTTTACAACATACAGCAGTGTGATTGGGAAAAATATAATTGTGTACTAGAAAATTAAGCATTTATATTAGCTTTATATTAATGAAAATATATTTTAAATATACTTCATGGACATGAGATGTACCCACAATTATAGAATGACCCATATATCAATGGAAAGTTATTTATTCAGCTTTCAGGTAATGTATAAATCTCAGTTTCAAAAAACTGACCCTTATGACTGGTTTTGTGGTCCAGGGTCATATATATTCTTTTGCTGTGAATCTGTGATAGTAGTGCAGGAAACACTAGCATGTTACATCGCAGTCTTTGGCTCACCTTCAGTTTGGTTTCCAGCAGTTCCACGCTGGTGACCAGGTGTGTAACTCCACACTCTTTCAATCCGTAAGTCACTGCCTCTTCTCCTAGAGTTGCATAAAACGTGACCACTACGAAAACCACATGAAACACAGATTAACAAAAGATCAAGGCAAAAAACACATTCACAGAACATCTATACGTCATCACATTAAAGCATTAAGGGATAAAACCCATGACTCACTTAATCATTTTTCCTTAGGGGAAAAAAAAGAGAAAGTGTGGCAAGTGAGAGTAAAAATAATTTGTTTCCTTACATGGGAAATTGCGTCTGAAGCAGGTCTGAGCCGTAATCATCCACTCTGCCCGTGTCTCACAGAAAATCGCAATGGTGCTTTTTGGCTGTTGGCCTAGTGCTGCCAGTCCGCTCCCAAACTGAGTGACCTGAATGTCCATCTCCTCATAGGATATCCATTTATAATTTCCCAGAATTAACTGCAAAGACAAAACCAATCACCTTTGTGTTAAAAATACACTTCTCCCCTCTTCTCAACAAATGGCAATGTACATATTGCATTTGAATGTGATCCCATGTTGGATGATGGTGTAAACACCAAAATAAAATCTGAATCTAACATTTTCAATACATCTCATTTCCAGTCCCCAAATATAGAAAATAAGAGACATCAGATGTTAGCCTTTAGACTAACTTCTGTTAGACTTCTGATGTGACTTTACTGTGGACTCTCAGGTAGGAATTGATGTGATTTGTATGTCAATTTGACCCGATTTCTATAATAGATTTACTTCTGCTGTGAACCATAAGTACAAGCTAGTTTTTAATAGTGAAATTATATTTTCATTTTACATAACAATAAATTATGACATATAAATATGTACACTACCAGTCAAAAGTTTTTTAAAGAAGTCTCCTCTGCTGACCAAGCCTGCATTTATTTGATGATAACTGTTTTCTTTTTGCATATATTTTAAAGTGTAGTTTATTGCTGTAATCAAAGCAAAATTTTCAGCATCATTACATCAGTCTTCAGTGTCACATGATCCTTCAGAAACCATTTTAATATATAGATTTGCTGTTCAAGAAACATTTTTATTGTTATAATTATCAATATTTAAATAGTTGAGTACATTTTTTCAGGATTCTTTGATGAATAGAAAGATCCAAATATCAGCATTTAACTAAAATAAAAAGCTTTTGTAACATTATACACAATATTATTCAACAGCTGGAGTCAGTATAAAATTTTTTTGGAACAAAATTATAGAAATTAATACTTTTATTTAGCAAGGATGCTTTAAATTGATCAAAAGTGATGTTAAAGACATTAATAATGTTACAAAAGGTTTCTATTTCAAATCCTGCTCTTCTGAACTTTTTATTAATCAAAGAAACCTGAACAAAAATATACACAGCAAATCATAATATTGGAATGATTTCTGAAGGATCATGTGACTAGAGTAATGATGCTGAAAATTCAGCTTTGAAATCATAGAAGGAAATTACATTTTTAAAAATATTTAAATAGAAAACAGGTTTTTTTAAATAGTATTTTTTTTTTTTCAAAATTTTACTGTTCTTTGGATCAAAAAAAAATGCAGGCTTGGTGAGCCAAATAGACTTCTTTCAAAACATTACATATCTTACTATTCAAAAACTTTTGACTGGTAGTGTATAAACTAACATTTACAAATATATGTATCGATAAATACAATGTTTATTTATAAAATTTTATTCAAAGGAATATACACTATATACACGAAGATTCATTTAGAAAGAAATTATTACTTTTATTCAACCCCAAACCTTTAAATAGAGTACATTTATTATTTTATTTTATTTTTTAATGAATAAAATCAGTTTAGGAGAGTCACTCGTTTAGACCAGCGCCTGATATGAGCTAAATTAAAAAGGTCATGTGAACAGCCTCACTATATAAATTAGATTAGAGCAGAAAATTTGAATTAGGCACTATGGCTTGCATTGTGATCACAGCCATTCAGAATATGTCAGAGGAGGACGTACCTTTTTGAAGACCTTCCCACTCGGCTGAGTCTCATTTTCTTCACTCAGAACTTCTCTGGTTCCCAGGCAGTCGAATTTACCGAAACGCTCCACCGCATAGTCGAACAGCTTATCAAGGGTGTCTTTTCCAGCGAAATCCTCCGTGACGAGAGAATCAAAGCGATCCAGAGAACGATACGGCCCATCGGCCTGACCGGTGGTTGACTTGGATTTGAGCCTCTTTGCCAGGGCTTTCCTTTGCTGAGCTCCAGTCAGGAAGTACCATGGTAGAAAACTCACGAGCGAGTACAGCCACACTACTGCATGTACTGGGAACAAGAGAACGGTACTCAGGTCCATGTTCAGATGCAAGTCTGCTGAGAAGGGGACTGAAAGATGAAGTGATCAGGCCGAGCCTGAGATAGGGCACGTTTGCTGTTCTGTGTCCAACTGGGGATCCCAGATCAAAGTTTAGAAAGATTAAGGAAGTGTCCAATGTGTGGCTCCAAATTGCGCAACCTGACAAGAATGACAGTCACAAACAAAGAAAAGGTATTTTATTCAAGTGTACTCAGCTAAAACAGCCCTACGAGACCTCAAGCGGAACAGTTTGTATTCATTCAGCTGCTTTAATGAGACAAGTGAGGCTTGTTAGAGGATGGTCACATGTGCCACACAAAAAGACACATTCCAAGCCAGTGAATAGTTTCTCTCCGGTTCTTATTTAATGACTAGTATGAAGTCACAAACATCCTGCGGATGCTCCTCTAGCATAAAGACAGGGTGGACCGATGAACAAACCAGTGATATGATAACACGCATCTATTAATGTTTGCCCAGATGAAACTTGATACACTTGTTTTATCTACTCTTCCTGGTACAGCGTGGCATAAATGCCAAGGTCATAGTTTCAGATTTCAAGGAAACATCCAAAATAAAACAAATCTGTAAACTGAGTTTAGCAGAAACACTTTATTTTCATCATTAGCCACGTAAGCGACCCCCTGCTTAAGGTCATCTCTTGATCACATGACTGGTGTTAGATTAAGGAAGTGGAAATAAGTTGCTCAAAAAATGGAAACCACAGAAACAACAACACCTTAATGCTACTGTTACAAATTTACATTGCTTTGCATCTGCTTGTTACTGTGCTGCCAAGATGTAGATTGTCTGTGAAATTAGATCCCTTCAAACACAAAACCTTAGTGACAGTGAAAACAAGTGTGACCAACTGCAGGGGCTGTTGCAAAAGTATGAGCTAATGGCAAAAGGTTAATGCAAGACATGCTCCACTGACTCAGTTAGACACTCAATAACAGCAGATAACCAAAGCATTCTTACTATGGCAGTTTGTAACCTCTCTCAGTTCGTTTAGGATGACAACATTATGCTTCAAAGATCAAATCGCGAACAGTTCTAGTGAAATGGCATGTGATGTTGACAATCCACAAAGTGATATATATAGTCCTCGGCTTGGGCAAAACAAATGTCAAGCAATTGCTATTGTTGTATAAGAAAGACCACATACTAGTCAACTAGTGTTTTTTTTTGTGTGTGTGTGTGTGCTGATAAGTATTTAAATTCTGAACTTTTTTGTCTAAATAAAAATACCATAAACAACCATTTTATAAATGTTAGAAGTAATATTAGAGATGCACCAATATTAAAATTCCAGAAGATAACAATAAGCTATAATTAAGGCAAATAACCAATAAATTGTTGACATTCAAAAAACAATTCATTTTTGTCTAAAAAACTCATTTTAAATGCTATAAGACATCAATATTAATGCAAAAGTTTTTTGAAGAAGTCTCTTCTGCTCACCAAGCCTGCATTTATTTGATCCGAAGTACAGCAAAAACAGTCAAATTGTGACATATTTTTACTACTTAAAATAACGGTTTCTATTTGAATATCTTTTAAAATGTCATTTATTCCTGTGATTTAAAAGCTGAATTTTTAGCATCATTACTCCAGTCACATGATCCTCCAGAAATCATTCTAATATTTCTGATTTATTATTATTATTGTTGAAAACAGTGGAGTAGATTTTTTTCAGGTTTTTTTTGATGAACAGAAAGTTCAGAAGAACAGCATTTATCTGAAATAGAAATCTTTTGTAACATTATAAATGTCTTTTTCATCACTTTTGATCAATTTAAAGCATCCTTTCTAAATAAAAGTATTAATTAAAATAAAAAATACTGACTACAAGCTTTTGAATGGTATCATTTATAATGTTACAAAAGCTTTTTATTTCAGATAAATGCTGATCTTTGGATCTTTCTATTAATCAAAAATAAAAAAAATAAAAAATATATATATATATATATATATATATCCTGAAAAAAAAAATCTATTCAACTGTTTTAAATATTGACAATAATAATAAGGTTTATTGAACAGCAAATCAGCATAGAATGATTTCTGAAGGACCATGTGACACTGAAAACTGAAGTCATGATGCTGAAAATGTAACTGTTTAATCACAGGAATAAATTACATTTTAAATTATATTTAAATAGAAAGCAGTTATTTTAAATAGTAAAAATATTTTGCAATTTTACTGTTTTGTTGTACTTTGGATCAAATAAATTCAGGCTTGGTGAGCAGAAAAGTTCTTTAAAAAAACATTAAATATTTTACTGTTTAAAAACTATTGGTGTATTCAATAATTAAACATTCACATACCTTCACACTGGGAATATCGAATTAATTAAAGCACTACCCTTGCTCATCCAAACTTAACTACATTACCTTAGAACAAATTAGCTTAGGAAAAAAAAAATGTTGATGCTGACAGGTGCAATTTTTAATCTGCCCTGATGAGTTGTAACCCCTACAAAGGTTATACTCAGTGTGAACCCTAAAGCCTGGTGAGTGGTCAGCGAGCAGAGACAGCCAATGATATCAATCCTTCCAGCTCACCCCACTCGCTGACCAGAGATCTTCAGCAGGTGGACACTCAGCGGACTGGAATAGAATGATTGGATCCTGGATCTGATCCCATTATCTTTCTAGCATTTGTTATCACCATAAACAAACTGACCTCTGTTTACTCGAAGGACACCTTATGACAAGTTGACCAGAATGAACACTTTCAAAGTACACATCAATACTGCCATTGAGTGTCTGTGATTACAATTCTTATACAGATATATACAGCATAACTGAAGATGTCAGTTCCACAAAAGTCTAACTTTATGTGAACATGTCGTTTCAAAGATCAAACAAAGAAATGTCAGAAAACATAAATACAAGAGACTTTATATAATAGTTGTCCTATAATAAAAGCTATGACCTCGAGATATATAAAATATATTTACACCAATTTTGGGCGCGATCCCATGATATTCAAAATGCATTCGGCTTCAGGATTTGAGACGCAGATACACGTGTTTAGTGCATCACCGTGGAAACGGCTCTTTTTAATAAACCAAACATGTTTTTAGTTTTTGATTAATCAGATTCGATAAAGCTCTTTTAATCCACCTAGATTGATCGTTTAAATGTGATGATGAAGATGACGATGATGATGGCGCTTTGTCGGATGCGAAACGTCAAACGCAGCATCATCCTCAACATGAGGGATGCCAAGACATGCTTTACCATCACCAAGCCTCATATTAAAATCTATCTATTAAAACTCAATCTATACACTTTAATCTTCCTTCAAATCCAGTAATGACGTGTTAAAATCAGATTTGATGAAACCGCCTGCTGTTAGCCTGCTAGCGTTCCCTTTCTTTCAGTCATCTATAAAGTTGTCGCAGTAAACGAGAAAAAAAATAAAAACAATCCCCTCATTAGGCATTCCTGAGGTATTAAGATTATAGTAATGTAGAAGAAGCTGGCTAGAAAGTGATGCCGGTTAAATCTTACCGGCTTTTCGTCTCTTACCTCCACAGCCGGATAGGGTACTCAAGTCTCTCGCTGCCAAGCGCAATGACCGACAGTTACCTCCAGCACACGCTGCTACACCCGGAAATATTGCGTCATCTGACTCCATATTTTTCAGCCAATAGTCGACTAGACAATGAAGCGAAATCACACGATTGACTTCCTGTTTCTGTTAGTGCACTTAAGGTCACAGCTATAGTTGTTCTAATGGTAATATTATTAATAATACACTTTAAACGACACGCATTTCTCGTTCTCTAGTCTCATAAAGGAAACAAATAATCGTAAAAAGCTAACTGTAAAATCCTAATCATATTCTATCTAGAGACTACAGTCTAGACAGTGAAGTAAGAGAAAGTATTGCTAGTGTTTCAGGATAATATAATTCAGGATGTAATATTAACATAATATCTTTGTTCTGTAGTTCAAAAAATATACTTATACTACCAGTCAAAAGTTTTTTTTATGTTTTTTTTTTTTTTTTAAGAAGTCTCTTGCTCACCAAGCCTGTATTTATTTGATCTGAAGTACAGTGAAAGCAGTAAAAATGTGAAATATTTTTACTTAAAATAACTGTTTTCTATTTGAATATATTTTAAAATGTAATTTATTTCTGTGATTTCAAAGCTGAATTTTTAGCATCATTACTCCAGTCATATGATCCTTCAGAAATCATTCTAATATTCTGATTTGCTGCTCAGAAAATATTTTTTATTATTATTATGTTGAATTTTGAGTTAAGTGGAATTTTTTCAGTTTCCTTGATAAGTAGAAAGTTCAGAAAAACAGCATATATCTGAAGTAGAAATCTTTTGAAACATATATATATATATATACACATACACTGACTCCAAACTTTTGAATGGTATAGTGTGTTATAAAAGCTTTTTATTTCAGACAAATGCTGATCTATGGATCTTTCTATTCAATAAAGAATCATGAAAAATGTACTCAACTGTTTTTTAAATATTAATAATAATAATAATAATAATAACATGTTTCCTGAAAAGCAAATCAGCATATTAGAATGATTTCTGAAGGATCATGTGACACTGAAGACTGGAGTAATGATGCTGAAAATGTAGCTTTGATCACAGCAATAAATTATATTTGAAAATATATTCAAATAGAAAGCAGTTATTTAAAATACTAAAAATATTTCATAATATTACTGCTTTTGCTGTATGGTTGGATCATATAAATGCAGGCTTTGTGAGCAGAAGAGAAAAACATTAAAAGTAAAGAAGTTTTGACTGGTATGGTATGTAGTATATGGAAAGCATCAGTAGTGTAAGTGACAGAAGGCTTACAGGAAATATGGTGTTACTACAAAATATGTGAAAACACAACCACATCCAACACTGAGACAAATTCATCGGAACAGTTCGCTCATTGAGACCAGTGTTTATTGGATCCTATTTACATGGTGATATAAAAAAAATCCAATCTTCCATGACTGCAAAATGCATTGCTGCCAAGTTGTAAATGCTGTGTTTTAGATTAATGAAATGGAATTGTACCACAACATCAAGTTGTTAAGTCCATTTACTTTTTGCCTTCAACCATGATGATGTGGTAACCAAACTTTGTTTTCACAGGAGGATCAGTGTATACAGGTTTGTCCATTGTGCTGATGGGTAGTGCGAACGCTGCATCCTGAAATGGTCCCACCATTGATCCTCTTGTCATCCAGCCAAGGTCACCCTGTACGCAAATCAAAACTTATAACTATACAAGCCGTCGTTAAGGTTATCTTGACACTTAAAAAAGCATAATTAGAATAACAAATTACTGAAAAGTACTAAAACATACTTTAATCAAATAGGTAAAATTAACAGCATATATAGGTTTAAAGGTACTATGCAACAGCTTATTCCAGATGTATTAGTTTTCTAGCTCAGTGCACAATTCAAATGATAATACAGTACTGAAAAACACGCATTTATTATTATTATTAACATATATATTCTTTTATATTCTTTTATATAACTTATTGATACAGAAATAATAGAAAGGCTGTAGTGTTATTGAAATTCTATCCATCTTATTCTTCAAAGCCAAAGTAAGCCTATTGGTGAGACTTCCGGTTCATTAGCTGCTATGGGGAAATAACCCATAGACCTATAAAATTTAAATGGCTGCACCTGCTCTTACAGGACAAATAAGGTGGATAGAATAATATGGATTCAGTATTCTATGCAAATTGATTCTGAGGGATTCTCCTGCACGGATAGTGCATTGAATGCCATCTGCTGGTAAAAAAACAAATAGTACCTATAGGAACTACAGGATTTTTTTTTCCTTTTCACATCATGCAAGTGTCACATTGCTGTTACTAATCCACTGATACACATTACAAAATGTCTTACTCCTTGTCTGGCTTTGTCTTCACTGTATTGTGTTGCCACTTCACTGAAGCGCATGCCAGACTTGAGCTTCTCCATTGCTTCCATGCACTTGCCATGCTTTTCACACAGAATATGCCGAACCTGTCAGAAAACAGACCCAAAAGAACGTAATCAACAAAAATATCATTCATTTAAATGACGGTTTGGTGGTGACAATGTGCCTTCACACCATGCATTTAAATGAAATTTTATTAACAAAGTTAGGGAGGAGCACATTCACATAATCAACTATTGTAGTTCGGCAAAGGTACAGTTTGTTCAGATAATCAACTTAATTAGCATAATAAATATATACAGCTAACACACCTCTGTCTCACGACAGTTTTTCCCATATCCCTCCTCCACCCCAACTCCTCACGCTTAACTATTCTTAACACCAAATTTGTTTACTATTTGATTATATGCAAGTGTGAACTTGTGAAAGGTGTTTGAGACGACTTAGAACAGTACATTCATTTGGATATTGCAGTATATCAAAAATGACACTTTTTAAAGAGTTTACCAGACTTTAAATAAAAAAAAAAATTGAAAGCAAAAACAGAAAGTGTCAATACAGGCTGTTAAAATGTAAAATTAAAATGTGACAGTGTTAGTCTAATTTCACATATTAGTATTATATATATTATGTAAATATTTATAATTGAAAATTGTAACATTTCTAAACATTTATGAAGTACATTTACAAATGTATGTAACAATTTAATGTTCATATTCTCATGTAAATGTATATTCGTAGGGACTTAGAATTAATAATGGCTGTTATTCAAAAAACTTTAAATGCTAAAATTGGTGATTGTGGAAACAGTATAGTAGTGTTATTTTTTAATCATTTTGTCACTAATACAGTTGTTTTTTAAGTCAAATTCTGAATTATTTTTTATTTTCATGTTTTAATTTCTAATTTTAGTAATTTATTGTGTTTTATTTTATTTTTGCTTTTGGCATAATGATATAGTAATATATATATATATATATATATATATATATGTATATATATATATATATATATATATATATATATATATGTATATATATATATATATATATATATATATATATACACACACACACACACGCCTGGTTTATTATCTTTGTGGGGACTCTCCATAGGTGCAATGGTTTTTATACTCTCCACACTGTATTTTCTATCCCCTTACCCTAACCCTACCCCTAAACCTAACCCTTACAGAAAACTTTCTGCATTTTTACTTTCTCAAAAAAACTCATTCTGTATGATTTATAAGCTTTTGTACCCATGGGGACCTCAAGCCAGTCCCCACAATGTCAAAAATTTCAGGTTTTACTATCCTTGTGGGGACATTTGGTCCCCAAATTGTAGCAAAAACAAGTACACACACACACACAGACACACACAGACACACACAGACACACACAGACACACACAGACACACACACACACACAGACACACACACACATACACACAGCCGTCATTTTTGTGTTTTAAAGTTTCTTGTACTCACCAAGGCTATGTTTATTTTATCAAAAATACAGAAAAAAACTGTAATATTGTGAAATATTATTACAATTCAACATAACTGTTTTCTATTTTCATAAATCCTTCAGAAATCATTCTAATATGCTGATTTATTATCAATGTTGGAAACAGTTATGCTGCTTAATACTTTTTTGGAACCTGTGATATTTTTTTCAGGATTCTTTGATGAAAAAAAAAGAACTGAATTTATTCAAAATAGACTTTTTTTTTTAACAATGTTAGTCTTTATTATAATTTTTTAATCAATCTAACACATCCTTGCTGAATAAAAATATTAATTTCTTTTAAAAAAGAAATAAACAAAATGTGCTGTTGTAACAAAACATTTATGTTTCAAATACAGGCTGTTCTTTTTAAAATTCCAAAAATATTAAACAGCACAACTGTTTCCAACACTAATAATAAATCAGCATATTAGAATAATTTCTGAAGGATCATGTGACACTAAAGACTGGAGTAATGGTGCTGAAAATTCAGCTTTGCATCACAGGAATAAATTGTATTTTTAAAATATATTAAAATAGAAAGCCACTATTTTAAATTGCAATAATATTTCACAATAATACTGTCTTTGTCTATATTTGATCAAATAAATCTAGCCTTGATGAGCATACAATTATTTAAAAAACATTTAAAGAATCTTACTGATCCCAAACTTTTAAACGGCAGTGTTTTAGTTAACATTTATAGTATTTGTAAGTAACATTTTATGGAGATATAGTATACAGATGTTTACCTTCACAGCTGTACCTCCTTTCTGAGCCTTCTCCTTCTTATCACTGTCTCCACTGCCTGAAGCAGCAGCCCCTGTCCAAATACAAATGTATGTTAGTATCTTAAAAGTACAACTATGCAACTAATATAATACCTATCCATTTGTATGTGCATTTTGATATACTGAACGAATCACACTTTTGGCCACATTCCTCTCGCATTTTACACTTCAACACCATTAGTAAAAAATACAATAGCCTAAAATGTTACATTAACAACCTCAACAGAAATACAGCAGAGTATAACAATGTTTACAATCTGTTAACCACAAACACTACAAGCTAGCTAGCATGTCAGCATAACAGCAGTGCAACTGTCAAATTATATGCTTTAAACTGCGATATTGTGTCAGTTGTTAGATTTTGTTCATGCAGCATGATATATTTAACGTTTACCTTTTGCACCTTTGCCACCCTTTCCTTTTGGTGGCATTTTCTATCTCCTCGTGTCGGATGTGTTTCAACCTAACGTTACACCTTAGCTAGCACACACGAGCTAGTAACCCACAGATTCCCACGCGGTTAGACTGAAAATTACACAGCAAGTTTTTTTCAGCCTACAGTTTACTGTAAACGTTATTTCAGTTTGTGTTGTGTGGTGAACGATGCACACAAATGCAACAATTTAGCCGATGCAAAGAAACTATACTTAGTTTAAATATATAACTTTGCGCATTTATGACTGGAAAGGACGCGCTTGAGTACATTAAAGCTACATGAACGGTTTTCGGTTTTCCCTCCAGTGAGGATCTATCTATCTATCTATCTATCTATCTATCTATCTATCGTGATGAGTTGAGGTGTATTAATTACAGCTATATTTTTATTTCTTAAATAAGGATTATAATAGTAGGATTGTCACTGACATTTCTGCGCAAATGTGTCCAGCAAGGACGTTCATGAACAACCAAACTCCGCAGACCTTCATGATGAACCGCCCCTCTTATGTAGCCTACTTTTGTGGAAATATCGATTTTATTGCATTAAAATCATTTAGATGTTCGACGTTATCGATTTTACTCATCTATGTTTAAAATTACGAATTGTATCATATAAAATAAGTAAGTAATTTACCTTTAGACAGCTAAAATGCGGAACGAATCAGATTGTCGTTTGTTGAGAAGCAACTGTTGCCATAGTAACATAAAGGCAACACAAAAGCCGCCTTCTGTTCTTGACACGAGTGGCAACGACGCATTACCTTAAAAAATGCATAATTAAGACTAGTTTTTGTCAATAAGGCATGATGACCCAAAGGTAATAAAGATTTTAAAAATGTTTGTTTTCCATAAAGTTTGTTTCACCTTTCAGTCAAACCGTTTACAAATTTTATTGAAAACTCATATAATAACTCTTCATATCTGGTGTTTTCTTTAGACAGGCCGTTTCTTATTCAGAAGATAAGTGGCCATAATCATATCCAGCTCTCAACGGGACAAATGAAATGTTCCTGCAACCAACAAGGCAATAAAGAATATGTTTGGTGATTTAATAGTGTCATGGAGAAATATGATAAAGTCCTGACTCTTGGCAGAGGAGGAGCAGGTGTTGTGATGTTAATGAAACATGTCAACACAAAGAAATTATGTGCAGTCAAGAGAATACATGTGGATAGCTCTCGAAAAACAAAGACCAAAGATGTTGTGTTGCAAGAGGCAGATATTCTCAGGAGCTTGAAGCATCCTCATATTATAACATGGATTGACACTTTCTTCGATGCAACTAATGAGCACATTTACATTGTCATGGATTACTGTGACGGTGGAACGCTGGACGATCACATTAAAGAGCAGAAGAGTGGAGAATACTTTGCAGAAAGCAAAATCATGGACTGGTTTGTGCAAGTAGTCATGGCCGTTAGCTATATCCACTCTGAAAAGATCCTTCACAGAGATATCAAGCCTTCCAATGTGTTGTTAACCAAAAGAGGTGTGATTAAGCTTGGAGATTTTGGAATATCAAAGATTATGAACCACACGCTTGATATGGCCTCCACCTGTGTGGGAACCCCCAGTTATCTAAGTCCTGAACTCTGTCAGGATGTCCCATACAGCACCAAATCTGACATATGGGCTGTCGGCTGCTTGCTATATGAGCTTTGCGCCCTCAAACCAGCTTTTGAAGCCAAAAATCTCCTGAGTCTGTTTTACAAGATCATAAAAGGAGAGTATATCCAGATCCCCGAGAGATATTCAGAAGACATTCATACATTAATTGAGAAAATGCTGTCCTTGGTTCCCGAGAATAGACCGAGTGCGAGCAGCATACTTAGCATGACCTACATGCAGGAACATCTGGGAAACTTCATTGCGCATCAGGAGAAGGAACTTACGAAGGTGAATGTTGAATCCAGACCTCAAACAAAAGATGATGTAGAAATGACATCGATGGAAAGCAGAACAGATAGTGCCTCGGCTGTCTCTGACAAAACAGAGACATCATGCTGTCCTGAGGAGGAAGTGGCCCATGAAGGAACAGAGTCTGATTATTCAGAGGACTTTGACGAACATGATAGCTATGCGTCCTCAGAGGATGTTTCGAGGGAAGACGTGCCCTCCAGTCTTGCCAATGTGGCTGAAGAGGCATGTGAGGAACCTAGTGGTAAGTGTGATGTAATCATATTAATGTTTTCCGTTGTTTTATTATTAGGAGTTATATCTCCAAGGCAACAGGCGTAGGGCTGATGGTGATCTAAGAATGATTTCATATTTTTCCTGGCTTTTCCAGTGCCTTTGACGATTCCCTACATGTGTTTTTCAACTTTTGACAGTTGTGTCTGAAGATGAAGACGAAGACATCTCTGACTATCCAGATGACTTTGAAGAAGCTGAGGATGATGATCTGGCTGACGTGGTCAGCTACGCCAGGGATGCCATGAACTGTGTTTCAGAGAATGACATGTTGGATGTGGAACTGGAGCTCAAAGACGCAGATGGTTTCTCTGTCACAATGAAAATGTTAAAAGAGAGATACATGGGTAAATATGCACATAGAACATGTAATGATTACTGTCATTACTGTTTCAGAGCACTTAAAATAATTCAAATAATTGAAAATGGTTCTCTCTCTCTCTCTCTCTCTCTCTCTCTCTATATATATATATATATATATATACTGTGCCTTGCAAAATTTTTTCCCGTTTTGCTGTGTTGCTGCCTTATGTTAAACTGTTTTAAATTACTTTTTCCCCCTCATCAGTCTATACTCCATACACCATTATGGCAAAGCAAAAAAAAACAGGTTTTTAACATCTTTGCAAATTTAAAATAAAAAAACTTAAATGATTCCATTGCATAAGAATTCAAACCCTGGGATACCTGGGACAGTTGAAATCCTGTTGAAGTTGAAGTCCTGAGGTCAAAAGAACTGCCTGTAGAGCTTAGAGACAGGATTGCGTCAAGCTACACATCTGGGGAAGAGTTCAGAAAAAAAAAAAAAACAATCAGGACTATTCTTATAACTGGCCTCCTGGCCAAACTGAGCAATTGATGGAGAAGGGCTTTGGACAGAGTGGTGA
Organism: Labeo catla; assembly: GCA_012976165.1. Lineage (NCBI taxonomy): Eukaryota > Metazoa > Chordata > Actinopteri > Cypriniformes > Cyprinidae > Labeo > Labeo catla. Next base: position 395,728 of record VONZ01000629.1, on the reverse strand, counting down.
CCAAGAACCTGATGGTCACTCTAGTTGAGCTCCATAGTCATATGTGGAGATAGGAGAAACCTACAGAAGGACAAATGCAACTACAACACTCCACCGACCTGGGCTTTATGGCGTTGTGGCAAGACTCAGAACTCTCCTCAGTGAAGACACATGAAAACACACTTGGAATTTGCAAAAAAGCACCTAAAGGACCCTCAGACTGTGAGAAACAAGATTCTCTGGTCTGATGAACCTCAATTCCAAGCGTAATGCTTAAAGGAAACCAAGCACTGCTTATTACCTGCAGAGTACCATTCCAACAGTAAAGTGTGGTGGTATGAGGCTGTTTTTCAGTGGCAGGGGCCAAGGGACTCGTCAGAGTAGAAGAAAAGCTCAAAACAGCAAAATATAGAGATGACCTTAATGAAAACCCAGTCCAAAGCATTCAGAACATCAGACTGGGCAGAAGGTTCACCTTCCAAAAGGACAATGATCCTAAGCACACAACAAGAGTGTCTTATAGACAACTCTGTGAATGTCTTTGAGTGGCCCAGCCAAAGTCAGGACTTGAACCCAATCAAATATTTATGGAGAAACCTGAAAATGTGTGCCTGCTCCATCCAACATGACAGAGCTTGAAGGGTGAAGTGGTGAGAAGAAGAATGGCAGATAATTGCCAAATGCTAATGTGCAAAACTCAGCTAAATGCTGAGTTAAGGGTATGAATACTTCTGCGATGCACTTATTTCAGGTTTTTTATTTGTAATAAATTTACACAGTTGTGACAGTTCTGTTTTTGCTTTGACATTATGATGTATGGAGTGTAGACTGATGTGGAAAAAAGTAATTTAAAGAAGTTTAACATAAGGCAGCAACATAAAAAAATGAAAAAAAATGAAGTGGTATGAATACTTTCGCAAGGCACTGTATATATATAACAAGTACATCTGCAGATATCAGAGTAGTTCTGGATACTGTTTGCCAACACATCTGCTCTCAGAGTGTCTCTGCATGCGTAAGTAAATGCTTTCTGCTTTCTGGATTTATAGAGGATGTTGGAGCCTCGGTCTATGAGGAAATCAGTGGGCACTTTCTAAACGGCCTCACGCCAGAAGACCTGGAGCCACAGTTTCAGCACATGATCGGGACAGACCATCTGGAGACCTGCTACCTCATTTTCAACCTTGACCAAGAGACCACATGCTGAATCATGTCTGTTGAATTTAGAGAAAGTCATTTTCTGTCATTCTCTAATGATGAACCTCAGCAAATGCTGGAATTGTATGAAGCTTTTTGAGTTTTGTAATATATGTAATCGTACATGAATAAGTGAAGTCTTATACACATTTGACATTAAGAAAATGGGACGTTTGCACTAAAAATTAAGCTCTTCTTTGAAAGTGTTACCTTGTATAACCAGTAGGTGGCACTCTATAGTAAGAAAACGTATAGTCTGGTGTTAACATACCAGTTCCGAAAATAAGCATTTCATAGTCCCCCATATCGACACTATTAGTCACAGGGACTGAAGTATAAAACAGCTGCCTTTTAAATTCACTATGTACTGAATACAGAAATTCATTTTATCAGTGGCACCCAGTCGACTACTTTTTCAAGTCATTTAACTGATTTTTTTGCCTACAGCTGAGAAATGATCTCTTAACATAGCTGTTAAACAATGCTTGCAAATGTGAAAACAGTGGAAAATATCATGTGAACATTTCCTGCTGTGATTTCACTCCAGTATTGCGATGTTAAAACAGAAGGCATTTGCTGAATTTGTAAATTTATGGGTCACAGCTGTAGTTGTTTTCCACTTAAGGCGTTTTCCCTTAAACTTGCCCAGATTATTCCAACAGAGAATTAGAGACAGAGAAACTGCCATGTGTAACTGTATGAATGACCCTGTATTATATTTCATTTAAGAATGTTCTCAATCTGCCTCTAGAGGAAAGTCTGTTATCAAGCCAGCATTAGCATGGGAAAGCTGGATCAGTTTTTTTGCCAGTATAAGATGACATAGATGTCCTCACATAATAGGGTTTTGGCTGTAGATGGTCTTTGCACATAAAAAAAACTGTATTGATTATACTTAAAAAGCTGTTCCCACAAAATACATTTATTTTTTTCATGCTATGTCCTGGAAAGAGTAAAGCACAGATTGAGAAGTCATTCAGGGTAGAGGTTTAAACTTTCCATAAGCCTGATGGATTGCAGTGCGTTTCTTTATTCATCCGTCTATGCATTTGTATGAGTGGATGAGAGACCAGAATAGATGCAGACAGGCCTGAGTCTGCTTTAAGTAGCAATCACCTCTATGCCTTGTCACTTTAAAACCTGTCAATATTTCATCCATAGTAAAACAAGCGATCGAGAGAGCTTGTCACTTGTGTCTTCTGGGCTTTGTACTAAGTTTGATGCATTATTGATTGATTGCTGCATGAGTGCTCCACCCTTCAGCTCAAATATGCTTTCTTCTTGCTTTTTTGTTTGCATATTATTCAAAAATGAGGCTAGGGTCCTAATTAAGAGTCTTTCTTTGTTTTGAGTTGGAGTGTTTGACATGCATCATTAGAAAGAAAATAAAGTTTTTGACAAATGACAAGTTGATCTTTTCTTTATTCACTCCTTGTATTGTTGTTGTTTTCCTTGGTGTGTCCTAATTATATTTTACTTCAGTGATGAATTTAACAACCTGGATGAGTTTTAAATGTAGTGTTTATAGTCAAATGAGATTTGTTGTGCATGTACATGTTGTGCATACATATTTAATAAGAATATAAAACAGAATATTTTAACTTTTTAATTATATATATTGGCCATTCTACAGAACTGATGCAAAATACTGGCCCACAATGAAAAAACACATTTAAAAAGCAATTAAGAATTCAAATCATGGATATTTCCTAGAATTTACTAGAATATCTATTGAAACCAACAATATTTAAAATATCAGCAAGCTTAATATATATAAAATCATATATATATAAAAACTTTCAATTGGGAAGTGGCTGTCCTGAACCCTAACCCCTGGTAAAAAAAAAAAAATAAAAAAAAAACCTAACTCAGTTCTGAACAGTTTTTTTTACACATATAAACACCCTTTTATGGAATAACACCCCAAAACAACAACAACAACAACAACAACGAAACAATTATCCCCATTGAAAAAAACAGCATATGCTGGTAGGTATGCTGAGATGCTGGTTAGGTAGGTTTTGGTGCTGGTTTAAGCTGGTCCTTAGCTGGTTTATGGCAACATGACCAGCTAAGGACCAGCATAAACCAGCTAAGAACCAGCATAAACCAGCTAAGGACCAGCATAAACCAGCAAAGGACCAGCTTAAACCAGCATCAAAACATACCTACCAGCATATGCTGTTTTTTTAACAGGGATAATTGTTTGTTGTTGTTGTTGTTGTTGTTGTCGTTTTGGGGTGTTATTCCATAAAATATTCCATAAAAGGGTTTTTATATGTGTACAACTGTTCAGACCTGTGTTAGCTAACCATGTGCCTATTAGCATCTTTGAGCTGGGCTCAAAAGTATCTAAAATTGTCACTACTGAAACAGTCATGATTAAAACATTTGGTGAAGTTTCAGTAGTGACAATTGTTTTGTTGTTGTGTTTTTTTTTTTGAGGTATTATTCCATAAAATTTGGGGGTTTTATATGTGCACAACTGTTCAGAACTGTGTTAGCTAACCATGTGCCTTTTAGCATCTTTGAGCTGGACTCAAAAGTATCTAAAATTGACACTACTGAAACAGTCACAACCGAAACATTTGGTGAAGTTTCGGTAGTGCCATAATTGTTTTTTGGGGTGTTATTCCATAAAATGTAGGTTTTTTTTCCATGTGTGTACAACTGTTCAGAACTGTGCTAGCTAACCATGTGCCGATTAGCATCTTTGAGCTAGGCTCAAATGTATCTAAAATGGTCACTACGAAAACTGTCACGACCAAAACATTTGGTGACATTTCGGTAGTGACAATTGTTCTTTTGGGAGTTATTCCACAAATTTTTGTGTGTGTGTGTGTGTGTCTGTGTGTGTACAACTGTGAACTGTGTTAGCTAACCATGTGCTGATTAGCATCTGAGCTAGGTTCAAAAGTATCTAAAATTGTCACTACCATAACAATTACGACCGAAACATTATTTCGGTAGTGACAAAAGAGAACACATAAACCTTATTTGGGAGAAATAAACAAAACTTTGGTATAATTATGCAAGTGTCTAGTATTTTAGTATGTTTTAGTAGTGTTTTAGTATGCGAGTTAAAATTTTGTAATGTGATGTGGTCGCTACTGAAAAATGTGCAGTCACTACCGAAACATTGGATGTATTGTCAAAAAAAAGAGAAGTAAACTGAATTATCAACTAAAATGTTATGATAGTGTTTGTTTCAATGCATATTCAAATTAATGAATCCTTAAGTTTGAAATCAGTATGATTAACTTATGCCTTTTACAAAGATTGGATTGAAAGTACAACAAATGCCATAAATCACACTTGAAATATTGTTAAAATTGTAATTTATTGATTTACCTCTAAAAACTTTTTAATAAAATAGCAAAAAATATATTTATAAGGTAGATGTAAGCAAAATCTAAATAGGTCCGTATAACCCTTCTTATTAAATTATATATTACTGTTTTGGTAGTGACAAATTTGAGGAGAGGACAAATATTCCAAACTTTCTGAAAATACAATATGCTGCAAAATAATTAACTGCACAATTACTAGAAATATGTACCTTGGATATTTGCAAACATACAAAATTTGTGGAAAAATACATTCTGTTTCAACACTGGGCCCATATGAATATATTCAAGAAAACATGAATATGTTTCAATATGCAATGAGCTTTGTATTATTGCTGAGCTGCAAAAATCATTCTTTTTTTTTTCTTATATGCCATATGTTTTTTGTCTGGGGAACTGCCGCTTTCTTTGCCAAACATATTCAGGAAAGTCGTCCTTAACAGTCATGATATTCCAAACAGAAAGGAAGTGCTCCGGAGAGAATGGGAGGAAACTCAGGCAAACATGTTTCCCTTGACCTTTAATAGACAGCACATGTCTGGCCTCCATCGGTGTGAGATTTCTCTGCTAGATAGACTAGATTAGCATACGGCTTCTCACACATGTCTTCCATTGAAAGCTGGATGTTTAAATTCCAAATTTTTCTTATCAGAACATATTTTTATGGAAAATATTGGTTCCAGCAGTACTGTAAATCTAACCCACTTGGCTAGATTCATTCAAGACCATAGGAAGGAAGTAAAGAAAAAAACATGCATGAGAGTGAAGCTCAAAGCATAAAAGTTTTGTTCCTCTTCCAATACTACTAACAATAATAACCTCCAGGCTGACTGTTTTTGTCCAAGCTCTAAAATATTGATGTGCCATTGTTTCCGGTGCAACAGCCTCACTTGAGACCGGTGACTATTAGAGAAGTGAGGTGGAAGATGGTGACAGTAGCCTGCACTCTAACCTGCTCCCGATGGGTCTCCAAGGACGGCACAGATCACCAACCCCCATCTCCCTGCGAAAAGCAGCCTTATTCTAACCCAAAACCAGAGAGACTAAAAGCAGCACTGGAAATTACATCTAACTCATCAGCTACGACTGTGTATGAAAGCAAATTGCTTTATCCAGCGGAAGAGTAAAAGCCGCATGTACAGGAAAGGTTGATGGCACTTTACCTGATCTCACCATCTTGAGCTGATGCTAGGATAAAAATAACTACGACAACAGCTGTCTGAATGGTTTATGTCAGGATCGTACAACATGAATCTAACTATGAAACTGTATGGCAGAGATTTATACTACAGTTCAGCTGTTAAATATGTAGGCTTATAGGTGTTACTACTTTGAATAACCATATGCTTCAATTAAATGTTGTTTAGAAAATATCTGCTGATTACTATAAAAGCTGGTTTAGGCCTTAGAGTACAAGAAATGAAAAAGATATGCAACTGTGTCAGTTATTTTAGAATTGATTTTTGACTTTACATGTTGCAATATGACTTTTTTCGCCCTCCACAATGTGATTTTAAATGTCAAATATGTGACTTTGTTTCTTATAATTGCTACTTAACTCACAAACAGAATTTATATCTCCTAATTGTGATTTTATTTTACAGTGCGACCTTCAAATTCACAGTTGCAATGTTTATTTTTTCCCCTCATAATTGCAATTTTGTAACTCAGTGACAATGGGATGCAATATGAATTTATATTGCCACAATGTGACTTACATCTCACAGATGTTATAGTTTCTCATAACTGTGATTTTATTACTCACAATGATTTTATCTTACAATGTGAGCTTAAAATTCGCAGTTGCAATGTTTATTATCATAATTGTGAATTTATAGCTCAATGTGACTTTACATCTCACAATATGCCTTTATATCTCCATAACGTGACTGTAAATCTTACAATTGTGACACGGTTTCTTGTAATTGAGATTTAATAACTCATAATGTGACTTTATATCTGCTAATCTTTGATTTTATCTCAGAATGAGATTTTAAATCTTGCGGTTGCAATGTTTTTCCCATAATTTCAATTTTGTAACTCAGTGACAATGGGATGCAATATGAATTTATATTGTCACAATGTGACTTACATCTCACAGTTGTAACAGTTTTTCATAACTGTGATTTTATTACTCACAACGTAATTTTATATCTCCTAATTGAGTGATTTTATCTTACAATGCAACCTTAAAATTCACAGTTGCAATGTTTATTCTCATAATTGTGATTTTATAACTCACAATGTGACTTTATATGTCACAATATGACTTTATATCTCCATAATGTGACTGAATCTTACAATTGCGACGCTGTTTCTCGTAACTGAGATTTTATAACTCATAATGTGACTTTACATGCCAAAATATGACTTTATATCTCCATAATGTGACTGTAAATCTTACAGCTGTAAGATTATCTCCTAATATCTCCTATATCTCCTAATCTTTGATTTTATCTCAGAATCAGATTTTAAATCTTGCAGTTGCAATGTTATTATCTTATAATTGCAATTTTGTAACTCAGTGACAATGGGATGCAATACAGATCCATATTGCCACAATGTGACTTACATCTCAGTTGCGAGTTTCTCCTAACTGTGATTTTATAACTCACAATGTGACTTTACATGCCAAAATATGACTTTATATCTCCATAATGTGACTGTAAATCTTACAGCTGTGACACTGTTTCATAATATCTCCTAATCTTTGATTTAATCTCAGAATGTGTTTTTAAATCTTGCAGTAGCAATGATTTTTCATCATAATTGCAATTTTGTAACTCAGTGACCTTATAAATCACAAAATGAAATTTTTTTCGCAATGACATTAGGCCTAAATATTGCAGTGCGACTTTAAATTTCACAACTGTGACTTTCTCAATACTGTGATATTATAACTAATTTATCCTATTTTACGCTTCATCTCAAAGTATAGATTAACCTTTATTTTTTTTCTCTGACAGAAACAGGCTGTGTCAGAGAAAAAATATGTGATTTTAAATCTTGCAGTTGCACTGTTTTTTCATCATGATTCATCATGTGACTTACATCTCACAGTTGCGGTAGTTTCTCATAACTGTGATTTTATAACTCGCAAAGTAATTTTATGTCTTTCAATTGTGGTTTCATCTCACAATTGTGACTAAAGTTTCTATGTTTCTCTCATAATTAAGTTTTTATAACTCATAATGTGACTTTGCATGTCACAATGAGTTTATATCTCCATAATGTAAGTGTAAATCTTACAATTGCAACACTATTTCTCATAACTGAGATTTTATAACTTATGTGACTTTATATCTCCTAATCTTTGTTTTTATCTCAGAATGAGATTTTAAATCTTGCAGTTGCAATGTTTTTTCTCATAATTGCAATTTTGTAACTCAATGACAATGGGATGCAATATGAATTTATATTGCCAAAATGTGACTTACATCTCAGTTGCGAGTTTCTCCTAACTGTGATTTTATAACTCACAATGTGACTTTACATGTCAAAATGTTACTTTATATCTCCATAATGTGACTGTAAATATTATAGTTCTGACACTGTTTCTTGTAACTCACAATGTGACTTTATATCTCCTAATCTTTGATTTAATCTCAGAATGTGTTTTTAAATCTTTCAGTTGCAATGTTTTTTCATCATAATTGCAATTTTGTAATTCAGTGACCTTATAATTCACAAAATGGCATTTTTTTTGCAGTGACATTAGGCCTAAATATTGCAATGCGACTTTAAACTGTGACTTTGTAAACTGTGACACAAAATTGTGATATTATAACTAATTTATCCTATTTTACACTTCAAGTATAGATTAACCTTTTTTTTTTCTGCTCTCTGACACAGAAACTGGCTTTCATAGAAAGCACCACATAATGTGACTCTTTAAATAATGCACCATTTCACCATGTTGAAGTGGTTAGTTTACTAAGTAGGCTACTGTAAAGAGCGACTAGAGAACAGCACTCACGTTTGCCCTCACCCTGCATGACACGTTAATCACAAATGATGAGACCAGGTCGAAAGCAATTACATGTTAGAAAGCAGTGTCATGGCACATAATTTCACTTTAGTACCTGACATGAAGGAGACCTTGAGGTGTGAATCTCGATTCGATCTCTGCCCAGTCTTAGGGTTGCGGTGGGGCACTTTAATAAGAGCTATTGTAGATGTCCTTGTAAATGATCAGTGTCAACAGAGTGCACTTTATAGAGTTTGTAGTGCGCTCCTGAGCGGATTATCCAATGACGAGAGGTGATACGGGTCTTCACGCCCTTCAGACGGTAGCCGAAACTGGCAGAATGTAATTTCAAACTTTATAAAATTGATTTCAGAGTGCAAAGCTCTGACACTGACACCCTTGCCATATGAGGGATTTTGTGGATATTATCACTGAAATTTGGTATTTTAAATCATGCATAGACAGATGTTCTCTAGCCCAGTATTTTTGTCCTTCACTGACAGACTTTAAAAGCCCCCTAGGTTAGATTACGAGATGCAGTGGGGAGCAAGATCAATTTTTCCCCTCAGATCCTTTAATCCAGTTTATTGGAGGTCCAGTAACACACAGCACAATATTGTGCTATTAAAGGGTATTGGTCCCATTCTGCTATTGAGGTTGCTGGTCTGTAATCTTCCTGTGAAGGTATCTCACAGGAGCTGGATCCATATTTCACAATAAATGGTGCAAAACAATTTGGACCACTCAAAAGTGGAGTGTTTGATGTACTGGAACAGTAATAGGCCTAATGTGGTTTTGTGATCTCTCAGGCATCACTTCAACATTAGGATCTCCTTGGTGTTCATTTTTGATTCACTCATAATTCACAGTGAAGCTCTCTGACATTTGAAAGCTTAGATACTTGGGCCCATAGAGAAACATAGTAGCACTTTTCTACTGCAGATGGCATTTGTGTGTGTGATTAGAACTACAGTATGTGTGTTGTTCAGACACAACTGTCTTGTGAAGGAATCACAATTGCACTGAATTAATTCAGAAACGAAACAAGTGACTATATGCATCTGAAATTACATACTGATTAAGTACTGAATGAATTAAATTCATATGCAGTACATCATGTTGTTATTACCGTGATCTACAGTGTCCGTTTGTGTCGCTTTACTGCCATTCTCATTTCATTCAATAAATAAATTCTAGTTTATTGTTGTGTAAAAGCAACATCAGTCATCCAATCGTAAAAATACTAAGGCCATGAGAGCTCACAATGACAACAACCTCTATAAATCAATCTGATTAAAACTTGGGAGAATGTTTCAACTGAAGCTTATATCGAAGTGCTTTTTATATTTAATACTGGACAAAGACAAGTAGAACTGACCTCCGCAGCGACCAAAGACAGCTTTCGTCCTTCCAGTGGTTATTCCTCTAGTCTTAAACCATATTCTCCACAGGCTACTTCATATTTCATTTTACAGCGGCATGAAAACCCGCTTTTTTCTCAGTGGGTGGTAGAGATTTTGTAAGGGCTTTGGAAGCGTTCTCACAGGGAATCCCAGTTGTGTGGAAACAGCAGAGATTTTGAAGATAAGTCTTGTCTAAATGGAAGATCTGCAGAAGGGAACTTGATGGACAACTGTGTTCCAAGATTTCTATCTAGGAATGTGCTGTGCTTTCACCTACCACTGCAATGTGAGCAGAAACCAGCAATATATAATGCTTTTTTTCATATACAAACTTTTGTAGGAATATGTTATAAGAATAACAACAACAATGTGCTAAGAACATTTTGCTAACATTCTCACTAAGTTATGAAAACGTTACTACAAAGCTTCTTCAGAAAGTTTTGTAATTTGTGACCCTGGACCACAAAACCAGTCATGAGTAGCACGGGTATAATAGCCAACAATACACTGTATGGGTAAAATTATTGATTTTTATTTTATGCCAAAAATCATTAAGATATTAAGTAAAGATCATGTTCCATTAAGATATTTTGTAAATTTCTTACTGTAAATATATCAAAACTTAATTTTTTATTAGTAATATGGATTGCACTCTCACATTCCAGATTTTCAAATAGCTGTATCTCAACCAAATAGAAAACTTGTCATCAATGGAAAGCTATTTACTTATAAATCTCAATTTCAAAATATTTACCCTTATGATTGGTTTTGTGGTTCAGGGTCACTTTTTTTTTTTTGGGTTACGTGAATTTTAGAGAATGTTCAGTTTTATCATTTTACAAATATTATAGGAACACCATGAATATTCACTGATTCACCTGAAACAAGCAGTAAGCAGTAGACTCAGACTAATGTCCAACTACCTGTGTGTTTAGACTATTTTGAACTAAAAATAGGAAACTTTATGCATTTTGCCATTTATTTACAGTGGCATTTTTTGGGGCTTGCAAATGCAAACTTTTGAAAACAGGTTTCAAAGTGCACTTTTTTTTTAAAACAACATCTTTATTGTCTCAAACTATGAAAACACAATTCATAAAAAACAGTGATATTATATGCATACATATTGCGTGTAGTTTTCAGTCTAGGGCTGTCACTAACAATTATTTTGGTAATCGAGTAATCGGTCGATTATTCCAACAATTAATTGAGTAATCGGATAATTTTAATAATTTTTTGTGGTAATAAAAACAGACCTAAGCGAACAATAGCCTTTAAAGTTACTTAAAATACATATATAATAGAAATGAGGCAATTATAATTGGTTAAAATAAAGTATTAAAAGCAAGTAATCGTGGTTTTATCGGACAAAACTGTTAAAATACATAATGTATTACAAACAATAGAGCTAATGTACATTACACACTATAACAAATGACTGCAGAGGACGCCAACGGCCTGACGATTGTTTTTGCACTTTACTGCGCGATCTAATCCTTTTTTAATATTGGCTAAACAACATTTAATTCAAATGTCCACTTAATTTTTAACATTTGGCCATTTCTTACTGTAATTTCCCAAATATGTGGACTTCAAAACGTGCAAACCGATGGTTAAACTTTTATTTTGAAATCGCGATGAACAGCATATTTATGTAACGTTATTCCCTTGTGTTTGCGTAGGTTTATAAATGATTTACCTTACAAATCTGATGAAATGGTGCACGCTGAGTTTCCAGATGAACGTTATAATAAACCCAAACTCACAGCAATATGCAGAGATGGAGTTTGAGACGCTCCACACATCTACACACAAATGCGCCATTTGTAAATGTTATGTGTCTGGCTTCCGGTCTCATCCGCGTCCAGCTATTTTGAGCTTTTTTTTTTTTTTTTTAAGGATTTTTAGGATATTTCAAATGGGGTTAACAAAGAGTAAATGGAGGAGCAACACTGAGTTTGAAAATAGGGTATATACATATACATATATATATATACACATAGAATTGATATGAATTTGATTAAACTGATACAATCAAATTGCAATGAATCAGAGATTAGAGCAGACTCAAGATCTTTGTGCAGAAAATTTAATGAGGTACAGAGCTCATCCAGAGTGAAAAAAAACAGAGACAAGAGACCAGAAACAAACAGGTGTTAAGTAATTTTTAAAGGAACATTTACATTACCAGTCAAAAGTTTTTGACCAGTAAGATTTTTTATGTTTTTTTTTTAAAGAAGTCTCTTCTGCTCACCAAGCCTGCATTTATTTGACCCAAAATATAAAAATCTTGAAATGTTTTTACTATTTAAAATAACTCATTTCTATTTGAATATATTTAAAAATGTCATCTATTCCTGTGATCAAAGCTAAATTTGTAGTATTATTACTCCAGTCTTCAGTGTCACATGATCCTTCAGAAATTATTCTAATGTGCTGATTTTCTGTTTAAGAAACATTTATTATTATTATTATTATTATTATCATCATCATCAATATATAAAAACAGTTGAGTACACTTTTTCTGATTCTTTGATGAACAGAAAGATCCAAAGATCAGCGTTTATCTGAAATAAAAAGCTTTTGTAACCTTATATACTATAACTTCAGCTGTACAAAACAGCTCATTTTGCTGCTTGATATTGCAAATTGGTTTGTCTTACAGTTTTATTTTCATGTCTTATCTTAATTATGAACACACTAGCTTGTAGTACAAACAATTTTACCATTTACTGCACGTTGTTATTCTTCATTACTTTGACAGAATGCTATCCAAAATCGGAGAATGTTGCCTGTTAGCTTGGCAGATAACAACATTCCAGTACAGTAAAAAGCAAAACAAATGTCTAGAAGGCAAATAAAGTTCATTACTTCAAGTTTAATTTCCCATTATCAAAAAAAGAGAGTGATGACGGCAGGCATCTTCAATGTGCCAGAGAGTGAATGCTCATAACCTTTTCAGCCATCTCTTGCATAATTATGCCCGAGGGGAAGGCAGACAGACACTTTTAACAAATAACCCGTCACCCATGCAAGCATCTTTATGCGCTTTAATCTCAACATCCTTAATCTAAACTCTTTTAAAAGCCATTTCAGTTGAAGCAAAAGATGCTTCAGATGCTCTCTCAGTATGACTGTCTGTGATTTACCCAGCCTGCAATAGTGTGATGCGATCTGTGGTGCAAATGATCTAATTAGTCAAATATCTTGACTACTCAGACCCGAGAAGTCTGCATGTCTTGCTCCTTATGGTGGAAGCTTGTCAATTAGAGAGTTGTTTCCTTCAGCTAATTGCGAATGCGTGAAGGGTTCTTGTCCTTTTCGGGAGTGCAGAGGCCGACAGCAGGAGGCTGGGAAATAAGCCGCCCTCGTTTGGTGGAGAGAACATGTCACCTCTAGGGCTTGAGGTCAGGTCAGCCTCCTTTTTGCCACTCTTTCTCCTTCAAACGCTCTTTTATCTTTCCATTGCCACAGGAAGGAGATGAATCACAATGGGTGAGGATATTTCAAATGGGGTTAAGGAAGAATGATGGCTTGCCACTAATGGATGTGCAATATTGAGTTGAAAACAGGGAATATAAATTATGGAATTGATGAATTGATATGGAATTGATTAAACTGATACAATCAAATTGCAATGAATCACAGATTAGAGCCGAGTTCTATGTGCAGATAATTTAATGAAGTACAGCGATAACAGAGTGAAAAACCAGAGGCAAGAGACCAGAAACAAACAGTAGGTATTTAGGTACTTTTAGGAACATGTACATTAACAGTAAGATTTTTAATGTTTTTTTAAAGAAGTCTCTTTTGCTCACCAAGCCTGCATGCATTTATTGATCCAAAATACAGCAAAAACAGTAATATTGTGAAATAACTGATGTATATTTGAATATATTTTATATCCAGTCTTCAGTGTCACATAATGATCCTTCAGAAATCACTCTGATTTTCTGTTCAAGAAACATTTATTTTTTTGCAAATAAAAGATAAAAAATTAAACATTTTTATTTAGCAAGATGCTTTAAATTAATCAAAAGTGATGATAAAGACATTTATAATGTTACAAAATATTTATATTTCAGATAAGTAATGTTCTTCTGAACTTTCTCTTCATCAAAGAAACTTAAGTTCAACCCAGCTGTTTCTAACATCATCATAATAATGGAGTAATGATGCAAAAAAAAATTTGCTTTGAAATCACAGGAATAAACTACATTTTAAAATATATTCATATACAGTTAAAAAAAGTAAAAATATTTCAGAATTTTACTGTTTTTACTGTACTTTGGATCGCATAAACGCAGTCTTGGTGAGCACTGAAGAGTCTTCTTAAAAAAAACATTAAAAATCTTACTGTTCAAAAACTTTTGACTGGTAGTGTACATTTCTATGGAAATACACATTTATGTTTAGTTTTAATGTAATTTATGAATAAATTAAATTAATTTTAAAAACTATTATTATAACTTAAACTTATATTTTGATTTATTTTAAATATATAACATTTTATGTTTTAAAAATATTCTAATATCTGGTGTTTAGTCTCCCTGTTGCCAATTTTTTTTATCCCTTAAAACTGATCTTTGATCATCAAAATTACATATTTAAATGCTTTTTCTTGTGAAAATATTTTTCTCATGCCTTAAAACAGCTTGAATGTAACTCTACCCTCCTTGCCTCATTTATTATACGCGGATCTATAAATATGCATATTAGCCCCGCCCCCACGAAGTCACACCAGCCAGATAAACTGATAAAACTAGCGGACAACTACAGTGGATGCTGTAACATTTGTTAAACTTACTTACTTGACGATGCTGTGCCCTCAAAATGCCTTGAAGACTCGAATGCAGCCTAGTTTGTGATTCCAGTTCGCGCCCGCGAGCATATGCGAGTGAAGGTGCGGGAGAGGTGCGTCTGACTCCGGGCTACTTTTACACTGTTGCCGCGGGTTATTTTTCAAGTTAGCGGTTAGCGCCTAGCAGTTGTGCTCTATTTGATGCTCTATATGGTCTGTTAAATATTTGGTTTTGTGCTGATAATCCTACTGGTATATTTTGCATGTTAATGACAGGAATCTATCCTTTGACATGATTGGTTACTGAAGTTTGTGACGTAGCAAAAAAAAAAAAAGGCTCAAACCGCATTTCTGGGACAGCCTTTGGGAAACTACAGTTCTAAGAAGAAAATACTCAGCAATGGTGTTGATTAATGGACTGGCACATGGTTTGTCTAAAGGCATATTAAAAACACCACACAGACAAATAAACAACATACAAATCTTGATTTTCACTACAGGGGGACTTTCAGAAACATTTCTTATTATCAGTGTTGAAAACAGTTGTGCTGCTTAATAGTTTTGTGGAAACTGTGATATATTTTATTTAGAATTCTGGTCATTAAAAAAGTATAATAATAATAAAAAAAGTAAACAATGTCTTTACTGTCAGTTTTTAATCCTACATCCTACAGTCTTCTTTTTAATACATCCTTGCTATTTTTATCCTAAAATATTACTGACCCCAAACATTTGAACATTAGTGTATGTTAAAAAAATAATAAAACCATGTTCAATCAACATTTTGTAACCTCTACGGTTTTGCAGCATGAGTTTCATACTATGCACGAACCTAAGATGCATTGAGAAGAACAAAATGTGTTTAGACATGTGTAACAGTCAATGTATCATATGTGGATTAGTCCCAGGTCACTAGGCATCTCTAATCTCAGCCCTATTTCTTCAGATTTCATATGGACACAGATAACATTCAACATGACATATTTCTTCAGGAGCTTGCAGGAAGCCAAAGCTATTTATATAAAGCTATTTGCCTCAAGAAAAATATCTCTTGCATCTTTGAAAACCAAAATAAATGCATTTATCACTGAGGATAAATCAGAAAAATAGTTTCAAGAGTTATTCAAGACTGGTATCTGTCTCTCAAAGCATCTCTGAGTCATGATCTCCTTTACGAGTACTGTTGTATTTTCACAACACAATACAAATTTGATACTGATCTCAGACCAAAGTAAGCTCAGCTTGAGTCAGAGACACAGTACATCAGAGAGTTCTGAACCATGCAAAAGCCTGAGCCAATTTATATCTTTGTTTCTGAATTGCTCTCTTTGTCTGTGGTCGCCTACATTGTTTTCAATATTTTTCCAAAATCCAACTAAAAATGTAACAATACAGCAGGGGTCTTCAACAGGGGGCCTAGCAATTATTGTTCAAGTGCAATTTTTGTGAAATCTGTTTTAAACAAAAATTCAATATTAAGTAACTGCAACTAAAGCTGAAGTTAAGAAAATAAAATTTTGTCCCATATGAATACACCAAGTAAAATTAAAATTGTACAGGAATAATTATAATAGCTTTGCAGTGTAAGCCTTATAACACTATATGTAAACACATTACTGTGGTACGATGAGAGCAAAAGCCTTACACCAAAAAATAGTATTAAGTCAAAACCTTTTTGTGTTTCATCTATTTCATTTGGCTCAGGAAAAATGGCCTATCGCTCAGTGTAAGGTGCCATTCTAAGAGCTGTCAGTCAGAAAAACTGGAGAAATAAATGCAATGTAATAGTGATCCACAGGACAAGTGTTAGTTACGAAAGGTCGTTAGGTGCAAACTGCTGAGGCATGTACACGATTAGACTTGGAATGCAATCGGTGTCTGAGGATGGTGTGATGCAGTTTGACTCATGCAGCAAAAGAGCATGACACAGAGGCCTAGTAAGACTGAGAGACAATGAAGTTTGAGCCTTTAGCCAATGACTTCACTGTTACAACACTGTGACGCAGACTTGCACCATATCAAAAATGTACCACGGTATTAGTGCCCTTAAGGAGCTTTCCTTTCCTCTCAATGTGAATTTTTTACAGTGGTTTAGACAGCATAAATTAGCAAAACAACTTATTCGGTCGTACATTAACTATGCAATTAATGCTGTTGTTTACATCCGAGTATTTCCAATATGGCCGTGTATCCAGGTAACTGACCAAATCGTGATGTAAGTGCTATTGATCCTCCGCAGTGAATAGGTGCCGTCAGAATGAGAGTTGAGAACAGCTAATAAAACATCACAAAAATCCACAAGTAATCTACACCTCTCTAGTCCATCAATTAAGATTTGTGGAATAAAAAAAAAACAATGTTTTTTGGTCAATCCACCAATAATGTGTTTTAACTTTCAACCATTGCTTCTGACCAAAATATTAGTCTATAATCCGTAATAATGCTTCCTCCAGTGAAAAGGTCCATTCGCTGTTGTACTCTCACATCAAAATCCACCAACATATTTGTTTAGAACTGTTTCTGCTTGTAAACCATGCTTGATCTGCACATATTTCTCTCCTGATTCAGACGAGATTACTTTTTTTTTACTAGAGAATACAATATTATGGATTATGGACTCAGTACAGTTAGTACAAGTTAAAAATGTCTTAATGATGGATTTGCTTCTTACAAACATGCAGCTTTTCACTTTATAAGATGTTAACTGATGGACTAGACTCGTGTGGATTACTTGTGGATTACTGTGATGTTCTTATCAGCTGTTTGGACTCTCATTGTGACGGCACCCATTCACTGCAGAGCATCCGCTGGTGAGCAAGTGATGTAATGGTAAATTTGTGTTGTGTTGTGTTCTGATGAAGAAACAAACTTAGTTCTATGGCAAAACAGCAGATTTTGAACTATGCTTTCAACAAAATAAAAGACTTAGACTTTAGTATAAAATAGATAGATAGAGTGGTATGCGAAAGTTGGGTACAAAATTAATGTTATTTTTTTATTTAGTACTGTCCTGAGTAAGATATTATTAAAAAGCCCCTTCAAAAGTTCGGGAACCCTTGGTTCTTAATACTGTGTGTGGTTACCTGGATGATCTACAACTGTTTTTTGTTTAGTGATGGTTGTTCACAAGTCATTTGTTTGTTCTGAACAGTTAAACTGAGCACTGTTCTTTAGAAAAATCCTCCAGGTCCTGCAGATTCTTCAGTTTTCCAGCATCTTTTGCATATTTGAACCCTTTCCAGCAGTGACTGAATGATTTTGAAATCCATCTTTTCACACTGAAGACAATTAAGGGACTCAAACACAACTATTAAAAACGGTTCAAACATTCACTGATGCTCCAGAAGGAAACATGATGCATTAAGAGCTGGGGGTGAAAACTTTTGAACAGGATGAAGATGTCCAAATTTTTCTTATTTTGTAGAAATATCTTTTTTTTCCCATTTAGTACTGCCCATTCAGAAGCAACAGAAGATACTTGCATGTTTATTTACCTTGATCTTCAAATTCCAAAAGTTTTCACCCCCCTTAATTCATTGTGTTTCCTTAGATTTTTATGCATTTATAAACCACTTGTTCTGGTCAAAATCTGAAAAGATCTCCTCATGAAAGAGTGAAATTTCTAGATGAATCCCACTGAGGTGTGGCATTTCATGTGCAGAACTTGAGAAGAAATGGCAAGCTCACTGAAGGGCATCAAAATACCACAAAAGTTTCCTCTCGAGTCTTTTGTAAACTCTTACCCAGAATGATGCAAAGCTCCTCTGAGACAATGGTCACGGCAGACTCCAGTGAGAATGATGGCGCAGCACACCGACACAACAGACTGGTGCAGAGCCACTGAAGCCTGAGAAAGACAACAGCATCCTGTTCATCTGTGTCCTTTGAGGATAAGGCACGTGCACTGGAGTCTCACAGGAAGGACAGCAGCAGCCTCCAGCTGTGTGCGGGCATTAGCACACCCACAAGTTTCTACGCTTGATCAATGACTCAATGTTACACAACTCTTCTATAGTACTCAGGGATAATGTGGCTAGACAAGCACAGAGGGTTGACACAGAGGACAAACACACCTGCCAGAACTCAACACCGCTGATTGCTACCATAGTAAATTGTTTACAGAGCACTCAACAGGAGCGCATTTAGAAGAACACACAATCAATATTTTGTGCTCTTAATTAGCAAGCACTACTAATTGCATTGGGAACTGATTGGATCGGGAAATGTGGGCGGTACAAACAACAATGGTGCCACGTGGTTGGAGACAGCTTTATGATGTCAGATGAAAAATGTAGTTTCAGAGAATTATTACATTTTATTTATTTATTTAATACAACAGTTATTTTTTTGGGCCTCAAATCTGATTAGCAGATGACACAAACGTTCCACTTTTCATACCACTCTGCTTGCGGTATTTCTCACAGGGAGTGTGCCCAAATACACTATAATTTTATTAAAAAGTAATTCTGTTTTTGTGTCTTTTAAGAGTTTTTTTTTTTGGGTGGGGGGGGGGACGGGGACGGGGGGTACAAGAAGCCGTGCGATATGGCTGTATATCGGCACGCTCTGATTACCTACGAATCACAGCCGTTCTGATATGCAGCCATTTACAGCCTAAGCTGGTTTTAAACTGTTTTTTTTTTTCAGTGAATCAACTCGTTTTAGCTGGTTTTAACTGGTTTAGCATAGAGAAATGCTAACAACATGTATATGTACATAGTAGCTTGCTACTCATGCTAGTAACATGCTAACCCTGGTGAAAAAAACAGTATATGCTGGTAGGTATGTTTTGATGCTGGGATGCTGGTTAGGTATGCTTTGGTGCTGGTTTAAGCTGGTCCTTTGCTGGTCTATGCTGGTCCTTGACCAGCAACATGACCAGCATGAACCAGCAAAGGACCAGCTTAAATCATGTTAGAAACATACTAGTAACGTTAATTTTGCTGAATCATGGTAGTAACTTGTTAATTATGCTTACATGTTAATCATGCTAGTAACTTGCTAATCATGCTAGTATAGTGTTAACCATGCTAACAATAATATGCTAATCATGTTTAAAAATATGTTAACAACATGCTAGTAACTTATTAATCATGCTAACAACAGGCAAATAACTTGTTAGTCATGCTAACAACATGCTAGTAATATGCTAATCATGCTAACAACATGTTAACAACATGCTAGTAACATGCTAATCGTGCTTGAAACATGCTAGTAACTTGCTAATCATGTTACAATCATGCTGGCAACATGCTAATCCATTTTAAACCATGCTAGCAACATGGCTAAACCATGATAAATCATGTCGCAGTATGGCTAAACCATCCTAAATCATGGTAGCAACATGCTGGTTCATGCTAGAAATGTGTATTCCCAACCTTCAATACACATTTCAACTTTAAGATTTTCAAAGTTATTTCAAACTTTCAGACAAGGCATTTTTCAAGCTAACTTCAAAGTTTGTCTGTGAACTTTACTCATTTAATTTTCCAATTAAACAATACTCAGAATATCTTGCCAACTGGATAGCAATGACATTCGCATGGGCAAGCACAAAAAAAAAAAAACACACACGAGTTTAATACAAATTTAATTAGATTTTTCCTGTCAGAAGCTTGGGCACATTCAGGATTGTCTTACTCAACCAAAGCTCTCACTCAAACGAAACAAGCACTAATCATCAATGAACAACTGTAAACACTCATGTCTAAATGACCTGGAAAATGGATGTAGTAATAAGCTTCAAGCCTTCCAAGCTGCTTTCTCCAGAATCCTGTGACAGCTTTGAAAGCCGAAGTCTAGAAGCATACGAGTCAAGGTTGTTCATCCCGTTTATTATGAGCGCCTGAACTAATTAGGTAAACACTGTGCCCTGAATAAATCTGTAGTTAATCTTTCTTTATCCACATGAAAGACTGATTCGATTAAATATCAAAGGGCTAGACAAAACTAGAGAGGACACAGGAAAAATCATTCCCAGAAGGACGAAGAGGTATTTTTGGAGAGGTGTTTACGCAGAACATGCGCTACTAGATCAAAGAGCTCAGGTGCACTATTTCATTCATTAATCGACTGACATTCAAATTACCATCGCTCTTACCCGTGAGATCACATCTCAAAGGCTTATGCTATCTGCATCCATCTCTACAGCATGTATTTCCTCCCACCACTTTCAAGAATTGTTTTTGGATAATTCAGTTAAACAGTGATGTCTACATTTACATTATAATCATAATACCTGATATTATTACAGCACGATGCTTTTTTCGTCAATGCCTTTCATGCCTACCAAATGGTTCTGGAGGAGAAAATGCATTTTTTTTAGACTTAAGACTTGCACTATTTTCCAGTCTAAAAAAATCTAATAATGTAACTTACTTCTGCCATACTGCTTCCCCCAAAGGGGGATTTTATTTATGCACTGCTGTGCAATAAATCTCAATTGTCAGTCATTCTGTTTTAAAATCTGTCTGGTGCCTTTACACTGCCATCATGTCTATGTCTAAACTGAAGAAATGTGAAACAGCTGAATGGCCTGAAAAGACCTCTTTAAAAAGGAGATCCAGAGAAGCAAGAAACAGGATGTAAATGCAGCAGTTTAAATCAAGAAAAACAAACAAGGAAAAGAATCCAGGAAAGCACAGGGAAAAGTAGGATTTTACATACACAGTGGTTAACAAGGAAATAAGACACACCTGGGGAAACCATCAAAGTGATCAAAGAAACAAGAAACTACAAAGGACTATGAACCGGCACAGGAAACAGTAAAATCAGAGACAAGAGCTACAACATAAAAGTCCACACAGAAGACAAAACTGGAAACATGTGACAACCTATATATATATATATATATATATATATATATATATATATATATATGTCTATATATTAGTTTTATTGTGGTTTTCAGTATTTTATGAGAAAACCGTATTTTGTTTGAATTTCTGCATGCCTTAATATACATCTTTTCTTTTCCCTTTTATCTTCAAGTTATCAAGTTTTGTTAAGTGTTGAAGAATCCCCAAGGCCATTTTAATAACTAAAAAAAAAAAAACTACATAACGTTGAAGAATCAAGTTAATACTCAAAGACTTTTTTTTAAGTCTTATGAGAAATTAATATATACGCTTTAACTTGGTGTTTCAGATGTTCTCCATCTGAAATGTTACGTGTTTGGTGTCTCACAGTCGTCAGATATAAAACAAATATTTGTTGTTTTCACTGGAGTCAAAATATATACCTAAAATAATGTTATATGAATAACATTTCCAAAGACTGCATGCCTGATATGACAGATTGTTAAAGCTTCAATAATATTCTCTTTATCTTGTTTAGGTCAGATGTATATGCTAAAAGAAACGGAAATAAGACTTATTAGAAATAGAAATTATTACTTTACGTTTATAGTATTTCTCAAAAGAATTTGTAATAGTAAATTATTTAATATTGCATGTTATATATTTTGTTAAATATACACTTTCATATATACTTTCAAATATACACTATATACAGTTTCATTTTTGTTTTTTAAATACTATTATAGTATTTATTTATTTAATATTAATATTTCTATAACATCGATCTCTGTTATTATTTATTCAACTTTATGTCATTTCAAATCTGTATGACTTACTTTCTTCTGTGGAACACAAAATGAAGACATTTTGAAGTATGTTGGAATAAAACTGCTTTGTTTCTCAACTGTTTTGACTTCCAAAGCATTTTTTGTTCTAACGACAGAAGTCAGTGAAAACTGTCTGGTCAACAGCATTTTTCAAAATATACTATATATATATATATATATATATATATATATATTTACTATATATACTATATATATATATATATATATATATTTTTTTTTATATATATATTCCACAGAACAAAGAAAGTCGTACAAATTTGGAATGATTATCTAAGTAAATTAAGTTGAGCATATGTCACTACGCCTTGTGATGGAAATCCTGCATTTAGAAGACAGAAGATCTCAGAATTACTTCAAACATTGTAAGGAGACACAGATCCCAGAATACCTGAATGCACAGAATCCCCACGGGACTAGAATTTAGAACACAACTGTTACAATCTTTTTGTTTCAAGTGAAGTCAATGTCTTTGGTCTGAATAACAACACAGGAAGCAACGTTTCTTCTCAGCTGGATCTAACTGATCGATACAAACAGAATATGTTGCAGAGGAAAAAGTCACATGCTAGTACAGTCGAGGCCGCCTAAACCAAATGGTCACCGAGGGTCTCACACTGAGACAGGCCAGAGAAAGCAATCACTCACCTCTAGCTGATATCAACTGTAATCCAATTCCAGCATCAATCAGCTGGAGATCTATGACCACGCACTAGAGCCGGTGACCAGTTCCTTGTGTCTGTCAGAGGTCCTGTACCTCCAGAGGTGTGCTGAGATCTTGCAGAGACCGTGGCCATCACTCTCTGTCAGATGCCACTATAAAGCCCCGAGGCTCAGGGGTACATGGACGGCGGTGTGATTGATGGCTTCTTGTGAGATTAATCTCGATTAAGTCCAGGAAAGTAATGATCTACTGCCTGTTAGATCCTCATTGCGCAGGACTTAGAGCGCCGCTTCATCAGTCAGTTGGCTGGACGCCATGCCTCCAGCCCAGTGTGCTATTTCTAAAAGACAGGTGGTACTCCTCCGCTGCTCCTCCTTACCTCCAAGTATGATACATTTTCTTGTGCAGGCTGATTGGGAAAATATAGCATTAATATATTGTGGAGAAATGTGATCAATAATGTATGAACGGGAAAAAAATAGGCCATCCGGCAACTATATTAAATAAGGCTGTCCATTTTTTATATTCACTGCAGTGAAGCTTGAATGCACAAGCAAGAAATGGCTTTGTCTTGATTTAATGTGAACAGTGATGCATACTAATGCTAATGACTGTTTAATAGGGTGACCGGTTGTCCCTGTTTTCTGGAGACGGTCCCCATTTTCCATGGTCTGTCCTTGGCTGGAGCTGTTCTTGGAAATGTCCCCATTTTTTACTGTGCATTCAAAACATCCTGCCGTATGCTATTGCTATATTATTGCATACATTGTGTAATTTTAACCTCATATTTAGCCACCTTTTTATGGAAAAAAATGAAAAGAACTAAAAATGATCTACTTTACCATCATGCATCCAATGTTATATAAGAAGCGATAAATGATGGGTGGATGGATAGATAAATGTCTTTATTCAAGTACATACTCAGCAGAAGATGATGGATGAATGGATGGATAGATGGATGGATGATAGATAAATGTCTTTAAGCATATACTCAGCAACAGATGATGGATGGATGGATGGATGGATGGATAAATGGATAGATTTATGTCTTTATTCAAGTATACACTCAGAAATAGATAATGGCTGGATGGAGGGATGGATGGATAGATGGACGATGAATCGATTGATAGACTAATGTCTTTATTCAAGTATACTCAGCAATGGATGGATGGATGCCTTTATTCAAGTATATACTCATGATGGATCAATAAATAGAAGAATGGATGAATGGATAGATTAATGTCTTTATTCATGTATATACTCAACAATAGATGATGGATTGATGGATAAATGGATGGACAGATGGATAGATAAATAGATGGATAGCTAGATAAATGCCTTTTTTCAAGTATATACTGAGAAGATGTATCAATGGAGAGACGAATGGATAAATAGATAGATAAATGCCTTTATTCAAGTATATACTCAGATGATGAATCAATTGATAGAAGGATGGATCAATGGATAGATAAACGTCTTTATTCAAGTATATACTCAGCAATAGATGATGGATGAATGGATGGATAGATAGATGGATGGATGATAGATAAATGGTTTTATTCAAGCATACACTAAGCAATAGGTGGTGATGGATAGATGGATAAAGGTCTTTAAGTATATACTCAACAATAGATGATGGATGATGGATGGATAGACATAAATGTCTTTATTCAAGTATATACTTAGCAATAGAAAATGGATGGATAGATGATAGACAGATAGATAAAGGTCTTTATTTAAGTATATACTCAGCAATAGATGATGGATGATGGATGGATAGACAGATAAATGTCTATTTAATTATATACTCATCAATAGATGATGATAGATGGATGCATGGATTGATGGAGGGATGGGTAGACGGATAGACAAATGTCTTTATTCAAATAAATACTCAGGATAGACAGACAGGATAGATAGATAGATAGATAGATAGATAGATAGATCATAATGCAAAATCAGTTTAAACATTTTAAACTAGAATTATATTATTTTCTGGATTTTTAATGTTAATGTTGCATCAAGGATAATAATGGTGTTGCAGCATCATTCTTCTGTTGTATCTTACATTGTTTTGAAAATAATGTCAGAAGTTTCATTCTTAGGTGAACTGTTCCTTTAAGGCCATTTTTTTTGCACATCTATTTGAATTCTTTGCATAAACTTTTTTCATATTGAGCAGCAGCTGGTCATATGGAGGGTGGGGGCGCTGATGAAGGTGGTACAGTTATCAGTGGAACAGATGGGACTAAAGTGGGCTGTTTTGGGGATGCTATAAAGGTGTCAGAGAGTCATCAGGTAGATGCAGCTGCTGCAGGTGCTTATGAGCCATCAGCCAGAGCCTGATGGGTTTTACTGCTCATTACATTCAGCCTGCAAAGTCCACTACACCTCTGAATAATACTACCAGCATAACACCTTTATGTAATGAATAATGCTGCCCAATTTCAATAGGACTTAGTGAATTAAGAGATTTTAGAGAGTGCAAGGTCAGGTGAGCTGGACTGTGCAGCATGCTATCGCTGCTGGAGTGCTTTTCTTTATCCGCGGCATTTAAATGTCATTTTAGGGTCACCAAGAGACCTTTCGACCCCGTTTGCGCAATTAGAACGCTTCAGTCTGATATTCATTTATCCTGACAAAGTGCCACTGTGACATATAAGAGCGATGCTAAAACACACTTTCAGGCAGATCTAATTAATTTGTTGTTTTACATCACATTAAGAGACAAGGTGACAAATGATATAACAAGTCGTTCTGGATCCTCTAATTACTTGTCTAATTAAGATGGTAATTAGAGGGTGTTTAACTGCAGACTAGGTGATGAAGCTAAGTGGTAATTAATGTTATATTTAGCTATTGGGCAATCTGGTACATACAAGACTCGCTGAAGAGCTTGATTGACAAGACTCGCGGAGACTTTGATGGAAGAGCAACCTCAGATTTACAACTCTCATGAAATTCTTATCTGGTTCAAAATGCTCACTGCAGTTTCAATCAGTTCACATCTGCTTCTACATCTCGATATACAGATATAAAGAATGGCAGCACTGTAAAATACAGTATGTATGGAGTCTGTCTGAATGTGTAAAGTGGGATTTTCAGACTTTTTGATGCAAAGGACCCCCCAACTATGACAAAATAATGTAATGAATCCCCACATAACAATGTGGACAAATGTATAATTAACGCTGCAATATTTTGTTAAAAACTGGGACTGTCACTAGAATAAAATAATTAAAATTAATCCCATGATTTGAGGCCAGATTTCTAAAAGCAAAATAAATAAATAAAATAAAAAGATATCAAAATCTGTAAATGTTTTAAACGTTTTTAAACATCTATAATTAATTTTATAAGCTAACTTTCAGTTAACAATAAAAATTGTTAAAAAAATTAAAAATTTTCACATCTCCTCAAAATATAGTTTTAATATTGTTGTAAAAATGTACTAGGTACCTGTGCTTACAGCAGTTTCAAAACCCTACATTAGGAAAAATGTCAAATTTACATTACGTAGGATCTATTGGGAATTAATACTTTTACTCAATTACATTTCCAAACCAAAAGTACAGAATGTTTTTGCAAGTCATCATGACAAATCTTTCTTAATCGTACTAATCAATTAAATTAGTCTCCTAGCCAAACTTTTATCAATGACATCCATTTCCTAGTAAATTGCATTTGGGCACAACATGGTCATTTGTCCTTTTGATGAGACGTCTCATCCTTTAACACACAAAAAGGCAATGCATTTTATTTATAGCCATTTCTGAAGATCATTTCTCAGCACTTTTTACACCTCTGCATAGAATATGCTGCAAGGGTAAGCCAGGATTTGCATCTCTCAGAAAACATCGTTTTACTTGCAGACTAAACAGGACATCTCAGAGCATTCAAGGAAAAGGAATAAAGCCTACACAAAAAAATAATGCCTCACTGAACACAGTGCAAGATTAACCTGAGATCTATTCCTCGATCTAAGCCTGCGCTGCTTACAGTCAGCTTAACAAATCACACATTGAACACAACAATCTGGCACATGCCAGCCACAAGCTTTCATTCCCACATTTTAATCTTTTCTGC
Source organism: Labeo catla (assembly GCA_012976165.1). Taxonomy (NCBI): domain Eukaryota; kingdom Metazoa; phylum Chordata; class Actinopteri; order Cypriniformes; family Cyprinidae; genus Labeo; species Labeo catla. The sequence goes on along the minus strand of VONZ01000629.1, from coordinate 368,642 downwards.
TGACATACTGATGCATTCACTGTCACTGATACTGAATATTTCAATCTGGAGTCTTTGCAGCCGTAGTGGCAAAGCAATTTAAGGTCTTGTGTTGTGGTGAAGAACAGGCAGTGGGGTGAGCTCTTCAAGTTAGGCCTGATTTCCATGCTCACACATGGAGTCTGTGATAAGAGTCATTACCGCAGAGAGCCGTAATCACTGCCTCCGCTGTGCAGGACTGAACCGAGAGCAGTGATGAGATACTGAAGCACGGTCGCATGAACTCTGTGTTCAATTACAGACAGAAGCAGCAGCTTTAGTTTAAAAGGTAAATTTCACTTCTCTGAAACATTCAGAGTAACATTCATAATCATGCCATTTCAAAGTACTCTGTTCTGAATATAAAATCATTCATATAAACATATCGCCTGATGATGTGCAGCTTTAATTGCCACATGACCTATGACCTTATAGATGGCTTGCACTTACGTCACGGATGCGTGGCCATATTGGATGTAAACAACAGCATGGATTGCACTGTTACTGAATAGCTGTTCTGCTAATTTATGCGGTCTAATCGATGGAAAAAAAGTGTATAGCTGCTAAATCATATAGACTTAAGAAAGGGCACAATATTTTGAGAAACAAGTTAATAGGTGGTAAAGATACATACTAGCAGAATTAAGACGTCACCTACTTGACTGGAAATGATAAGAACAAACACGAACATTGTAAAGACTTCTTGCCCTGGAAATCCTGTTTCAGTTTGACCAACCACAAACTCCTGTTGTTCCTCAGACAGTCTTTTGCTATATTTATTTGTTGACAATAATTGATTTGTATGACAATAACTGATCATTTTTAGCAGCAGTAATCAGCTAAATTTGCAAGTTTCGTTCGGTTCAGTGGCATTGTTTACATTCTCTGCCGCCAATATGACCGAACGATGACGCATGGTGAAAACACTAGTGATGGGAAGTTCGGATCATTTTACTAACTTAAGACCAATCTGACAAGTTTTCAAGTTTGAGTCGTTCGTTTATCACGTGACAGTCCCCATAAACTTAACCAATGCAGTCTGAGCTGGAAAGAGAATCAATTGACTCTATGCACGATCACTTCCGCGTTTGGTCTCAGTCCGCTCAGTTACATCCGGTGCAGCACCGGAAGCCGTTTTCGCTATTGGTTATAACTGTGTGAAACTGGAGCAGGAGAGGATGACATACTACACTCGCTGTTTACAAGAGCTTCCCTGGATAACTGTAAATGACGTTAATCGTATCGTGAGGCAATCAGCTCAACAGTAAGAAAGAGAAAAGCTTCAAATGATATATTTGAGTTACATCGACAATTTTGAGGGCGAGTATTCTCATGCTATAATGTTATATGAATATCGATTCTAGCCATCTTCGTTTCTCACAGTTTATGTCTTTGCATGTATGTATGTATTTATTTATTTATCTAGTTACATTTTATGTACATTGTTTGCATCTTATGTGACTTTTTTTTTTTATTAATATACATTTTGGATTTTACTTTATTCAAATTCAATTCAATTCAAATTTATTTGTATAGCGCTTTTCACGATACATATCGTTGCAAAGCAGCTTTACACCAAATTGACATTTTTACAATACATGTAGTAGTAGCTTGATGTACATATGGCAGAGATGTGTGGTAAAGATCAAGTAATGATGTAATCAAACAGACAAAGAACACTATAAATTAGTAGCAGAATTCGGTAGTGCTGTATGTTTTCAGGGTTGGTATCATCTGAAGTCCTCTGAGGGGTTGGCATCATCTTTTCTTAAGTGTTCTGGATCAAGACTGGAGCTTGTGAATTCCTAGTTACCATGGGATGTCAATCCCATGGCAGGAACAGAGAACAAATAGGAACATAATTAGCGTAGCTGCTGTTCAAACTAAGAAAAGAAAGATTTGTTAACCAGAGCTTAAAGATTGATAATGAACATTTGATCAGATATAGCTGCAGAAAAAGTTTGAGAGATGCATTATTTGAATGCTTGGCTAAAAAGATGTGTCTTTAATCTAGATTTAAACAGAGAGAGTGTGTCCGAACCCCGAACGTTATCAGGAAGGCTGTTCCAGAGTTTGGGTGCCAAATGTGAAAAAGCTCTACCTCCTTTAGTGGACTTTGCTATCCTAGGTACTACCAACAGTCCAGAGTTTTGTGACCTTAGGGAGCGTGATGGATTGTAGCGTGGTAGAAGACTAGTTAGGTACGCAGGAGCTAAACCGTTAAGTGCCTTATAGGTAAGAAGTGCTATTTTGTAGCTGATGCGGAACCTAATAGGTAGCCAGTGCAGAGACTTTAAAATTGGGGTAATATGATCATATTTTCTTGACCTGGTAAGGACTCTAGCAGCTGCATTTTGGACTATCTGTAGCTTGTTTATTGAAGATGCAGGACAACCACCTAATAGTGCATTACAATAGTCCAGTCTAGAGCTCATGAATGCATGAACTAGCTTTTCTGCATCAGAAACAGGTAACATGTTTCGCAGCTTGGCAATGTTTCTAAGATGGAAGAATGCTGTTTTTGTAACATGAGAAATATGATTTTCAAAAGACAAGTTGCTGTCTAATATAACACCCAGGCTTTTGACTGTAGTGGAAGTAACAGTACATCCGTCTAACGTTTATGAACGTTACTAACTACAGGTAATATCTCAGTTTCTAGTAAGGATCAGGTGACAGGAGAGATCTGCGTGAGGGCGACATGTTTCAGGTCGATGAGGAAGTCAGAGAAGCCGCATAGTTTGGGAGTAGGAGGACACAATCAAGACTTTAGCTAAGCGAAGTTAACGTTTTAAATAGAGATGCACCGATCGACCTGTGTTGTGCCAGATGTTGCTTGTGCAGCCTGCCTTGCCACAGCAGAACTGTTTTGTGTCTCCGAGCAACACAGCCTTTCGTTACTGAATAAATCCACGTTTTTAACGAATCAAATGAGTCAGTGATTCAGTAATCCATTCATAAGGGCAGTTGCTTGCTTCGTTTCTGAATGAATCAGCTGTTTGAACGAATCTGTTGAACTCACTTATCCAAACAGCCTTTTGCTGCCACCTACTGGTTTGGTTTCAATTTATTTTCATTTCATTGCCTACAGGTGTAGAAAACACACACACCAAAAAAAAAATAAAAATAATAATAATAATAAAAAAACGAACACAAATAATCATTTAAGATTGTATTTACACAACATCACCGTACATGAAAAGTTTAACACTGTATCAAAGTTATTTATATTTACATTTCTGCATTATAAATGTTCAGTTATATTTATATGTTTACATTACTGCATCGCATCTGTTCAAAGTTATATATAGTTACATGTTTACAGTATTGTATTGAAACTATTTATTATATTTAAAAGTTTACATTCCTGCAGTACAGGCAACATTGTATAAAATATACGTTTATATTATTTATTACGAAAATAAATCTAAAATCATCAATCTTCAACAAATGTTCTCTTGTCTTTAATCCTTTGCCCAAGCTTTCACTAATGGGCCATTCTGGTAATTACTATAATGTATAACTATATAATACTATATTGTAATACTTAAATTATAAATCGCTGTCAAATTAATCTTATGAAAGAGTTTTGCCGCTAGTATAGTTCGCTATAGAATGCGCTATGCGGAAGTAAATGGGCTGGCCGAGATTCTACCGGAAATACGTCAGCAGCGTTCGTGCATAGAGTCTATTAGATCATCTCTCCAGTCTTCCTGTTTGAGTCGTTCGTTCATCACGTGACAGCCCCATAAGATGAACGAACGACTCGAAAAACACGAAGCCTGCATCCCAATGTGCATACTGTCCATCCTAAATTCTATGTGATAGTAGTAATTTTCAATACTATTTAGGGCAGACAGGGTGGATAGTATGCACATTGGGACGCAGGGGAAGACTCAAAACAGGTGAACTAATTCCAATACAGAACCTGATAGGATGTTGCACATGCACATGTTGCGCAACAGAACGAATCACTCCCCGAGTCGACTCGTTATTCCTGAGTCACATTAAAGATTCGTTCAAAATGGACGATTCGTTCAAGAACGACCAATCACTAGAAAACACTATTACAAAGTAGGCGAGAAACTGTGTGACAAAAGTAGCAATGACAAAATGGAATGTTGTACGTGTAGATTACATTTATACTACACATATTTATACGCTATAGAACTACGTTTAGCGATTGCCATATAATTATTTATTAAAAATACGTGACGTATTACTCAAGAGACAGTATGTTTTTTTATTCGGACACAGCCCCTGTTCCGGTATTCGCCCGTTATGTGCTGTTCACAAATTTACCTTGTGTGTTTACAGTCTTCATATTACATTCCTGCAATGATAACAGAATATTTACTCACAGTTGTTGTCCTACAGCAAAAGATGATGACGTTCGCGTTCTGGACCATAAATGGAATGCTGATTCTGAGTGCGACCTGGACACGCCAGTGTGTGGTGGGATATTTTGCTAGTAAAACGACTGTTTCAGAAGAATAATTTGAGAATTTTATTGTTTCTGGTCACTCTGTATCATCTTGAGTGTTTATGGCATTTTATGCTTACGCTGTAAGACGGAATGTGGACAAGAAACTTTTGGAAAACGAAAACCCTTTTTCAAATGTATTTGAAATACGTAGCTTCAGATGTTTTACGTTTATTCGTTCTCTTAAATTTACACAGGTGTCCTAGTAGAGATTAACCACAGGTGTTGTTCATTAACAAGGAACACAATTCACTAAAGTTGCAGTTTAAGTTTATGCTAAATTACTTAAATTTTACTTAAGGGCATCATATGATTTCACACATAAAAACACGTTTTACAGCCCTTTCTAACAACCATGCATCTTTAAAATTCTTGTCCAGTAATGATCATACATACACATATCAAAAGAAAAGAACACAAAATCTACCCTACTGAAAAAAAACAATAGACACCAACACAGAATTTGTTATGGTTTTACTGGTTTTAATGGAACTTGTATTGGTTTTAATGGAAACTGTTATGGACCCTGTGGGTTGCCTGGTTGCCTGCTTAATCCTAATGTAATATGTCCCAAAACACACTACAGAATTTTTTTTTTAAAGGTTAAGTTGATGGGTTGTAATGTTTGTAATGGTATTGTAGTGAAAGCCATTATAATTTCTGTGATGGTTTCTATTGTTTTTTTTTTTTTTAAACCATGGTTAATTTTCGTAAGGGCTTTGAGTCTGTCCCAATACCCACACCTGATGTCTTTTCACTTGACCACTTGTCTACATGATGTATTACATGTATTTGACCCAAGTGTTCAAGTAGACAGTTTTTACAGGGCTTTACATACACATTTTGATTTCTAATACTCTTTAAAATAAATGTTGAAGTGTTTGTTCACTATGTAACAGGACGCAATTTAGCAATTGTGGTGCTTCTAATTAATTTACAAAAAGCAGTTGAAAATGTTTTATAAAACAGACATACTAAACAACAAATAAAACAACTTTTTAAATGATATGTATTTTCTTATTCATTAATTCATGGAAAGTTTTCCTTCAAATCTTTCTCTTTTGGAGCACATGACTTCTTTTACATGATTAATGATGGGATACGCTTAGCCTCAAATAGCTACTGCTCCTAAGCAGTAATACAGATAGTGTGGATTCGTGTTTGTTAAAGGAGCTTTTACATTTTGCCGACCTGGGACAGTCTTAAACATTACTTACTGTTGCATGCAGGCACTTTTAAGTGAATGAGACCGCAAATATATGGGTATTGGGACAGTCTTGAAAGTGCACTAAGGATTTGTGGTCTCTCTATTGCCTTCTTGAAACATAAGACTGCAATTTAGTTTACGTGCACAGATAAATCTGTTTTGCGGAATCTCCATGGTTCCTTGTTATCACCGTATCAAAGCAGATCTGACTTGCTAAACCAAAACCTGCTGACAGTAATCAAAAATCCATAGTCAGTACAAGTACTGAGCAAGTAGCCAGATCATTTTCACTTAATTTACAGATAAGACAAACATGCAAGGATGTCGTGTTTATTAGTTATAATTATAGGATTATGCAATAGGATTTTTAATTTGCTGCCTATTGCCTATGCAACTGTATATGATTGTTAATCGCTTGTTACAAGTGACCTTTGTGTCAGGCATCCCTCCCTTGTGCCAGATATAGCAGCTGAGGAACATAAGCAATGCCCTATTACATGACTGTGGGCACTGAGTGCCCTGCCAGTGGAACAGGGCTCCTCCTATGTGCTTTTGCTCATAACCTTATGGGCATTTTCATTTGGCATTACTAACCTCCTACAACACAATGTTCTGGAAAACAGGACAATGATGGAACAAAACACACATTTGGGATCAGACTTTTATTTGGACTCACATAAATAACAATAGCTCATATATATACTTTTTTGTATATTATACAATTTTTATATAATATATATTTCCTCCTATGATTTACATTCTTTTTTTTGCTAAGTTATATCTATTGAAACAGGAGCATTATGTTGATGAACACAGCTGCTTGAGCACATAATAAAGACGGAAATATCAAAGAAGAGGATTCGGTTCTTTTATATATTTTTTTGTTGTTCAGAAATGTAAAAACAATTGCTTGAAAACAGAAATGTAATTAGTTCATCAGTCTTAAATGCGAAGAAAAGCACGCCTAACTGGAAACCTGATATGCCATAACAATTTCTTTCCTGGACATTTCTCATAAAAAAATGTTTATATAAAACAGCAGAGAATATCACAGGAAATGCTTCGAGCCGGGTCGTCATGCAGTGACCCAGTGAATCGCACTTGAACAAACAGACTCGTGAGTTCTGCTTTCAAGCTCCTCACGTTTACCTTTTAGCCTTAAAATGAGCTTTCACATAGTGACCTGAAAAGAGCAAATCTCAAACAATTCCTCAAGATTTGCTTATGGATATCAGTAATGATCAATGGAAATGTCGAAGAGTTTCTGCGATACATGTCCTCTTGCTCTGTTTAGCATGCAAGGTTGCACTCAAGACTGTCAGAATGTGAGACCAAGACACATGACAGCGGCTGCTGCATTGACAGCGACAACCGAGCTGACAACAGTGTGACTGAATAAACTGAGACGGAGGGACAGTGCAGTAGTGGACATCTCAGGGTTACGTAGGAAACCCACTGACAATGATTTGACGTTGCTGTGTCACACATCACCCATACTAGTTGCACTTTCAGCAGTGTGGAACTTACTAAAAAAGCTCCATCAGTTTAAAAGTGTCTCATTATGGCATTCAGATAAACCTTTATTGCCGGAGACAAATTGGACGCAAGTCCAAAAAGATCAAGTTTTGAGACTCAAGAACTTTATGTAATTGGTCAGAAATCATTATACTGTAAATGCTAAGTTCATTATTGCTCTACTACACCATTAATATATCATTCAGTCAAAGATTAAACTTCACGTTCATGGTGGGAAAAGAGTCTGACATCCGTAATTGAGGGGCTCTAGCATGTGACTTGACACTAGCTTCAAGTATACAGACCGATGCTGAGATGAAGGATGCTGGAAAAACCATCAGAAGTGAGGTAAACGCAATCTGATCTCTTGAGAAAACGTAAAATAGCTACGAATTGTCATGAGTGTGTTGGATGGACGTCATTTTGCATCGGTTCCAACACAATGCTATCAGTGCATGTAACTTAGCGAATCCTCTCTATATTTTTGTAGGGATGTTAAGCGCAGATGTAACAGGAGGATCCGCTTACTTCCTGTGCTTGCGAAGTGGATGCAATGGTAAAATGCTCTGTGCTTTCAATCAGAAAGATATAAAAAGAACCAAAGCAAACATGTACATTCAGCAGAGCAAAGAGAAAACCCCACCGACACAAAGCAAAACCTGCAGCGTCAGTAAACAGTGGCGTCAGTAGTACGAATACTTCCCAATCTGGTTATTTACATTGAGCCAAATGGACACAAACCACTTTTTGGGGAAGCATCTCAAGTTTAGCATGCTATTGCAAAGATCTCTTGCTACACACCTTTTTTTTTTTGCCTGCACTAGCACAAGTGATTGTCTTTATCCGAACCCAAGACTGGGTGTCCTTATTACAGCCCTGAACATCACACTGCGGAAGATCGTTTAAGATTCATAACAGCCATTAAGAAAATAAATCTACTAGATTTTATTTGCTTTGGATGCACATTTGAATGTTAAACTGATGAAATAAGCGTTTTTGCCAATCTTTCAAATATTTTTGAATGGACGTGATATATATGCATTATGATTGCGAAATTCAGTTTTTTAAATGTGTGTCAATGGACGAACACCTGCACAGATGGGATTTTTGTGATACATCATATATCAGTTATTAAAGATACATGTTAAAAACACCTGGGGAACTTGTGCCTCATGCTGTTCACAAAAAACAGAACCAGAAACTGAGATAGTGAGTCAAAATCACAGAGGAAATACATATCATGCCATCTTCAGACATATTTTAAACCAGAGAATCATCTTTTCTCCCTGAATATGAAAAGTGTGTTATAGACCCATCAGATAATAAATGTAACCCTTATTAGAAACACCAAATTATCATCCTAACATAATCCACTATATTCGGTCCAAAAGGAAGTCCAACCCTGTCTCAAGTTAGCAAGGCTTTTTACACACAGGGGCAACAAATTCAACTCTAAAAAGTGCTTTTAGGGATACATTAAAACTGACAAAAAAGCAAACCAACGTTTAGTCATAAATAATTTACAATTTCCCGCTTTAAATCTGAGAGCTCATAATCCACTCGCTAAAATGCTCATTAATGTGACCAGGAACAACTAAAGATCCAACTTTAGCCCAGTTCTGAAAACCAGGAGAAGACGAAAGGCTAAGAAACCTTCTGGAATAATCAGCTCGTAGGATATTCAGTGGCAGCTCTTCATTCCAGACACATAGGGCGAATCCTGTTGGCGGCAGATGCCCTCTTGCTGCTCGCTGCAGTCCACGAAGTCAGGCACGGGCAGCCCTGACATGATCATCAATGACTTGTTCCAGATCATGAAGGTGGGAGCCACTGGAAGCAGGAAGGAAACGTCAAAAGTGTATATGTGCTGGGAGTTCATGGCGTCATAGAAGGACAGGGTGTTGTTGTCGTAGTCCAGCAGCACCCCGACCCTGCGCAGCTGTAGCGACGCCTCCACGATCGACTCCTTGTTGTTGTGCCGCACCAGGAAGTTGTTGTTGCAGCGTGAGAAAACCCAAGACGACGAGTTTTTACCGCTCCATTCGTTTTTGGGTGCTGACTTGTAAGCCACACCAAGAGCGTACCTAAAAAGGAAACAGATTTTAAACATTGCCATTAGAAAGCAGGTGAGTGATAAGATATGACAAAATGAATAAAAAAGCAGCTTACTTTTTTACAGTAGGGCTGTCACTAATGATTATTTTGGTAATTGAATAATATATATATATGTAGTGTATATAGTTGAGGTAATAAAAATAGACCTAAGCAAACAATAGCATTTAATATTAAATTGGTTCAAATAAAGTAACAAAAGCATATATGCGGTTTTACTGAACGAAACTGTTCAAATACATATTGTATTATAAACAATAGAATTATTATGCATTTTACATTATATCAAAGGCCTGCCGAGGGCATTTGTTTTTAGACTACTGCGCGATCGAAACTCTATGGAAGCCTATTTCTGCAACTGAATAAAACATTTGTATAAAGTTTTAAAATCTGTATTTGAATAAAGTTATTTGTTACTTTTTAATCTCACAATTCTGACTTTTTCCTCAGAATTGCATGATATAAACTCGCAAATGCAAGTTTTAAAGTCAGAACTGCAAAATATAAACTCACAATTCTGACTTTTTTCTTAGAATTGCATAATATAAAGTCGCAACTGCGAGTTATAAAGTCAGAACTGCAAGATATAAACTTACAATTCTAACTTTTTCTTAGAATTGCGTAATATAGTCGCAACTACGAGTTATAAAGTCAGAACTGCAAGGTATAAACTTACAATTCTGACTTTTTTCTTAGAATTGCATGATATAAACTGGCAAATACAAGATAGAAACTCATAACTGCGCGATATAAACTCACAATTCTGACACTATTTTCTCAGAATTGCATGACATAAATTTGCAACTGCAAGATATAAAATCAGAATTGCATGATAAAAAAACTCACAATTCTGACTTTTTTCTTAGAATTGCATGATACTAACTCGCAATTGCGAGTTATGAAGTCAGAATTGCGCAATATAAACTCACAATTATGACTTTTTTCCCAGAATTGCATCATACAAACTTGCAATTATGAGTTATAAAGTGAGAATTGAGAGATTTTTTTTGCAGACTTTCTTTTCAGAATTGCATGATATAAACTTTCAAATACAAGTAATAAAGCCAGAATTGTGTGATATATCACAATTGCAAGTTATAAAGTTAAAACAGTGAAATATTAAATATTATCTTATATTAAAATAATTTTTTTTCTGGCAAGTTATAAAGTCCAATTTTGAAGGAAAAAAAGACAGATATATTCTCAGAATTGCGCGTTTATATCTCACAATTCTGATTTTATTTTATATATATATATTTCTATGTTTATTTATCAGAATTGTGAGTTTGTTATGCAATTCTCACTTTATAACTCGCAACTTCAAGTTTGTATCATGAAATTCTGAGAAAAAGGGTTAGAATTGCAAGATGTAAATTTGCAATAGCGAGAAAAATGTCAGAACTGTGAGACAGTCACAATTACCTTTTTTATTTTTTTTTAAATTTAGTGGCAGAAACAGGTTTCCATAATTTCCTTGTTTAATAGTGACTAAACAACATTTAATTCAAATGTCCAGTTAATCTTTCATATATTGGCATTTAAAAATGCCAGAAATGCTATAGCCACTGAAATTTCTTGAATATGTGGACATCAAAACATGTAAACTCAGAGTAGGGGTTTGAGCTTTAGCATAATGAGAAAGATAATGATGTATTCTTCTGTGCTGGCATAGGTTTCTAAATTACTTTTACCTTACAAATCTGACAGAATGGTGTGCATTGTTCCCAGATGAACATCATAAGCAACTCAGATTCACAGCATATGCAAAGATGAAGTATGAGACGGTCGGCGCATGTAAATTATAACTATTTGTGTGCAGCAGTGTTTACTGTGAACGGAGCCACTCTGAGATGCACGTAACTTACATGCAAATGCATAAAGCACATATTAAACCCGCAGCGCATATATTTATATAACTAAATCACATCGTTTGTGAATTCACAATAGCATTATGTGTTATTTAGATTTTTAAATGGATTTATATATCATGCAGCCTTGCAGAACATGGTCTAATAATGCATTTCATATTCCATTCCATGGAATGCACCACTTAAGTATTTTGTTGGTTACTCGACAGAAAAAATTGAATTGAGGAATTCTATTTTAAGCAAACAATCTATGAGGAGTATGACTTGCCTACTATACACTTTAGGCAATTGCCTATAAACATAACAGTTACAAGCTTGAAAATCTGAAATCACTTACCATGTGGAGGCTCCCAGTAAAACCTCCCAATAATGGCAGCCGCTGTCGATGAAGACATTGCCGGCGGCACCGTAAGATCCGGTTCCGCTGAAGCGTTCCGGAGTGTGACTTTTCTTCAGGGAGCTTTCATCCTTCTCCATGGTCAGACAGTCATTGGAGAGACGCAGCTTCTTATGGGCTGTTTTGGGGTCGAGTTTAAAAGGCTGACCTGAGGAGCACAGAGGACAGAGATGGGTGAGATACAGCAGGAACTTGTAATAAGAGCCAGTGGGGAATGAGTTTGGGGACCTGCGGAGAAACTCTCACTGGTCGCTGGAATTCGTGCAATTTGTTAAATGTCAGATTGAGCTCTTCTGGTTAATTAGGAGATGAGCGGTTGTGATAAAAGGCACAGTGTGTATGTGTGTGAGTTAAAGACAGAGAGAAGCAAATGCTAAATGAAGTCGGCTACGTATATGATTTGAGTTTTATATTTCTTGAAAAGCAGAGGTGACCCCGCAGACCCGACATTTAACTTTGGCACGTCTAAATCTTCCCATCCCCAGCGTAATGACTGACAATACCAGAAAACAATCAGCTGCGCTCCGTCCCTGCCCACAAACCAATCATCTCAACCCAGAGTGAGGTTTACTGCGCCCAGATATGAAAGGTTCTGGCAATGTGCTGCTGGAAGCCAATTACATTAACACGCTCTTGTCTTTGAACTGCTTATCGCTGCGAGCGCAGCCATTCTCAACACTCGTGCAGTCATGCCATTTTACAGCATGTGTTTGAGGGCACTGGGAAAAGCCATGCAGATGCACGCACACATACACCAGGCTACAAGCGAGAATCCCATGAAATGCTTATTGCCCGCTAGTATAAAACTGATGAACCGTTTAAGACAAAACGGAGTAAAACGGCATAATTGCACAGTGCAGGTGTCAGAATAAATGTCTTTATTGTGCCATTTTTATTTAAAAACAGGAGCACACTTTTATGCACCTAATTACAAGAAATTATATTGAATATTAGAATTTTTGCAATATTTATTTTATACCTTTATTTTTAAGGTACAGAAAACTATATCTTCTGTGGAGAAATATATACTTTACATAGTAGAGATAAGCGAGGAAAAATGAGCAATGTAGAGTGAGGGAACAACTAGATTTATGACAGCTGCTGTAGACGCTGATGGCTGTGTCACATATATTCAAAGGTTTATTTGGCACTAAAATGTGCATTTCACAGTGACAAGAACATGATGTACAGTGCCAGCTGTGACCGTGACTTAAAAATGGCACTTCAGTGTCTTTCGGAACAGTAAATAAGATAATTTTTATTTCTGAAGGGAATTAGGTGAAATATATATAATACTAGACAACTTATAATAATAATAATAATATAAACACACACACACACACACACACACACACACACAATATATATATATATATATATATAATATTATTTACTCTTATTATTTACTGTACTGTAATGATTTTTTACTGTATTGAATTAATATTATTGGTTACATTTTTTTTTATCATACTATTATAAAGTTAATATTAGAATATGCATAATATTTATATATATACACAGATCATATATACACAATGTCGTTTCTAGTTATTCGTATTTTTCTCCCCCCAGCAATTAAGTTTTCTCAGTAACTTTTATCTTATTTATCTTTTCATGTATTAGATAACTTCAACTTATATGGTCAGTCTATTGTTGATCTGCTAATAAAATTGTTTTCATACAAACTTAATTGTATTCATAAAAATTCGATTACATTTACATATATATCACTATTTACAGTATTGAATTAATCACATATATTTAATATAATATAATAACTTATTAAATAATTACAATGATAATATTTCTAATACACACACACACACATTCTTGCATATGTTGTTTACGGGGATTCTCCATAGTAATGGGTTTTATACTATACAAACTGTATTTTCTATCCTCTTACCCTTAACCTACCCCTCCCACACAACTTTCTGCATTTTTAGATTTAAAAAAAAAAATGGTTTTAAGCGATTTGGTTTATGAGGACAGAAATGTTGTAATACTAATGTCTTTATACACATTTGTGTCCTCATGAAGTATATATATCAGAACACACACACACAAACACAAAATCTAGTGTATGTTTTTCTTTAAGATGTGCAGTGAGGTCACACGGTTGGCTTGGTTCCTGTTCTTGGGCTGGGCTGTTTTGGTGTGTTTTCTGCAGGGGAGGGCCGACCGCTGACAGCTTGAGCGATGTCTACGCTGTGCAGGATGAGTAAATATTATTCTGAGATCTTTTAACAACAAGTAAACATGGCTGCCCTTGGGGCTGCTTGTCATGTGATATTTCTCATATTGGCTTTATGTACGGTCACCAGCCATGGCAGTGCTGATTAAACAGGAGAGACCTCCTATAGGAACACAGTGTGACTCCACACACACACACAAACAGACAGACTCATTTAGTGCCGCTGTCATTCAAAATTCTACCTTCACAGGCCAGAGTAAACATGGCATAAAGCTAGTCACCCAGAAAAATAAAAAAACCCTGAGCTGTCACTTGTTATTTCTCATAATGAAGAAAGCAATTACCAAAATGTTACATTTTGCTTAAAATATCCTGGATTTCGCAAAGGTCATATGAAAATGTTTTACTTTTTAACAGTCTTTGTTTGATAAAACAGTAGAGAAGAACGCAAGGATATTAGGAGGCAAATGAGGCTTAAAACTGCATCACAAAAGCATTTCAGTTCTATATGCTGTGAACTACTTAAGTTTCAGCTGTAATTTGTTTCATACACTTTTATTTTAGTCTTGATATTATCCTGGTCACATGATGATATGAAACGGTCTTCTGGGAAAAAGTGTAGTTTTTAAAATATATTTAAACTTTTTATTCTAACATAAAAGGTCTGTAAAGTTGTGTTTTGGGCCATTATGTTTTGGCACAGTATCTGACAAACAAATCAAATCCGAAAGCACAATATGGCTTAATCCCTTCATCAAGTCTGTTTTTGCTGTGTTTCAAAGCAAAGCAAGCACTTTGTTCAAGCAATCACCCCATGATCCGGTGTTTTCCGCACCTCAGAACGGCTCCGTTTACAGTGAATGAACACAGAGAACTTGTTTATTGCAGGTGCTGTGAGTTTAGCGCGTGTTTGGGAATGCAACGGTCACCAGTTCTGCTTTATGTTTGTGGCAGATGATTACAGCATTTGACTAGATTTGTAGTGAGATGTGTTTTTGTAAGCCTGTTTTCACTAAAGGTAGAATTTTCCATAAAATAAAAGCTTAAAAGTGCAGCATGAACAGCTAACGGTTTAAATGGGTAATGTTACTGCAGTCCAAATTCAAAAAATCTCCTTCAAGTGTGGAAATTAGGAAAGAAGTAGGGCACAACAGGGCTAAAGGCACACCTTAAAGGGGTCATCGGATGCCCATTTTCCACAAGTTGATATGATTCTTTAGGGTCTCAATGAAAAGTCTATAGAATACTTTGGTTAAAAAATTCTCAATGGTAGTGTAAAACAACACCCTTTTTACCTTGCCATAATCAGCTCTGTAAAAATCATCTCATTCTGGTCGAGGCTGCTTTAAATGTTAATGAGCTCTGATCACCCCGACCCTCTCTTCTCTCTGTGGAGTGACGAGTCTGTTTACTTTAGCTGCATTTAGCCGTGTTTAGCCGCTAAGCTTGCTAACTAGCACATTATTAGGAAAGGTGATTGCAGAGATTTAGAAAAAAAACCCTTATACTCACTTCTGCTGTAAGTGAAGCTGGATCACGAATGATTTGCGCAAACATAGACGCATTTATGTAGATCGGGAGGCGCATTCCCTTCACAAACAAACGTAATCCACTGCATCTTCAGTGCTCAGATGTTGGGAGTAAATGACGACCACTACGTTCATTATTACATCTAGCAACACAACACTTCAATCGCTCAATCGGGAGATATTCTTGTCTAACTTACATCCCTGCTTCGGCATCGAAACAATGAAGGTCGGACTGTTACAGCTGATCTGATGTTTGTATTGAACATTTATGGAGCAACAGATTTTGTAAAAGCAGGGTAAAAGGCTTTCTAGCATGGGGCAAAAGGCACACAGTATTGATAGAAATACTTCAGCTACAATAATGTTCTTTCTGAGCCTGCATAGACAGAAATGCAACTACCACGCTCAAGGCCCAGAAAGGTAGTATAGACATTGATAAAATAGTCCATATGTCACGGTACTGTTGTGAACACGCGTGGAAGACTGACACGAAAGAGAATAAATTGTGTAAAGTCATTTTTTTTGTTTTCTTTGCACACTAAAGTCTTATCGTAGCTTCATAAAATTACAGTTGAACCACTAAAGTGACATGGACCATTTTAATGATGTCCTTACTACCTTTCTGGGCCTTGAACGTGACAGTTGCTTTGCTGTTTCATCAAAAATATTTCTCATTTCATCAAACATATCTTAATTTGTGTTCCGAAGATGAATGAAGGTCTTGGAACAAGGATTAATTAACGGCAGAATTTTCATTTTTGGGTGAACTATCCCTTTAAAATAAACAATGAAACTATAGCTTAAGTGTCTCAATACTTTATGGGGCCACTTTATAATCAATATACATATTTATTCCGCTACAGCTGGATGCAAAACATCATTAAAATCATCAAAATGCCTTGAGACCAAAGGAAGAAGTTGCTCAAATAAAGAACAATAAATCTTGATTAATGATATAGCTACTATGATTAACAATGCAGCCAAAGCAGAAGACAGAACACAAGAAGAAAGACGATCCGTTTGAGGAATAAAAGACATATCAGTGGAAATGAAAGGCAGTGATTTGGCTTGATGTGTCAGGGCTGAATGTCTAGACTCAGACCCCTGCTGCCGCCTGCATTGTGGATCTCAGCAATGCCTTTTGAACATATTATCTCATCCAAAGTTCAGCTGGAGAAACCAAACTTTGATTTCAGCACAACCTGCAAAGAGCCATTTGATGTCTTGCCGTTCTTGCTCTGTAAGCCTGGCTGAGCTTCAGGCACACAGTCACGGAGAGCCTGATGATAGACTGGGGGATGGAGAAGCGGGAGCAGGGATGGTAAATAAAGAGGGAGGAAGTCGATGGACCGCACACACACAGTGCATTATATTCTATTGTATTCAATTCACTGGGTTTTCCACGTTTTCTTTTAGTGTACATCCATAAAATTCCAAAATAACTACGTGAATAAACAATGCCACATAGCTCATTTGCCTCATTAATATTCATTAATTACATTAAACATTAAAGATGTGGCATTTGAGGCTAACGGGATGCTGTTCTTTGGCTCCTGTACATTATACAATTGAGTGGCCTTGTGATTACGATCGCTTTTACATCGTCTCTGCCTTTGCAAATTACAGTCACCACTCAAAGGCTGCTGAGAAATTAATTGTAGATGATAAAGCGTGAGCTCTAGGATTCGACTGGGGGTTGAGCACGCTCTCACTCTGGATTCCTGAATCAAACAGGAAGTGATTATGTAAATGTCTTTAAATAGCATTTCTCTTGAGACGGGGGAAGTGTCTGGACTTTCACGGTCGAGTAGGCATGGCGAGTACGTGTGTGCTGGAGAAAACGTAAAACAGAGAACTGGCCTAAAATCAGTTTCCTGTTTTATATGGTCAGATGGGTGGAAGCCACAACTGTGGCAAATATAATGTTTGACAATGCAAGGGTTAAAATGTCTTCTCAGGTGAATACTATATACAGCAGCTTTAGATTTCGCACTGTGAATGCTAATGTTACCGTAGTACAAAGAGAGAAAGTTATACCTTGGCTAAGTTTCCTAAAGCACTAAGAATAACAGCAGTGCTTAATCTCTAGCATTTTTCACAACAGCAATGTTATCTAAGTAGCACATACACTACCGTTTACGTGAGATTAGTAAAAAAATTTTTTTAAAGAAAAGTGTTAGAAATTAATACTTTTATTCAGAAAAAAAACATTAAATTGATCTAAAGTGACATTAAAAACATTAAAAATGTCAAAAATTCAGAAAAAAAGATACAGTTTTTACAAAAAATGCGAAGCAGCACAATGTTTTTAAAAATGGATAAAAAGAAGAAATGTTTTTGACCAGCAAATCAGCATATTAGAATGATTTCTGAAGAATCATGTGACACTGAAGACTGGAGTTTTGATGCTGAAAATTCAGCTTTGCATAACAGGAATAAAACACATTTTACAATATATTCAAATAGAAACAGTTCTTTTAAAATACTAAAAATATTTCATAATACTACTGTTTTTACTGTAGTGATCAAATCAATGCATCCTTGCTGAGTATAAGAGACTTATAAAAAAATAAAATAAAATAAAATAAAATAAAATAAATCCTATCCACACCAAACTTTTGAATGGTAATTTTGTAAGAGCATGCGCTCTACTCAATAATAAGCTATCAGTGCCAAGTTATGGTTTAATAAATAATAAATTAATAAATTAATAAATTACAATCTTATATGCAACATTACCAAAAATTGCTAGTCTTTCTCTCTTGGGGTCATGCAAACATTTTAAAGGTCTTACATTTTGAGTCTAAACATCAATAACTTACAGCAACACATATATGCTCGTCTACATTTTTGTAGGACAGGCTTTCACAGCACAATACAGCTAAAACACTGGAGCTCTGTGTGTGGAAATGGCATATAATGGCACTGCTATCTAAAAACAGCATTATTACAGTAACAGAAAAGACAGGTGGGGGTGAATGATGGAAAGCGAGAGCAATACCGCTGTCGTATTCACACAGAAGCTTGAGGAACCATGAGAAAGCACAGGACTGAGAGGAAGAAACAGACAATGAAAATAAGCGAGAGAGGAACGTTTGCCGTTTCCTCCAGACATTCCTGTATTCCTCTCTCAAACTCCTCCACAAGGCTGCGGAGAGACTCTGATGCAATAACGCATTTGAATTCTGTCAGCTGGTGTGCTTCATCTTGATTGAGTTCTTTGCTGTGAGAAGGCTGGGTAACGTCTGACAGCTTAGGTGAGGGACCCGGGCTTTCCCAGACCTCTCTTTCTCTCTCTCTCTCACACACACAGCGGTATGACACCAAACCAACTGATGGTTCTCATTATTTGCATGCTCGAGTGCCTGTCACAGATGGAATGTCGATAAAGGTACTGAGTGGTAGAGCATGATAGAGCTGCTGCATTTACACTGATGCACGACCACCATGTCTACTAGGACTTGGGATACAAGACCTAAGAGGAGTAGACTGGTGCGCTTGGCCAGATTTTTCTTAGATAAAATGCTGATAATTTAAGATTACTTGTGTTAAGCCCTAAACGTCCCTACCAATATCCCGTAAGAGTTGGGGTTCACAGCATATTTTCCATTTATAAATATTTAGGGGTTCAACTGCACAGCACAGATCTCCATGTAAACCTGATTGTGCAGAACAAACCGTAAGTCATAGAGACTTGAAACTTGGAGGGATGGTAGTACTCACACCGCCTACAACGTGACCAAGGCTCACCCCAATCGTCCTGATGGGGGCGCTACAGCGAACAAAAGTATGAAATCGCTCATAACTCCTAAACTGTCAGTCGTAGGCTCAAGTATCATATGTCGTTGGAATCCTTGGCTCATGCCAGACAAAATGATTTGATTGTTTGTGGAATTTTGATCGTGAGCCTGGCAAAATTTCGGGTATTTCGCATTTTTTGAAAAACCTATTTTTGCCTGATCGGAACCAAACCAGTGCAGAAAGATTCTCTGGAGAGTGAATATCAATAATTATCAAAAAAGCTGAATGTTCGACAGTCGTAAAGAAACACCAAAACGTTCGAAAGGTGCAAGGCCACTTTTAGTAAAATGCCAATAACTCCTGAACGGAATGAGATATCTTTGCCAAACTCAGAACATTTATGTAAAAGCTCAATCTGAGGTCATAAGAAAAGAAATTGCGGAGCTTGGCCACTTAGAGGGGAAAAACATAAAAAATGGCTATAACTATGCAACCATTTGTCCTTTCAACATGGAAATCGGTGAGCACGGTCTTGGTCCAAAGGGCCACAAGTGTCTATAAGGACATTTGCTTATCTCAAAAACATAGCTGCCATTGGCTGACGAAGTTTAAGCACCTGTTAGCCAGGGTTAACGGAGGCCAATCGAAGCGATATTCGGTTGCCTGTTCAACTCACGGCCCCAAAGGTCTGCTATTGGGGGCAATAATCATAAACGATTATAGGTTGTGCGGTTTTTCGCACAATATTCATGTCATATGATAGAACTCCTCATTACGGACAACTTTGCCTCTAGAACCACTGCTGTCAATCAAATTGTTTGTTGAATGATTGAGATGATGTCAAAAACCTACTTTTGCGAACTAGTCCTAGGTTTTTTGCTCACTCTGAAAAAAACAAAAACAAAACACTGCAGTACAATTCTCTGGACTCTTTAGGTCAATAATTATCAAAAAAATGTTAAAATGTACCTTTTGGGAAAAAAATCCAAAAAAAGCCTAAAGGAAAACTCAAAACTTCACGTGAACTTAGTGAACTTAATGAATTTAGCATCCGATGACCCCTTTAAGGAGATCGGACCACAGCTGGTGCTATAACAGTCATAAATATTAAAAAACGTAATATTTATAGGGTAAATCACCTGGATTTGCCAAAAACGCTTTTTTTAAATCATTGATTTAGGTGGTTACAGGCTTGCTACATAGTGTCTTTTTTCATACAGTATGTGCTTAAATGCCTTAAAATGCTTGAACCCTGGTAATTGCTGTTTGTAGCTATATTTCTAAGTGAATTTGCGTAAAAACAAATTTTCACTTTTGGATTATATAGAGTGCTGCAGCAATATATACATACATATATAAATTGTGTGTTTTGTTATGCCAGGTTCTCAACTACCCTCTGACACTATTTACATTTATGCATTTACATTTGTTAAAGAATTAGTTCACTCCTAAATGAACATTTCCTGATAATTTACTCACCTACATGTCATCAAAGGTGTTCATGTAAAGTTTTTGAAGAATACATTCCAGGATTTTTCTCCATGTAGTGGACTTCAATGGGGATCAGTGGGTTGAAGGTTCAAATTGCAGTTTCAGTGCAGCTTCAAAGGGCTCTACATGATCCCAGCCAAGAAATAATGGTCTTATCTAGTGAAATGATCTGCCATTTTCTAGAAAAAATTAAATTTATATACTTTTTATCCACAAATTCTCATCTTGCACTAGCTCTGCAATCATGTTGGAAAGATCACGTGTGGTTAGTTCTTCATCTGTGTACTTTGGTTCAAAAAGGTAAGGTAGGGCAAAAAAACATCATCAAAACTCATGGGCAAAAAATATTTTCTCCTCCAACCTCAAAATCGTCCAACATTGTTGTTTTACCTTGTTGTAAAGGATGTTTGACTTTCTTTGCACGTTCGCTTTGTAAACACTGACTATGTAATGAATGAAGTTGAGCTAGTGCAAGACGATCATTTGTGGTTAAAAAGTATATTTTTTTTTAGAAAATGACTGTTTGTTCTACTAGACAAGATACTTATTTCTCAGCTGGGATCATGTAGATCCCTTTTGAAGCTGCATTGAAACTAATTTGGACATTCAACCCGTTGGTCCACTATATGGAGAAAAATCCTCAAAAATTTTCCTCAAAAACCTTAATTTCTTTTCGACTGAAGAAAAAAGACATGAACATCTTGGATCACATGGGGTGAGTAAATTATCAGAACATTTTAATTTTGGAGTGAACTAATCATTTTAATACAGTTTGAAAAATGACATGTTCTAATATTTGTTTTTACTGTAATGTGAGCGAAGTATTCATGATAAAGGTTTACATTTTTGTTCATTTTCACAGTGTTTTTGGTAAACATTATTGAATCAAATTGGGGTCAATTTGACCTGCAACATAAAAATTCCAACATAATACAAGAGTTATTTTTGGCGACTGCATTTAGGCTTCAAAATTCCTAACAGCTGTGTTCATTTGTGAAGATTATCTTGATGAACAAAATGTGTAAGAAAGAAGGCTAATGGAAAAATCCCACAGGCTTTTACTTGTGGGAGCCAGGGTGATGCAAACTTCTGGGTCGAACTACAAAAATACACCACCCCAGCAGCACTCTATATTTTTGAAGTGAATGTTGAATAAATATTGTGTAAAATAAATGTTCACATTGGGAATAAATTGCATACTGCTGTCAAGATACTGGCATCAGCTATTGAAAAAGCCATATCGATTGAGGACTACCATGAGTTTTATAGATCCTTAGCACAGTTCACAAGGACTGGACTTACTATTGGTTTTGAGTCGAGCAGGTTCGCTGTTTCTGCTGCCTGCCTGGTTGATAGCCTTGACGAAAAAGATGTAACGGGTGCCGCTCTGCAGGCCGTGGACTGTGTAGTGATTCTGCTTGATATTGGGCACGATCATCCAACTATCTACAGAGTTATACAGACCTGCAAGGTAAGAAAGACAGAGCATAACATTAATCACGAATTCAGCATATTTTTCAATCATGCTTCGTCAGAAGTGTGCTAGAACAGTGTAATAATCACCATATACGAATAAATGTTTGAACACAGTGTGACTGTAAAAAGGGAATGGTACATATGAGGTTCATTATTCAAGGCATGTCTATTTCTGTTTGATGTGAAAACACATATAGCACACGTTCATAGAGAGACTGGGGATGTTTGCCTCAGGCAAACAGATGCCCCCGAATCCAGTTTCTCATGATGAACCATTTGCCCAGAATGTCCTCAGGAAACATCAGCACTGCCATTAAAACCACTAGCACTGCCACTCATGGTCTGTTAAATGTGTGCCAAACAAATGGCAAACAACTCATAACAACTAACAAAATCTACTTGCATACAAACAGTACATACATACATACTTCCTTACTAACTAACTAACTAACTAACAAACAAATTAACTAAATAAAAATGATTATAATCCACCCAACATAATATTCTTAATATTAATATATTAATAAAATAAAATAAAATAAAATAAATCCATTGTCCAAACTCTTTGTTCTTCTATGTATGGTTATAGGGATGCTCTATATATTATAACAACAGCAACAACAACAATAATAATAATAACAACAACAAAAACAACAATAATTACAAAAAGTAAAAAAGGTCATTTTGAATAAATATTGTTTATATTAGTTATAATAATACCAACAACCAAACAACAAAATACATTCTCCAAACTGTAATAATAATAATAATAATAATAATAATAATGATAACAACAACAACAACAACAATAATAATAATAATAATAATAATGTTCTAAAATGTAATTTTGAGTAAATAATGTTTATATCAGTTATATTAATACCAACAAAATAAAATAAATAAAATGTATAATACGCTGTATAATAAAAAATATAAAATAAAATAATAAATCCATTAATCCAAACTGTTTGTTCCTCTATGTATGGTTGTAGGGATGCTGGAGCCTATGATAATAATAATAATAATAATAATAATAATAACAATAATAATAATAACTGTGTACGTAAAGTAATTTTGGTAACTTTATTTTAAGGCGTCCTTGTTACCTTATTACATCTACTTACTATTATAATAACAATTAATTATGCATAATTACATGCAATTAATCCTAAACCAAACCCTAACTCTAGTAAGTACATGTAGATAATCAATATCTCTCAGTACTTAAATGTATAATTACACTGTAACAAGGACACCTTAAGTGTAACCGTAATTTTGAGTAAATGTTGTTTATATCAGTTATATTAATACCAGCATTATATTAGCCACTTGCTATCTTGATCTGTAGATTAGTATCAGCCGTCCTTAAAAAATCCATATCATTCAACCACTTTTACTCTAGAGAAAGTTTAGTCTGTCCTTTCGCAAGGACATCTACTGCATCATTCATCCAAGCAGAAAACATATGTCTAAGAAATAAAGATGCCATCTTATAAATGTAATTGCATAAATAAAAGAGTACACCATCTGATGACTGGATGAAAAAGAAAGCAAATCTTATGAAGTATTAACCATTTGTATCCACCAACTGCATGTCTCTAATATTTTTTCATAAGAGAAAAAGTCATTTGATCCACGTCCATATCAAAAAGGCGTTTGATGTTGTTGTTTGATGAATGGGATTAGCATAGCAGACTACAATATGCTGCTTACATTGTAAATTCTCTGCTGTTGCTTGACATTCAGAGTGAGAGAGACTTCAAAGAGGGCAGATGAAGGTATGTGTCACTGGCTAAAAAGAAGGCAGGGTGAATAGGGATCCTAGACTGTGCATAAGTGAGTGTGTGTGTGTGTGTTGGCAGATGAAAGAGAGCTAAAACACGAAACTGGAACGGGGCTGCTCCCAATACTGTCGGCAAATCCAAACCAGTCTTTGATGCTCCTATTGTGTATGTGTTTTTCCATGAATGTGCATGTGTTTAGATGCCAATCAATGCCAATAGGACATATAGTAAGAAGAATTAATCCTGATATTTTAAAAGTACAGTATGTGCTTGTGTTATGATTCCACATGAGCTGCAAAAGCATACGGTCACATTTACCGCCATAATGTCTTACTTCTTATCGGTGGCCACGGTGGACTGTGTCTTCATTTCACATTCACATTCTTGGGCAGCTCTCCAAAGCCCAGCTTATGAATATCTTAAGGTACGAAGACCTTGGCTTTGGCAGTAACTGCTAAAAAGCAACTGAAACCCTTCATCACAACCCACCGCCTTGCAATGGCCAACGCCACCATGTAAACATAAAATGACGCTTAATCGATGCCTAGATGACCAGTTCTGTGATTATCTGCTCAATGATGGTGCTTTGAAATTAATTTCACATACAGGATATGACATATCCAACATCAAGGCTGAGGATATATCATAGAAGCAGGATGGGATTATTGACCCGGTAAGCAGACGTCTCTGAAAGAGTGCATTAACTAGAAAGATGTGTTTGACTTTATCCATGTTACACTCTTAAAAATAAAGGTGCTTCATGATGCCATAGAACCTTTTTTATCTTAATGGCTCAAATAAAGAACGTTTAACATCTGAAGAACCTTTTTGTTCTTTGTGCAAAAGAAGGTTCTTCAGATTGTAAAAAGGCAAGAAAGAGATGGTTCTTTAAAGAACCTTTGACTGAATGGTTCTTTGTGGAACCAAAAATGATTCTTCTATAGCATCGCTGTGAAGAACCTTTTAAAGCACCTTTATTTTTAAGAGTGTATTTAAGCAATGTGGTATAATAGGGCACGCTATACTGTATGCATGCTATTGGATAAAAGTTGGGGGTCTGTGTTCATAAGCGTGTATAATAAATATAAATATACTGCTGTTAAAGAAGTCCACTTCCAGAACAACAATTTACAGATAATGTACTCACCCCCTTGTCATCCAAGATGTTCATGTCTTTCTACAGTCATAAAGAAATTGTTTTTTGAGGAAAACATTTCAGTATTTTTCTCCATATAATGGACTGATATGGTGCCCCGAGTTTGAACATCCAAAATGCAGTTTAAATGCGGCTTCAAACGATCCCAGCCGAGAAAGAAGGGTCTTATCTAGCGACACGATCGGTTATTTTCATTTAAAAAAATACAATTTAAATACTGTTTAATCTCAAATGCTCGTCTTGTCTTACTCTCCCTGAACTCTGTGTATTCTGACTTAAGACAGTTAGGGTATGTCGAAAAACTCAGACCGTATTTTCTCCCTCAACTTCAAAAATCATTTCATCCTACATCGCTGCAGAAGTACTGACCCAGTCTTTGCAAAGTAAACATGCAAAGATCAAACACCCTTAACAAAAAATGGTAAAACAGCGATATAGGAGATGGAAGTTTTTCGACATACCCTAACTGACTTGTTTTTTTAAATTGAGATCTATACATCATCTGCATGTTGAATAAATAACCTTTTCATTGATGTATGGTTCGTTAGGATATGACTACATTTGGCCGAGATACACTAAAATCCGGAATCTGAGGGTGCAAAAAAAATCAAAACATTGAGAAAATCGCTTTTAAAGTTGTCCAAATGATGGACAACTTTAATGCACATTACTAATCAAAAATTAAGTTTTGATATATTTTCGGTAGGAAATTTACAAAATATCTTCATGGAATAATATGATATTTACTTAATATCCTAAAGATTTTTGTAAGAAATTGATAAATGACCCATCCAAAGTATTTTTGGCTATTGCTAATATACCCATGCTACTTAAGACTGGTTTGTGATCCAGGCTCACACACACTCACACACACACGTTTGTTTTTGTGAATTGTGGGGACTTTCCATAGACTTCTATAGTTTTTATACTGACCAAACGATATTGTCTATCCCCTAACCCAACCCTAACCCTAAACCTGCCCCTTACAGAAAACGTGTTTGCACTGTTACATTTTCAGATAAACATCATTGACTATTTTTAATAATTTTTTAACATTGTGGGGACCGTCAAAAATTTCAGGTTTTACTATCCTTGTGGGGACATTTGGTCCCCACAATGTAGCAAAAACAAGTACACACACACACACACACACATATACACACTACTAATCAAAGAACCGGCTTTACTTACTGAACACGCATGATAATCGCATGCAATTTATCATGCAGCCCTGATATATATATATATATATATATATAACATGTACATTTGTCATTAGAATACATATTTATAATATAAAGGCCTTTTTATAACATGTCTGAGCTAATTACAGTTTCTTCAGTGAAACCAATTCATATGAGCTACACGTATCTCAGAATAAATAAGCCAGATACACATATATGATATACATATAGATAAAAGTCAAAATATAAACAGAAGATAAGGACAAGACCAAGCAATTTTCGTGACCACCGAATTTCACTGTATGGAGACAAAACCTCCCACTAAAATATTTATCAAACCATCTTCTTTTGTGTTTTACAGAGAAAAGAAACATCTCTTCAATTTCTGACTTATTGATATTACATACAATAGCTCTGTCAACACACTCTCACAGCTCTGTGCGTGGGTTTGTCTAAATATAAGATTTGTAGGTGTTTTCAAGGTTGCACAGCACGTCAAGCTAGTGTTTTGTGGGGACACACATTATCAAATGAACAAGAGTTTTGTCAGATGGACAGATGACCACAATAGGGTCTTTTGTTAGACTGCTTTGACCTCAATCACGTTTGCACAACTGTCAGCTTTACAGTTGTGTTCGACCACGTGTTTGCTGGCCCACGTCTCTCCCGTTTTCCATAAACTACCCATGAGTCACGACACACGTCCCTGAGCGAGAGGTGCGCACGTCAGATTAGGTGATGTGGCCCGTTTCCTCTGCAAGGACAGCGGCATTTGCATACTGTTTGCTGCAGGTTAGCATGCCAGTCCGGCGGCTTGTATCACTATCAATCAATGTCACAATGAGAGCGGAGCAAAGAGCATTAGCTCGTGTCAGATCTAATCAGGGCTGATGCCAGGCCAGTGCCCTCGCTTTCACAGAGCTGACGATAAAGTCAGCTGCTCTTTCAACAGTACCTCAAACAACTCTGTCCAAGCTTTCCTGCTTTAAAGTCCATTTTACAACTAATGCATTTTGTTAGCTTGAGTTTGGCTGATGCATATGAATTCTGTGCACATTTAATTGATCACAAAAGGTCGGTTTTCCAGTCACGGCAGCTGTGCAATTACACATATTGGACTTGAGTGCACCGCAGGGGAAATGTATAGATTTTTACATAGCACATGACTCTTATTTTATATGTCAAAGGCACGGTATTGGCGTACAAACTGACGGATCACAATAAATGAAAAAGATCCCGCATGTTATCCGGCCTGAGCACTTGAATATTCTCCTTTTGCTTTCAAAATGTAATACACTTTTGCTAAAGGGAACATAAAACAGGCCATCAATTTCACTGGCCTGCAAATAAGATCAACAAAAGATGAAAAAGAAAAAAACAATATACAGACATTATTCCATTAAAAATGCCTTGCAACTAAATGTGATTGAACCCCTTCACAGAAGGAAATCCATCTACAGTTGATAGATCCGGAGTATATTTTGCAGCCACTTTCCCTGACTTGGCCAACGGCTGAGAAAATGCACCAGCGAAGACTCGCATTTCATCTCATGGGAGCGAAGCGTACGCATCTAAGAATTGCTGCGTTTAGGCACCCGCATTCAAAGAGCAATGCTGTAAAAAGGTCTGGGAAGAAAGCGCTGCTCTCCATTTCTGTGTCTGTTTGTTTGTATCCTCTAAGGAGCCTGCGGTAGCTCTGTAGATGTTTCGGGGCTTCTAAACTATCAGCGGTTCAAATGAATATACCGTGTTTGTTACCGAAGCGGGCCGAATGGAAACTGAGGAGCAGGTCTCTGTGAGTAAGTGAGTGAGTGAGAAAGCGAGAGGGAAAATGCTGTCTCTTTGCTGGCCGAGCCCAAACAAGTTATGCATGTCAGAGTACTTTACTGGCCTTTAAGCAATTAAGCCTTAACAGCTCTTCACTCCACGGATCCGTAAAAGCTAGACTTAAGTGCATCAACAAAACAAAAGGTATTGAGGAAAATGTAGGTGTTAAAAAAATGCTATGAATTCTTTGGAAATTTTTTATGGGTGTATAGCAATAGTTCTGGTGCCTCAAAGTGATGCAAAAATGATCAAACAAAATGCTATAAAAATAATGTTAAGCAGGACAGCTGTTTTCAGCAGTGATAATAGTAATGGCTGCTAAAAATTCAGCTTTGTAAAATGCATTAAATAATATATTAAAACAGAAAAAAATGTAAACTGCAATCATATTTCACAATATTACTGTTTTTATTGTATTTCTGATTAAATAAATGCAGCCTTGGTTAACATAAGAGATTATATTATATTATATTATTATACTATATTATAAAAAATCTGAATATAAATACATTTCTGATTAAATAATGCAGCCTTGGTTAACAAGAGATTCCCTTAAAAAAGTGTATATTATATTATAATATTTTATATTATATTATATTATATTATATTATATTATATTGTATTATATTATATTATTATAAAATATGAAAAAATATTAATCATTCAAAATAAATTTCTGATTAAATAAATGCAGCCTTGGTTAATTGATTAATTCTAAAGAGATTTCTTTAAAAAGAGTGTATATTGTATTGTATTGTATTCTATTATAAAAATATGAATAAAAATATTATTAATTACAAATTAAAAACAAATTCTGATTAAATAAATGCAGCTTTGGTTAACATAAGAGATTCCTTTAAAAAAGAGTGTATATTATATTATATTAAAAATATGAATAAAATATGAATAAATAAAAATATTTCTGATTAAATAAATAAGAGATTCCTTTAAAAAGAGTGTATATTATATTATATTATATTATATAAAAAATATGAATAAAATATGAATAATAAAAAATACATTTTTAATTAAATAAATGCAGCCTTGGTTAACAAGAGATTTTTTAAAAAGAGTGTATATTATATTATACAATATTATATTATATTATAAAAATATGAAAAAATATTAATAATTTAAAATAAAATAAAAGACAAAAATAAAGAAAGAAAGAAATGAAAATAACAATAAAATTACATTTAAATAAACTGAAACAAGTCACAATCATGTTTTAGTTTTCTAAAAGTTTCCAATTTTTCCTATGTAAAGCCTACGTTGATATTTATTTATTTATATATTTATTTATTTATTTCAAATTAATGGGCCTATGTATTCTCTGATCATATTAACAATATAATTATTAATTTACATTTGCATTACAAAAATGTTGGTACTCTGTACAGTCACCACTGGATGTGTAATGTAAAGGTTGTGTACAGTAGTGGTTCCCAACCACGTTCCTGGAAGCCCCTCAACACTGCACGTTTTCCATGTCTCCTTAATTAAACACATCTGATTCAGATCTTTAGCTCATTAGTAGAGACTCCAAGACCTGAAATGGGTGTGACAGACAAAGGAGAGATGCAAAATGTGTAGTGTTGGGGAGCCTCCAGGAACGTGATTGGGAACCACTAATGTACAGAAGCAAAACCAACTCAGAGTTATTTGTTTATAAGCTATAAATGAGGGTTTGATGGTAAAAGAGTGAGACAGCAAGCTGTGTAAGGTGTGTATTTTGACTCACTGATGAAGTTGGTCTGTCCAGTGTAGATGGTGTACTGAAGCTCATAGGAGGTGACGCTGAATTCATCTTCAGAGGTCCAGTGCACTGTGATGGTGTCATGCGACGCCGTGCAGAGCTCTTCACGTATAGACGGAGGGTTGGGTGCTGAAAAAGAAGGCAATTGTCAGGACAGGATGTATTGATTCAGTTCTGGATGGCTGATGTAATTCTGGCCATATCCCAAACACAGCATGTATTCATTAACTTTGCACTACATACACAGAAAGCGCATGGTTTCAGTTTTCTCACTGGTTTTACCTGTCAAGTAATCCAGTCCTTCCAGAATTTTCTTTTCTCTGGAGAAATCAAGGGCAAAATTGTCAAAAGCCTCGTTCAGATTGACGTCTGGGATGAGGACCTGGGAGGAGGCGGTGGCCATGGCAACTCTGGGAGGAAAGAGAGGCACTGGCAATTAATTTATAAATGTTTCTATTTACAACAGTCTATTTACAGGCTATAAGGCTGGATGTGATTTCACCCACAGTGACAGAAATTATAAACAGCATCTGGCAGCGCTCAAACACGGAGAAATGTGTGTGGCATATGAAATTCAAGTAATACAGAAGACTGTACAGTCAGTAAGGATGCCATGAGACCAGAATTTCAGCAGTTTCCACCAAAACCACAGAAATTTCACGGTTCTTAGCAAAAATTCTGATGCCACAGCAAAACTCAATAGAAACAAAAATGCTTACACTATTTTATTTAAATAATAATAAATATACTACAAATGGAAAATGTATATATTAATTAAAAAAATGAATATGGATTAATATATACTTAAAAATGATTAATTATATTTTTAAATAATGCTCTATTACACAAAAAATTAAGCCCAATTCAAGTAATAGTAAAATTCCATCAAATTGAATTGAATAATTCACATTTTATTTTAATAACTATCCTTAATCAATTATTCAATTAAAATATGAAAGGATTATTCAATTAAACGTTTTGCAATTAATTAAGTTGCTTAAATCTTAAAAAACAATTAATTCTATGTGTATTCAGCATTAAATTTATTTAAAATATATAAATTATGTATTCATAATACTATATATAATTCATATATTTAATTGTATTTAAGGAAATATTGTTTTTAGTTTTTAGAAGTTAAGTAAACACTTAATAATTTACAGTCATAATGAACAAAAAACATTAAGTTTTTAAGTATTTTTTATAATATATATATATATATATATATTTATATATAAAAAGAAAAAACAACAATGTTTTTTTGTATAAAAAAAAAGTATAAAATATAATTAATTATCAATTTAATTATAATCAATTGTTAATCAATTGAGAAAACACAGTTTTGGGCAGATGTTTTTGGTAAACAATCAATAATAAATAATAATATATTATATTACATTATTAGAAAAAATATGAATGAAATAGTATTATTTAAAAATAATAATGGTCAAAATAAGATAAAATATATAAATAAATAAAATACAATTATTAAATAAAATTAAATTGACAAAAAGTCACAGTCTCATCCACGAGTCCTATTTGTTTTATTTTAGATTTTTTTTAATTGATGTGTCTGTGTAGTCCTAAAGACTAAATAAAGAAAAAAAACATTAAGCGCAGTGAGTAGCTTTCTTTTATTTATTTTAAATAAAAAAATATAAAATAATTTATTTATATAGAATTATTGCATTATTTTATTTAAATCTAAATCTAAATTATTTTATAAATTATTAAAATTATTAGATTACAAAAAACTTTTTAAGTAAACAGTCAATAATAAAGAAAAAAAATAAGAACATTGATTTTTTTTTTGGAAAAAAAAAAAGTTGTTTGATTAATATTATTATTCATTATTATTTAGCCAGCATTAGCCTAATGCACAGATCTAATATTGCAACACAGATCCATCCTGTTTTTGTACCCGTTTACATTTACATAAAACAAACCGACTGTGCTTACATTACTTGCTCGCCAAAACAGCACCAGGAAAACTCACAGCTCGGTTACTGTGTCACCAACACACAAAAAGTGCCTTGATTCACACAGATGTTTGTTTTATAAACTGCATGACACCACAAAGTCTTTCTCCATACCCAAAACTGCACAAATACAGTTAAATATTGAGTCCTGAAGGCATATTTTGTATTATTTTGAATATGAGCCACAAGCAACAAAACTGAAAAGAAGGAGGCGGCACCAGGAAATGTGCAGAGTAGCTGAAAGTTGAATTCACGCTGGCAGCGGCAAGAAGTGCTGGCAGAGGCAGTGACGGTGTGTCTGTGTGTGTGCGGTCTCACCTCTCAGCCACATTCCTGGCCGTCTGGAGGAAGCGGGCGTGGTCGTTCTCCTTCAGGCTGTGCTCAGCCTGTGTGATGAGGGCACTCGAGCGCTCCAGACACTGTCTGCAGTTCGCAATCTGCTGGGCCAGCTTCCTCAACTTCATCACCTAAAACCCACACGCATGCCTTTCACAATATATTCACATTCTCAGATGAGAGATAAAACTATGAATATTATAAATGTTTACGTTGTTCATGATGTTTTGAAAAATAACTCATGATATTATTTTATCAAAAACTCATTATCACCCCTTGGCTCATCATCACAGCTAAAAGAGTCCTTTGCTTTGTTTGCTTTTTGTGTAATTACAGCTGAGAAACAATAAAGTGTCGGATTATGATTCTCAGTTTAGTTAAAAAACACTTTTAAACACTCTTATAAATGCTGAATTAGCATGAACTGTTCTGACTGCGCCTGAAGGGAAAAACAAATGCATATTTTAGTCTTTATTGAATGTCTGTGAAATAATTGTGAGCCAAATCAATTACACAAAGCGTCAGAGATGTTAACAAGAAAAGAGCATGGCCCAATCCAGAGTGCAGTGCAAAGAATCTCATTTAATGCTGGAATAGCTATAAATGTTTCATATTTCTCATATTTCTTTTGTCTGGCTGGATGGCTGTTCAGATTTCCTCCTTGAATAAAAATCAGCTTTCTGCATTAATACAGAATTTAACTGATGTGTGGTCACAGGTGAGCTTGTTTCAGCTACTTATACTGTAAAATGTCGCAAAATATGGCTTATCTAGTCAGAAATTATTAATATTAGTTTAATTGTGTTGACCAAGCCTTTTGATTCTGAAGTGTTTTGAAGTGTTTGCATTGATGCAGATTTATAATTAGAATTATATTAAAATAAGTTTCTTTTTCTCAATAAGTCCTCGTTTATATAAAATTACTGCTGGTTTGATGTTCAAGAAACATTTTCTATTATTATCAGTGGTGAAAACAGTTGTGCTGTTTAATATTTTTGTGTTTTTCTGATAATTTTTTTTATTAGGATTCTTTGATAAATAGAAAGGTCAAAGGAACTTATTTGAAATAGATTTTTTTTTTTGATTAGACTTCTGTCACTTCTGATCAACTTAATACTTCCTTGCTAAATAAAAGTATTAATTAAAAAAAAAAATAATAAATACATAAATAATGGCAGGACACTACCAGTCAAAAGTTTTTGAACAGTAAGATTTTAAATGTTTTTTAAAGAAGTCTCTTCTGCTCACCAAGCCTGCATTTATTTGATAGTTTTACTATTTAAAATAATTGTTTTCTATTTGAATATACTTTACAATGTAATTTATTCCTGTGATTTCAAAGCTGAATTTTTTGCATCATTAGTCCAGTCACATAATCCTTCAGAAATCATTCTAATATTCAGATTTGTTGCTCAAAAAACAAAAACAAAACATGTATTATTATTATTATTATTATTATTATCATTATTACGATGTTGAAAAAACTGAGTAGAATCTTTTTCAGGTTTCGTTGATGAATAGAAAGTTCAGAGGAACAGCATTTATCTGAAATAAAAACCTTTTGTAACATTATAAACATCCTTGCTAAATAAAAGTATTAATTTCTATCATTTCTATAATTAAACACTGATTCCAAGCTTTTGAATTGTATAGTGTATAATGTCACAAAACATTTTTATTTCAGATAAATGCTGATCTTTGGATCTTTCTAACCATTAAAGAATCCTGAAAAAAATGTAGTCAACTGTTTTAAATATTGATAATAATAAAAAAAAATGTCTTGAACAGCAAATCAGCATATTAGAATGATTTCTGAAGGATTGTGTGACACTGGAGTAATGATGCTGAAAATTTAGCTTTGATCACAGGAATAAATGACATTTTAAAATATATTCAAATAGGAAACAGCTATTTTAAATGGTAAAAATATTTCAAAATTTTACTGTTTTTGCTGTACTTTGGATCAAATAATTACAGGCTTGCTGAGCAGAAGACAGAAGACTTCTTTAAAAAAACTTTTGACTGGTAGTGTATATATATGAATAATATCTTTTGTTTAGTGTCGATCAAGACTCATTGCAAAAATAAATTATTCAAATGAGATGATATGCATTTGATTTGCAAAGTATATTATAATTCTGTAGATTATACAAAAATAGGCATACTACATTCCATGCTTCAATATAAAACATTGGGTTGAATTTACAGAAAAAAAATAAAAGCATTTCCAGCAACATCCAGCAATCATTTATATACCGTTACCATAATATAAAATACTCATAGCATGAAATAAGATTTTGCTTATACCGCCCACAGTACCTGACCACAGATTTAATATGAATTGAGCTTTCCTTTATATAACCTCATGTTTCATGTGCGTATACATTATTTTTCTTTCGCGAGGGAATGAGAGACATTAGCTATGCTTGCTCAATAAGCCAGTTAAGTCGGTTAAGCAGGATCCAGCCTATGCCACAGTGTAATTCAATAGAGGAATGGGACGTCTGACAGGAGGGAATGATTGGAAGCATTCAGATAAATCAAGAAACAAGGAGAGAAAAATGTTGCTCGGTGCTGTAGTGGATTGCATTAGATCAAATCCGAATCTGACCCCATTTCTTAAAGACAGCTTCAAATGATTTGCTTTGATCAGATGGTTTACTGCCAAAAAGTTTCAGGACGGCATTAAAGAAGCTGGACCGCATCAGAAAAATAAATAGAAAATCATTCAAAAACAATCCGGTCTGAACAGCCAAAGCCTCAGATCAAATCTTACATACACTTTGCATCTGGGTTTACGATTCCAAAAGCCTCCTTAATGCTAGAGATACAGGCACTTTGTGCTGGAGCTGCATTACTGATGTTTGCAAAAGGCCAGACATAATCTCATGTTGCCAGCTGTGCATGTCAACTCGGGGCTGCTGTGTGAGAGTACATTACGTAGACACTTCTGATGGAGATTACTGCATTTGTCCTGGTCTCTCACATCACATTACCCAAAAACAGAGAAGCACAGGCCTGTCTCGCGGCTCAAATCCCCACTTGATAAGAGTGTGAGTTCAGGCTGTCAAGTTAAAGTGCCTGTGCGCTGCACATTCACTGTCAAACACAACGCTACACACACACTGCACGCAGATGAACTGGAGCAGAAAATCTGACTCTTCAGTTCTGGTAATGTTTGAGGAGTGTCAAAACATGAAATATGGAACAAAATATGATCGTTCTGTGTAAAATTGACAGCTCGGATACTACAATCTGATTGGATCATCCATGTTCAAAACTGTTGCAGAAGTTGCTGCATTGCACATGTGACGTGGTACCCTTGTGAATGTGCGGAAAAGACTGACACGGAGGAGAAGAAACTGTTGAATAATTGTCTGTTATAGTTGTGTTCGCGCACAAAAAGTATTCTCATAGCTTCATAAAATTGAGGTTGAACCACTGATGTCACATGGACTATTTAAAGTCCTTACTAACTTTCTGCTGTCTATGCAGGGTCAGAAAGCTTTGGGATTTCATCAGAAGCATCTTAATTTGTGTTCTGAAGATGGACGAAGGTCTTATGGGTTTGGAACGACATGAGGGTAATTCATGAGCAAACTTTTGTTTTTGGGGGAACTTTCACTCTATTTAAACAGAATGTTTTATAACATTGTAAATATATTTTCTGTCACCTATGATCAACTGAAAGCATCCTTGTTGAATAAAAATCTTGCTATTATTGTAATTGTTAGAATGGTCATGGATCAGTGATCTCCACGTAAAACTGATCGGGAAGACCAAACCGTACGCCGTAGAGACTTGAAACTTTAAGGGACGGTAGTACTCCCACCGTCTACAACGTCACCAAGGCTCGCTCCAATCGGCCTGACAAGGGCACTACAGTAATCAAAAGTACACAATCGCTCATAACTGCTTAACCATTTGTCGCAGGCTCAAGTGTCTTATGTCGTTGGAATCCTTGGCTCACCCAATTTTCAAAAAAGAAAAACTAGTCCTAGGTTTTTCACCTGATTGGAAGCAAACCAGTACAGGAAGATTCTCTGGAGAGTGAATATCCAAAAAAAAAAGTTTTGTCTGTCGCAAAGGGAAGCCAATATGTTCAAGGTGAAGGGCCGCTTCTACTAAAACGGCTATAACTTTTAAACAGAATGAGATATCTTTGCCAAACTCATGATGCGCATTTAAGAGCTGAATCTAAGGTCACATGAAAAAAGTCGTGGAACTTGGCCACTTGGTGGCGCTTTAAGAGGGAAAAAACATAAATATGGCCATAAATATGCAACTGTTTGTCCTATCGACATGAAAATTGGTATGCACAGTCTTGGTCCAAAATGCCACAAGCATCTATAAGGACATTTGCGTATCTCAAAAAACATGAGCCGATGAACTTTGAGCACCTATTAGACAAGGTTAACAGAGGTCGATTGGAACGAAATTTGGTGGGCCTGTTTGATTCACAGCCCTAAAGGTCTGTGAAAAATTTGAAAGAAATTGGCCACGCAATATTACATTTTTCATGGGTGTAAACGATTGTATATTGTGTGTTTTTTCACACATACGCACAATATTCATATCATATGATAGACCTCTTCGTTCCGAACAACTTTTCCTCTAAAACCGCTAGTTAGATGCTTGAGAAGGTGTGAAAAACCTCCTCGTTTTTTGCTCAATCTGGAAAAACCACTGCAGTTCAATTCTTTGGACTCTCTAGTTCAGTGGTTCTCAATCTTGGTCCTGGGGGTCCACTGCTCTGCACATTTTGCATGTCTCCCTTATTTAACAAATCTGATTGAGGTCACCAACTCTTTAGGAGAGAGATCCATGAACTGAACTAATGAGCTGATGATCTCAATCAGGTGTGTTAAATAAGGGAGACACACAAAATGTGCAGAGCAGTGGACCCCCAGGACCAAGATTGAGAACCACTGCTCTAGGTCAATAATTGTCAAAAAAAAAAAAATACCCTTTGGGAAGCTATAGTGGGGTTGTTTAGAAAAGGGTCCTGTCAAAATTTACCCAAAATCCTATAAAGCCTAAAAGAAAACTCAAAACTTCATGAAGCGTGCTGAGCACGTGCGACAGGTGATTCTAAACAAGCATGCAAAGTTTTAGGGAGATCGGACCAAAGCTGCCGCTATAACAGTCATAAACGTTTAAAAACATCATATTTCTATGGCACATTACCTGTATATGCCAAAAATGCTTTTTGAAATCATTGATTTAGTTGGTTACAGTCAAATAATGTCTTTTTTCATATGTGCTTAAATGTCTTATAGTGCTTGAACCCTAATAATCTCTATTTGCAGCTATATTTATTATTTTTAAATAACATACTAATTCAGTACTTTTGAATAGTAGTGTAATAAAAAAAAATATTTAAAATAATTAAATTATATATTAAAAATTTAAATATTTTATTATTATTGCCTGCTATAATACATGTCTTAAGAGCTTCTCTTTTTGACTAAAAACACCTCTTATCCACAATAAAATCACTATTACACTATTAGTCTCTAGCTGTTTAGTTTTGCTTTAAATTATAAGTGCAACACAAACTTAAAAATCCCCCTTTTCTTTATAATCCAAATGAACATTTCAACACTTCCATTTATTTTTATTTTACACTTGAAGCGTTTTAAGAAATTAATCATATTAGTAAGTGTCTATTCCTTCCCAGAGGAAAAGAGTGCCGTCCAGAGTGCCGTGTTTGTGCCGCTGAAGATTATCAAGGCCCTGTTTCTGTTACACAAGGGAAGCTTGTTAAATAAAGCCCAATTGCCAAAGTCCGCTTCAACCAGCCAAGCTTCCTGTCATACTTTCACCAATTTTGTTCAAGTAATATCTCTTCGCTTCACTGCACCCTTACCCGACGGCCACCACACTTTGACCTGACAAGATCTCTAAAGCCCCATTTGACGTCCTCACAGCCACATTATTACTCATCTGCACCAGCTTAACCTCAACATTCACTCAGAACAGATTAAATATGGGAGTTTTTCATTCACAAAGGGAAAAAATGCTGCGATTTGCCCAGTCTATTCTCCATCTTGTCATTGAGGCGACACATCACCTATCTCTCCGCACAGCGTAGGGTCCAACAGACCCTGACAGTCCCTCTCTTGCTAAAACAGGGGTAGTGACATAATCTGAAAGATGTGTTAGAAACGCCAGCTCTGTATTTGTGCGCCTTGTGACATACTGTCAAGAATCAAATTCAAATAGGTTTCTCTAAGTGAGTGAAGAACTGAAAATCTGTGTGCATCTTAAAGGAACAGTTCACCAAAAATTAAATGTCTTTAATCAATATTTAGATTATTATATAGTACAAAACAAAAGTTGTTTGGACAATTGTTTCAACTGTTTTTGTCCGTATAATGAATGTTAGCAGGGTCTAAAACAACACTGAGCCCCACTGACATTCATTGTATGGACACAGACACAAATCCAGATGACATGAGGGTGAGCAAATGATGAAATTTCCATTTTTCAAGTGAAAATGAAAGAAGCTAAAAAGTTTTAACTTCCTCCTTGATATTATGCTCGTAACTTTAAAGAGTTTATAAATTAAAAAGCAAATCGAAAACTTTCCTAAATGCGTCTCGAGTACTTGATACGAGTCTGAGTTAAATTACAATTCGGGCCATCCTAATCTGTTTCGGTGGTGCAAATAGAGAGAAACTGTACCTTGGACTCTTTGATCTTGACAGCAATGACCTGTTTCCTCTGGCGAATTATCTCCACCAATTCATCACACTCCTCCACCAGCTTGGCTTCATGCATGGCTGTGTTCACCTGCAGATAAGAGCAAAGAGTTTCATAAAGAAATACAATGGCACTTAATCAGTCTGCTGGGATGACGAAGTTACTGCTTCAGTTCATGCAAAAGCCATGAGAATCTCAACATCACGTCCTGTCTGGAGCGATGCGGACCATATCATTAAAAAGTAGAAACACACATCAATTCCTTCCTCAGATCATCCTTGTAATTAAACAAAGTTGTGATATCCCATCAAAGATTCCCGCACTGCTCTCATAGGATCCAGCTTACTATCCGAGCTCTGCATAAAGCTTATTATTCAAGACAGATCCACTTAAGCTGTTAATCAAGCACACAGGCGCTAACAGTCATGCATTTAAATAAACAGACAATTAATGCTCACCTCGTTTTGATACTTTCAAGGGTTCAATCTCATTAAGAAAGCACAGAAGCCAAGGACAGCACAAACCCAACATTTTATTGGATTTCAGCTAGGCAACTTTTGTTGTCAAGCGGTATCCACTCGCACGGAAGAAACCCGCTCAATACCAGACGAACCCTAAGGATTAAACCTATTTTGGGGATGTCTATAAAATAAAGAGTGAATGCAGATGTCTTTAGTATAGTCTATGATTGCTTTCAATGCAAAGTCAATAAATGTATCATGCCTACAATGTGAAAAATGATATGTGAAATTTCTGATAAATAAATTGGTAGCTGTGGTTGCCAAAACTTTACTGTAAAAATATGGCGGCAACATTTTAAATTTTAGAGATTGAATTTCAGCAAGCAAAAAAAAACACACATACAGAATATATTTTGAAAATATTTACATGTATATACTTATCTTCATATAATTTCTATTATATAGAAACATATTTCATATATAAACATATAATTTTTCTTAAATATATACATGCATGTGTGTATTTATATATGGATAATAAATATACACAGTACACACATATATATATTATGTACACAAAAACTTTTATTTTGGATGAGATTAATCGTGATTAATCATTGCCCAGCACTAAAACAAACAAAAACAAAATCTGTTTTCTACCTGTATTATATATTGACAGCCACCTAAAAGGATTAGTTCATTCAAAAATGAGAATTTGCTGAAAATTACTTGTGGATATTATGTTTTTATCAGCTGTTCAGACTCTCATTCTGATTCACTGCAAAGGATCCATTGGTGAAGTAATGCAATGCTATAAATTTCTCCAAATTTGTTTTCCAATGAAAAAACAAACTCATCTACACCTTTGATGGTCTGAGCCTCAGGTGAGTACATTTTCAGCAAATTTTCTGTTCTTTTAAAAACATACGTAGTAATGAGAAAGTCACACCATGAATCAAAGTTAATCACAAGTAGTTTTCTATGAGCCGAGGTAAATAAATATTAATATATATATATATATATATATATATATATATATATATATACAAGGTGTTTGGTGTAGGATGACCGCTTTTCGTTGTACCGCACAGCATTTTCACCCCTTGTCCCGCACGTCTCATATTGAGAAAATGTCCCGCATTATCATCAGATTTTTAATTATCATATTAATAAAACATCCATGTGTTCTTCAGCCTTTTTAAGAAAGCTTTTTCTTTATTCTTTTTGCGGCCTAGTTTCCACACAAAAGATTTGCGGACCTCATCTAGCACCACTGACGGAAATAGTCGAGCACACACGGAAAAACACAATATTCTCTATTTGATTTAACCAATTAAAAAAAAAAAAATCGAGGAAGCTTTCAGACACAACTTTCTTTTTATTTTAATAGTTCGTTTGATGCGATTTTCTATAGCCTTATTTTAATGACAAATGTCAAGAGCGCATTATTATAATACGGGAGCAAATCAAAATGCGCAAGCACAAATCTCTTCTCTCGCAGGCGCATTCTTTTAACTCGCAATAAAAAAAGACGAGCTTTCTCTCGTTTGCATGTGCACGCTCAGAAACATACATCAGCACATGACAACGAATGTAATCAGTATTTACATAGCAAATCTCAAGTGTCCAGCATTGTCCCGCAACAGATCAATTGCCAGGTGGTCACCCTAGTTTGGTGTCAAACACATATGGTAACACGACACTGAAATAATGCAGTAAACATTAATTTAACAACATAAGCAGCAACATAAAACCCTATATAACTGAAAAGTAAGAAAAAAACTTACATAAATGAGAAATCTGGGAATGTCAGTTTAGTTTTGTTTAGACTTGTTCTGTTTCACTTTCAAAAACTGTATATTTAACAGTATTTTACTGTACAATTGCATAAAATTAGATCTATTTAAGTATCCATATAGTATAGGAGAACATACTGTTAACCAGTTCACTTTTTTAAAGTAGCATTTTCACTGTTTTTACAGTTAAAATTGCAATCATTTATATCAATATAGGCTCAATAGAAATACGTGCCTCTATATACATTTCAGCAAAATTGAAAAAAACATACCTATATGTATGAATCAATGCAGTTTCCAGATGAAATGAACTCTAGAGGCAGTAAAACTCTGATAACTCTGATAAAGTATGATTTAAAAGTACAGAGTTTTGATTATGAAAAAGCTTAATATTAGCACAATTACTTGCAGAATATTATGTTATGACTTCAAAACAATTTTAACATCCAGCGCAATTTGAAAACTGATGAACTGATGAAACTTTTGAACGTTGTCGTCACATATACAGCTTCACATGCAGTCATAACGAAGGACGGATGCAACAACAAATGCGTTTTTATATCACTTTTGCATTTGTTTACATTATCGGGTAGATTTAGGTTGGGTTTGGTGCATTACTACCTGGATATTTGAATTCTGAACAGCCGCAATACGTACCTCAAGCAGCATAATAAAAATGCAGCAATACATGCTTGTACCAATGTAATAAAAATGTGCCACGATCACATATTGAATGTGTGTTTTAGCGCCACTCTTTGGGCATTTCACTTGCTGCAAAACCTGCAGTAAGGTACGTAATTCCGTGGTGCAGAAATGTATATAAAGGCACGTATGTTCATGAGCTTGGGCATCATTATAATCAGTTTTGTTAACCCAGCCAAATTTTGTCATTTCACACAAAGTTGAGCATTTATTATCTTTTTGATGATTTGCTGTCAACCCCAATAATGCCTAGAGCAATCCTATCACTCAGCTACCCTAGAGAGCAGAATAAACATGAGCCACTGGACACATATGGCTATTCTGAAGCAAAGCAAACTTCTCTCTCTCTATCTGCCACCATCTCAGAGCGCTGTGGCTCAGTGGACGAGTGCAGCGAAGGACGACTCCTGCTGTTGATATGTTCCTTATCAAACCTCTTAACACATCATCCCTCCACTAGGGATTAAATACCTTCCTGTAGCTTTTCTTGAGACTATAAAGGACTCTTCTGAGTTTGGTATGAATGTGATGTGTGACCCCACTTTACTGTGGCGCCTGCACCCTACCGGTCTGCTGTAAGTCAGCAAAGACCCCGAAGGCTGACTCGCCTGGCACTTTAGCAGATTCATGCTGACACGTTTAAAGTGTAGTGCTGCTCACAGACGTTTTGTCTACGCATTTAGACTGTCCTGGATTGGATTAATGTTTACTGGACACTCAGAAAAGATCTACAATTCTGCGTCACTGTGGATTGGGATCTTGTACTGAAGTAGAAAAAAATAACTGGGTGATTTAGTCTGCACTTCCTTACTAACACTTATACTGAATCATTAGAGTTTAACACAGGTTTTATTAAAAACTTTAAGACTGGTAACTGAAATGTTAAGTAGTTGTTACATGGGAAAATGTTAGATTGCAAAATAGTCTTGAGGGAGCAATCCAGGGTATTCAAAACTACATTTTCAATGCATAAAAGTAATTCAGTGTAAATGTAGTTTAGCGCTCTAGCTTGCTCCATAGGGATCATTTTGCAATGTAACTTAGTGCCTTTGCGACGTTGTGCACCATAGGCCAGTGCTTAAAATGCAGCAAAAGAAACGTATTGAAATATAATGATCGTCTGGAAAGTTGTACATCCAAGTACGGATAAAGAAAGCTAAAAATGATAAAATGGATTGTAATAATCTTTCATGTTAATAATTTTAAATTTTAATAATTTACATACTAAGTATACCAAAAATACATTTACATATTATGTACTTAATAAAAATACCTTGCAATCATACTTTTAGTATACTGAACTGGTATATTTAAAGTCTGCTAATTTGGAACAACTAATTTTGTACTTAATGCACTTTAACTGTACGGAGGTAGTGTTTAAGTCCAACTAAAGATATACTTAAGTATATCTGATTGTGCTAAAGTGGAACTATTGCAAGTATACTATAGGTACACTTTAAATATTTTGCTTTTATAGTCTGATATTACTTAAAGATCATACAATCCTCATCAACAGTGACATTAAAACATATTTTAGGCTTAACGTTAAGCAATGTGCATTGTACTCCAAATAAAGTTTAATTACAATTGTTATATCTGTAAGTCTCAAGGAAAATTAATATACATGAACTGTAAAAATATATATAATGTATTTAATTATATTAAGTATTGTAATTATATAATATAAATTTTAAGGTAAAAAAAAAAAGTTTAAAAAGTTTAAAAATATTAAGAAAACTAAAACAATTATAAAATGAAAAAAAAAAAAGTTACAAAATAAATTACTTAAATTTAAAAAGATTTTAAAAATTGCAATAAATTTAATTACTTCACAAAACCCAAACCAAAAAAATGTTTATTTAAAAAGAAAAAAATCAACACTACTTTTGTCTTGTTTTCCAGTAAAAATATCTCAAGGTCCGTACTCCGAGATTTATTTAAGAAGCAAAACTGTGTTAGACACTAAGAAAACAAGACAAAATGCTGATCAAGAATACTGTTTTTCCATGTCTAACTGTACCAAAACAAGGTCTGAGGCAAAAAAAACAACAACAACAAATGGCACATTTAATCGAAAAAAGTGTCTGCACATACTTCAGCAATTTATTTTTCGGATTAAGTCCAGAAGCTCGTGTGCGCTGCATGTAATGACTGCGACAAGACTCATTATTGACAAGGCTCATCAGTTCCTGACCTTTATCTCTTCATATTGCCACATCTTTAATCTGCTAATCCACAGGGCGGGAAAGACACTGGCCGCAATAAAAAGGGCGTTAATGAGCTCCAGCGGTTCACTTTGGGTACATAAACAATCTAAGTGCTGCTGAACAGATGCCACTGAGCAGAGGTCTGTTTTTGTGGCAGCTCTGATTACTGTGTATCTTGGCCGTATGCTGACAGATGGGGCAGGTCTGAGTGCTCTAAGTGCACGGCTGTACAAGGCGCTCCTATGGGGCCTGCCTCGTCGCCGGAGAGTCCAAGTGGCCCTGTTAAAAATGGATGAGGGAGAGGCATATGCATCACAGCGTGGCGGCCCTCACCACATTGCTGCACACATGTCCACTCGGTGGAACAGCAACACAACAAAGCGGCCCTTTGCACCACAGGGCTAATAACCCACAGCGGCCCAGAGAGGAAACCTGGAATGTCAAAGAA
The DNA here is from genome assembly GCA_012976165.1 of Labeo catla. Taxonomy (NCBI): domain Eukaryota; kingdom Metazoa; phylum Chordata; class Actinopteri; order Cypriniformes; family Cyprinidae; genus Labeo; species Labeo catla. The sequence goes on along the minus strand of VONZ01000629.1, from coordinate 324,270 downwards.
GGCAGTGATGGACTACAGGCTTCAAATCAGCAAAGGTAAAAATGGAAATTCCCAACTGAAAGTGCAAAGTTCCCCAGACACCTTCGGTCCCTTGACAGCATCACTCATGAGTTATTTATACATGGACTCTCTCAGGACATTTCCTTCACTGTTCAATGTTAGCGCTGACACTTTTGTCTAATGGAATCCAACGAAAAACTTCACCACAGACACTATATTTCACATAACGCTTACAAAGACCCCTGTAAACATCTCGGCAGATGTTTCTCTGATGCTACACAAATGCCATAGGCTCTATTTTCATCTGGAAGATATTTGTTAAGAGTTTGCGTTAGCAATACATCGAATTCATTCATTGTTGAATGATAGAATGATATTCAAGCAGATGTTTCCCAACAGAGCATGTGAGACGTTTTTCAGATTTTTGCAGATGTGACCCTAAAATAGAAAGTGATGCATTCCAGATGATGCACTCGTTGACCGACATCTTAATGGGTCACACCCAACTATATAGCATGGAGGAAGGAGAATATTAATGATAGGAAATCAGGATTTCATTTTATCATCTTAGTGTTCTCAATGCATTTGCATGACACATCAGCCAGCACGGAATTGGACTTAGGATGTGGAATCCCTGGGTACGAATCCTGTCAAAAACATGACTCTTGATAAAAGAGCTGAAAGATGAGAGATCGAAAAACAAGCTAAAATGGCATGCTTTCGATTGCATTTTACATCACATTCGCTTTTGTTAATACTATCGGGTAGGTTTAGGTGCAGTGCAGATGGTAAGTTATTTTAAAACGTCACAGAGCATTAGAGTTATAGCGCCACTCAACGGACATTTCAATCAGATCTGAAATGTCAAAACCAACGGTGCATAAAACGTACCATATGTATATCTATTCCGGGGAAAAAAACTAACATTTTTTAGTGCCACTCAGTGGACATTTCTCTTGGAAACTACAGTGATATGTACTTATTAGTACACATTTAGCGCAAAAAAGTTCCTATAGGTACGTTTTCGTCATGAGTTCAGGTTGGTTTATGAATCTGAATATGCTGCTTAACTTGAATGATCCACATCAAAAAACAGACTAATCCAGCCTAACTCCCATATACAGTCTGTCCTGAAAAATGATTGACAGCAGCCTGATTGGCAAAGATGGCCAAATTACAGCACATTCATGTTCTAGCGACAACATCTGAGGTATAATGTTAAAGGGGTCATTGGATGCCCATTTTCCACAAGCTGATATGATTCTTTAGGGTCTTAATGAAAAGTCTATAATATACTTTGGTTAAAAATTCTCAGTGTTTGTGTAAAACAACACCCTTTTTACTTTGTCAAAATCAGCTCTGCAAAAATCATCCCATTCTGAGGGACTGTTCCTTTAAATGCAAATGAGCTCTGCTCGCCCCGCCCCTCTCTTCTCTCTGTGGAGTGACGAGCCTGTTTACTTTAGCCGCATTTAGCCGCTGAACTTGCTCATTTCTGCAGTAGGTGAAGCTGGATCACAAATGACTCGCGCGAACATAGACGCATTTATGTAGATCTGGAGGCGCATTCCCTTCACAAACAAATATAATCCACTGCATCTTTAGCGGCTCAGATGTCAGGAGTAAATGACGACCACTATGTTCATTATTACATCCAGCAACACAACACCTCAATCGCTCAATCGGGATATTCTTGCCTAACTTACATCTCTGCTCCGGCATTGAAACAATGGAGGTCGGACTGTTACAGCTGATCTGAGGTAAGACGCTCATGTCAATCAACTATTGTGGGAGCGGCCTCTGTCGGTGTGACGGCATTTGAGAATGGATCGATTTGAAAAAGGGGATATTATTTTTACAGATTAATTAAAAACCACTGCATGGATTTTTATCATTATAGGGTAGATTTGTACATACACTGCCAACACACGTTAATGTTCAAACAACATGTAAAAGTGAACTTTGAATCCATTGACCCCTTTAAGCACCCTAGAAGATCATTCTGATTCTTCCCTTTTTTGGGTCTCAGTTTGGCCACAACAATGCACTTACAATGGATGCACACCATGGCAGCAATACAGAGAGTTTATAGCCATAAACAAAACTTTTACCTCACTTGTATGACTTCTTTCAAGTAGTGTTATTTCGTTAACAAAAACTTTGATTAAAAATGCTCGTTGATGATGACGAGATGACAATAAGGACAATAAACGATAACTGTGACTTTATCAACATGCAATATCGGTGACAATAAAAGATGAGACTAAAATGTATTTTACAAAATACTTTAAAAGCTACAAATTTTTACCAAAATCTCTTTTTAATTTCATCAAAAAAAGAAAGACAAAATATTATTGTGGACTGCTGTACGTGCCTCTTCTGTGCGAGCTTTCATGAGAGCGGTTGCCAGATATGAAGACTTCAAATCCCAATATCAGAGCTTCTCTGGTAAAAAGATACTTTTCTGCCTGGTGTTATACTTTTTTTGCAATCTGGCAATCATCCCATGTGTCTAAGTCCACATTCTATCGATTTGTGATTATTGGTGAAAGTGCAATACCTGAAATGTAGAAATATTTTTTTTTAAAAATGACAACAATTGATAATTTTTTAAGATTTCATTAAAACTACACTAAAATGCTCAGACATTTAGCTGACTAAAACTTGACTAAACAAAAACAGGACAAGGTTGAGTAAATATGATAATAACTAAAAAGTACCTTTTACACAGGACTAAGACTGTTTCAGTTTTTTCCATTTAATTTAAGTCAGTGGGGGGAAAATAAAATAAAATAAAATAAGAATTAAAAATAAAATAAAATAAACCAATTGACCTCCATTGTAAGGACATAAAAAAAAATCAGTTCAATTTGCATTACACTGAAACAGAAAGTCATACAGGTTTCGATGATTAATAAATAGAAATTTTAATGTTGTGTTGAACTCCTAATTTTTAAATCTAATCTCCTAATAAGAAACGTGAAAGCGTTATTTTTGTTTCATTCACATAAACCATTCTATTACAAAATGTTCACAATTTGAGCTGTAACGTTCTTTAAACCACTCTTTTTATAGTGTTGACAGAACTGAACTTACTGTAAACTGAACCTGCGACCTTCCTTCAAGCACTTAAATGCACTTTATCATGATCACAAGTTTGAAAAGCAAAATACTATAATTTAACTGGCTGCTTGAGAATAAAACCTGATGCACATTTCCTGTTCGTGCCAGTTTTATACATACATACAGTGGAAGACCAAAATTCACAGCTGACTGATTTTCACTCAAACCTTCAGCATTTCATCTCCAAGACATTTAATTTGCAGTGTCCCTGAAAGCTGCTTTACTTAACATCATCACACCTCATTCATTTTGTCCTCAATAATTTACTTTGGCTTTCAAATAAACATGACACTGAGATGTTCGTCTGATGACTGACAAGCTGTTCGGTGAACGTTCTTACAACGGTCAGACTTGAATAATTGATTTAGATTTTAATAATGAAGGAGAAAATGCCATAGAACACAGTTAATACTTGATTTGCAGTATTTTGGATTTGGCTTAACCATTTTAAATCACCTCAAGGTTGTTCGACTCGATATACTATACGTGGCTGGGGATTTACTGCGGAAAGCTGTTTTTAAATGCTTAAAAACGTATGGCCTCTACCACACTAACTCACTCAGCCGAGGTGTGAGCTACATTCTTTGAGTGCTCAAAGCAGCCGGTGGTATGCAGAAGTTTTTTATGAGCGGTTCAGCTGAGGTTAGAGACGTGCTACGCATGCAGTCCCCTCGGGGTTCAACAAGACTGATTCAGCTAATGAAGTAACAATGCCTCGTCACCTGCTTTCTTTTCTCAAACAGCAAGGACAACCATCCTGACAGAGTCATTAAAAAGGACGCTCTCATTTGAATTTCCCTGGTGCCTGATGTCTTAGTGCGGATCTTGAGGCATATTTGGAGTAACAACAACTCGCTCAGCCGATGTTCAAGGTGACATCAAGCAAAGGCTTAAATATATCCCTGGTGCCTTGTTTGTCGTGCGTTTAATAAGCTCTGATTTAAAGATAAAGGGTACTAATTGACTTTGAAAAGGACTGTTTATCATGTGTGCATAAATATGTCACATCACTACAAAGCTCCGGCCGCAAATATATGAACATGTAACATGTGGTAACATCAATTAAAATGCTCACCAACGTTGTATTTTTTGCCTAATAATACAGTGAATGCAGTAAGATTATAATATGTGATCCTGGACCAGAAAACCAGTCATAAGGGTCCATTTTTTTTTTTAAATTGAGATTTGTTAACTAAATAAGCTTTCCATTGATGTATGGTTTGTTAGGACAGGACAATATTTGGCTGAGATTCAACTATTTGACAACGTAGAATTTAAGGGGGCAAAGAAATCAAAATATTGAGAAAATCGCTTTTAAAGTTGTCCACATTAAGTTCTTAGCAATGCATATTACTAATAAAAAAATAAGTTTTGATATATTTATAGTAGAAAATTTACAAAACACATTCATGGAATATAATCTTACTTATCACTTATTATCCTAATGATTTTTGGATAATTTTGACCCATACAATGTTTTGTTGGCTCTTATGACTGGTTTTGTGGTCCAGGGTCAGATATATTATTACAGTTTAAAATAACTGTTTTTTATTTTAATTTTCAAATACAATTAATTCCTGTGATGCAAAGCTAAATTTTCACATCATTACTTCAGTCTTCAGTGTCACATTATCGGTCAGAAATCATTCTGATATGCTGATTTGCTGCTCAAAGAACATTTGCTTAATATCATGCCATTTAATATTTTTTTGTGGAAACAGCAATGCATTTTTTCTTTTATTTTTTGATGAATGGAAAGTGACACAACATTTAATTGAAATGGAAATCTTTTGTAACATTATAATTATCGTTGACAATAGAAAAACACACTTAAAAAACAAATGATATGTTTTCATGTCATTTTTGAGCAAGCCATGTAAACATTCACAGAATTCTATGGAAAAAGTATGTAAATAATGTAATAATTAACCCTGAAACTTACCACATGTTAGCACATTCCAGAGAAGTTTTAAGCTGACACTATGACTCTTCTTGACATCACTGAGCATTCACTACTCAACTTTCTCCATTTATAGACAATTAGCTTTACTGTAGATTGATGACTAGTGTGTAGAGATATTTCTGCTTCAAGTAAGTTAATAATTCTTAATCTTCAGCATTCAGATATCTCTTTTGTTTGAGGTATGGTTCACATCAAACAATACTTCTTGTGAACAGCAAACCCTGATCAGCACTTCCAATCTTGCCTTATTAATTAGATTCTACATCAGCTTTAGCTAAGATTTTACCTTAGGAATTCACATACATTTTCCACTGTTCATGTAAATGTATCATTTTGTGTGCAATACTTGCTTAAGCAGTTGCATTAACAGTAATGTTTAATGATAAACCACAGTGGAATATTAACAAACAGTGGATCCTCACCGAAAATAGTAACAAATACAACTGAATAATTTTCTGCTTAGTTAAGCAACTCTATTAAACTGTGTAGTAGGAAAACTTCATGATTCAGACACCTATTATGATGCCTATTTAATGCTCTTTCTCTTATACTGACCATGAGTGCATTTCACTGAGTGAATATATGTATAGTCTCTTTTATTTACAAAAAAAAACATTTACCAATTTGCATTCATATTGATACATTCTTTAGAGGCTTTTCTAGCCTTTGGCTTAGCAGAAAATGAATGGAAGTGCAGAACTCGAATCAATACAAGCCATACAAAAGCTGCCCATACAGACACACCAGACTGTGAATTAAAAACACATTCACTGGTACTTGAGGAAAACAGACACACAATTGCATAATCATTCATACATACATCCATATAACTGCAACAATCACATACAATTCAGAAATCTCAAATACACATTATTCTTTTTTCTCTCAAGTAGCTTTGAACCTCTTACAAGCATTCGTAGCTCAAAAGGGAAACAAACATTTTGTCACTTTATGTGGGGAAAATAACTGAATATTGATTTGAAAGTCTATGCAAGGCAGTATGATGATGATGGTGATGTGAAGGATGAAGAATATAATGATAAATTTGCCTGGACTCACCTCAACCTGTTGACAAATCTGGATGAGTTTGGCCATCTGGTTCTCCAGCTCACTGTTCCTCTTCACCAGATTGGTTAAGTTATTCTCCAAGGTTTGCTGTTGAAATGGCAGAGACATGGCATTTAGACAGAATAAAAATGAATCACTCTTTCAGCCAGAAACAGACAAGCTTTTCCATTTTTTCCATTTAAAGAAAATAATACTTTTTATTCAGCAAGGAGGCATTAAACAAATCAAAAGTAACAATATAGAATTTCTGGGCTTCAAATCAGCACATTAGAATAATTTCTGAAGGATTATTTGACACTGAAGACTGGAGTAATGCCAGAAATGAGTACACCCTAGATTTAATTCAGCAAATCTATAATATTCTAGTACTTAGTATGTCCTCCAGAACTTTAAGTATACTGCTCTGACACTTCTTGGCACTAAGTGTACAAGTTCATGACAAAATGCCACATCTGTCCTGTTTAACTCCTGGAGGACGACATCCTTAACCAAGCGCTGGTCTTTAATAGGGAGTTTTACTTAGCTCGTCTCTACAGAATCCTCTACAGCTGCTCAAGAGTGTTAAGATTGGGTGAAATACATGTCCTCTGAAGGATTTTCACCTTGGGAGAATAAATATCTTCATTGTCATGTTGAAAAAATGCCCTACAATGCAGGGAATGAGGAGAGGGTAGCATCTTCAGTTTCAGTTTTTTTATATTACATCACACAGTGGTGTGTGAATTCGTGACAGCATTGATAAAGCACAACTCCCTCACACCATCAGAACTCATACAGCCCTGTATAAGAGCTTTACTACCACTGAACGTCACTGTGGGAACCAGGCACTTCTCACTGTACTCCTCCTCTAGCAACAACATAACATTTTGGATGCTTTTGGATCCGAAACGACTGACTTGGTCTCTTAAGACCAGAGTATGGATTCACAGAAGTCTATATTTTGTAAATATGTGCTTTGGAAGAGGTTAAATGAGTTTATTGTGCTTTGGCTACAGTAGGTAATTCTAGTGGTGACAACAACCATGCTTGTCACTTCTGCAGGCTGCATCGTACTCTGTGAGATAAAGCGTCACTCTTTTTTTTTATAGGTATTTTTATAGCTTTTTCTGGTTCTGACACTTGCTTGGTAGTTCTTTTTCTAGCAAAAATTCACTCATCACTAAATGAAAACTTAAAATGAAGATCTAATTATTTCAGGAGCCTTGTCACAAGTCCATTGTTTTTGAATGTCGGTGTTACTTCTGCTATATTTGCACAATAAATAAATAAATCTCCTGGCAGTTCTCTCCCAAGTGGTTCCACTGTTGCCAGCATTAAGTCTGAGTATGATTCAATAGGCTATATCACACTTTTAATTGTCAGAAAATTACTTGTCTTTGAAAGTTTTGGTTCAATATACTCACCTGTTGATCAAAAATAGCCTTAAACCTACACTTTAGTTTTATTTAGTAACTTTCAGGAGGGTGTACTCATTTTTTGCAACACAACATTTTATCACTTTGATAAGAAAATATTATTTTCCTGACGAATTTTGACATTCTTCTTTGGTAATTGATCAAGCAGGCTTGTTGGAACATTATACATTCAAAGAACCCTAACATATCTTCTACGTAAAGAGTAATTGATGAATTTGTTAGGTTTTAGAGGGGGTGTAGTCATTTATACTGTGCACTGTATGAATTTTATGCCATTAAAACATTTAAAAACAACAGTTTATAGGTTTGGAACAACGTGAAGATGAATAAATGACATAAATTTCATTTTTGGATGAACTATCCCTTTAATATACATACACATCAACTTCCAAAACACAGTGCTCGAAAACAGGCTTCCACATTTGTAACTGAAAATTGTATCACATAATACATCTGCTTTCAAGGGATTAAAACAGTGTTTTTTGAGGGCAGCAGTTTCTTTTTCCCACTGCTCCTGTTCTGTCTTTTTCATAAATTAAGGAAAAACACCGTGCAGATGATAATGTTAGTGTAGGTGCACAAGGATAAATGATACGGAGTCTACAGAGATCCCACAAAGACGGATTAGATTCAAAACAAGCAACTAACAGCAAATTAGTTCCACATCACAACCACTAATCGTCACTAACGAGAAACTGTGTGCGCTGGGCTGAGACTTTCACTCTGGGGGGGAGGGTGTCCTAATTCATGAGCTCTAGTGTACACTTTGTAGAAACAGGTTTGTAGCAATTAAAGTTTAATAAGAGGTTTGAGGTCAGAACGGGTGAGTCTGGGTCACCGTGAGACCGCTCATGTTTGCTTAGCTCATGAAAAAGGGATGACATACCGTCCAATATTGTAGAGTAATGGAGTTTAACACTACATACAAAAGATTTATGAGGGTGTTGAATTTCATTGGTGTTGAATCACAATGATGAGAGGCGGAGAACTGTGTAATTAGTTAAAAGAGTCGCACATGCTTCACTACAACACAAGTTGGAAAGATAAAGAGGGAAATCGTAGTGACAACTCAAAGAGAGCCATCCCACCATGCTGCAGCTGTACAAAGTGATGACCCGCACAGCGGGAGAAAGAAGAGAAAGACATGAGCACGGCGCGGAGATGAACAGCTGATATTAATGACATGAGAGGAAACAAAAAAGAAGCCCGGGCGGACTGAAAAGCAGGAACGATGGGAACAACAACATCGACAACATCGGCAAACAAAAGCGAGAACAGAGCCTTTATGTTCTCTGTTTTGTGTTGTTGGCTATTCATGCATATGTGATGCAGCCTGACCCTGTCCACCTGCACTTCCCGCACCCCCCCTCTATGGCCTGAAACGCTGTCTTGCACACATCCAGTACATAGATTGTAAAAGGCAGCCGGTGACTCACCGCGGCGCTTGTCTTTGATGCCTCCATAACCGCTTCAGAAACTCTGGCAGGGCTCACTTGAAAAGCCTATGAACACACACACATACACACAGAGCCTTACTGGTCTGGCCCGCAGATGGACGGAAGTATTAATGCCCCTGCTCTGTCCGACGACTGGTTTTCAGCCTCTCTCGTGCTTTATCTCTTGCTCTGCTGGGTAAATGAGCTGGAAGCACCTCGGAGCAGGTGAGGGTGTCTATGTCAGACTGCCTATTCTCTGTGCGCTGATAGCTTGCTTTACTCGGGGGCTTGTTGCGTCAGGCAGTCGCAGAGGCGCTTGTTTGGCGTGTCAGCATTTTAAAATTCAAACTCACCCGGCAAGGACAGATGGGGGTCATTAATTAAAGACTGAACAGTCGAGGATGATTTATACATCAAAACCAAGTATCACCTCCCAGGAGACAGAAGACAAGCTGCCGGGGGTGAACGAGCTTGGAGCCCAATTGGGTGAGAAAGGGAGAGAGAGAGAGAGAGAGAGAGAGAGAGAGAGAGAGAGAGATGATTGATAGTGAGAGGAAGGAAGGAAGGAAGGAAGAAGGAAGGGAAATGAAAGGAAGGACAGAAGGAAAGAGAGAAAGAAAGAAAGAAAGAAAGAAGAAATGGAAGAAAGGAAGGAATCGAAGAAAGGAAGGAATGAAGGAACTGTGAGAAATAAGGAGGAAAGTATAAAGGAAAGAAGGAAGGAAGGAAGTAATGGGAAGGACAGAAAGAAAGAAAGGAAGGATGGAAGGGTGGAAAGAAAGAAAGAAAGAAATGGAAGAAAGGAAGGAATAACTAAGAACTAAGAAGAAAGGAAGAAAAGAAGGAAGGAAGGAAGTACTGGGAAGGACAGAAAGGAAGGAAGGAAGGATGGAAGGGTGGAAAGAATGAAAGAAAGAAATGAAGAAAGAAAAAGAAAGAAATGGGAGAAAGGAAAGAATAACTGAGATCTAAGAAGAAAGGAAGAAAAGAAGGAAGGCAGGAAGAAAGGAAGGAAGGAATTGGAAGGGCGGAAAGAAAGAAAGAAAAACAAAAAAGATAAGTAAACAAACAAAATAAAGAAACAGAAAAGCATAAGGGAAAGAAGGAAGGATGAAGGAAGGAAAGAATAAAAATGAGAAATAAGGTGAAAAGCAATTAGGGAGGAAGGAAGGGAAGGACAGACAGAAAGAAGGAAGGAAGGAAGAAAAAAGGAAGGAGAGATAGAAGTAAATGAAAGAAAAAGAAATGGAAGACAAAAAAAGAAAGAAAGAAAGAAAGAAAAAGAAAAACAACAAAGGAAGAAAACAAGGAAGCAAAGATTAGTAAATGAACAAAAGAAAGAAACAGAAGGATGAAGGAAGAAAAGAATAAAAGTGAGAAATAAGAGGAAAAGCAATTAAGGAAAGAAGGAAGGAAGGAAGGACAGAAAGAAAGAAGGAAGAAAAAGGGAAGGAGAAATAAAAGTAAATGAAAGAAAAGTAAATAATTTGAAGGAAGGAAGTAAGTAATGAAAGCAAGCAAGCAAACAAGAAAGAAAGAAAGAAAGAAATTGAAGAAAGAAGAGAATGAATGAATAACTGAAATGAGAAAAGTATAAAGGGAGGGAGGAAGGAAGGAAGGAAGGAAGGAAGAAAAGAAGGAAGTAATGGGAAGGACAGAATGAAGGAAGGAAGGGTGAAAAGAAAGAAAGAAAGAAAGAAAGAAAGAAAGAAAGAATGGAAGAAAGGAAGGAATGAAGGAATAACTGAGAAATAAGAAGAAAAGCATAAAGGAAGAAAGAAAAAAGGATTAAATGGAGGAATCAGAAGGACAGAAAGAAAGAAGGAAGGAATGGTGGAAGGAAAGAAAGAAAGAAAGAAAGAAAGAAAGAAAGAAAGAATCAGAAGGACAGAAGGCAGGAAGGGCAGAAAGAAAGAAAGAAAGAAAGAAAGAAAGAGAAAGAAAGAAAGAAGGGGAAAAGAAAGAATGGAAGGAAGGAAGGAAGGAAGGGAAGAATGAAAAAACAGGAAGAAAGGATAGGTGTAAATCAAAAAAAGGAAGCAAAAAGACAAAAAGAGAAAGAAATGAAGGAATGATTCGAAAGCAGGACAAAGGACGTAGGGAAGGTTGGAAGGAAAAAAGGAACGATGAAAAGAGGAGACAAGAACAAAAGAAAGAAAGAACAAACAGAAGGAAGGGAAGGAAAAAGAAAGGTTGAAGGAAGAAATGGACAAAAGATAATAATAAAAACAAAGGAATGGACAAAAGTGGAAAAAGGAAAGGGAAAGGGAAAGGGAAAGGGAAAGGAAAGGAAATGAAAGGAAAGGAAGAGAGTGAAAGAGAGAGAGCGGAGTGGCCTCAGGACAGCAGACCTAGTGCGGTTTGGGCTGAACAAGTCTGAAGTACACACTCATTAAAGCAGACACTAGACTTCAAAGACACAGACACAGCCATGCAAGAGGAAGAGCAGAGAGAAGAGAGAGAGACAGAAACACATAAAAACTCTGCTCTATCTAATATGTAACGAGCGCAATGCTGCAGTACACAACTGACACTGTGGCATGACTGACAGGAATAAAGCAATGAGTGAGTGAGAGTGAATGAAACGAAGGACTGACTAGGCTCCGTTTTAGGAGAATTTTGCTTATGTAAGCAAACGATTCACAAAAAGAATCAAATAACAGCTTGAGTGAATCAAATGAATCAAACTTGGTTGGAAAGCTCTAGTCCAAATGATTCACAGTTTGACTAGACCTTGTTATCAGATAAGAGATTATCCCAGATACAGAGGGAAGGCGAGATGTACAAGATATTTGCTCACACCGTAGGCGTTACACGCTTTAATAGGCGTGCGCCGCGTCCATTAAGTTCTGGGTCAGAGCGACAACAACAACAAATCCTGAAAAAGAATTACATCCTGAGGCGAGAAAACAGACTTCAAAGTGGGTGTGTTTAATTATTCTGTGATCCTCTCCCTCTTGTGTTTTTTTGAGGGAACACAATGCGGAAACACAGCAACCACGCTAACAACGGGCGGTTGAGTGCGTGCATGTGTCAGCAACCAGAGCCTGCTGGGAAATGTCGCTCGCGCCGGATAATATTCCAAACCAGCACTCTCCAGAGACTCGCAAACTCGGTCTAATGAGAAGCCACTGCTGTTTCTTACCAGCCTCCGCTCTTCTAATTAATTAGACAGAGTCATTTAATTCTGTCTACATTACCCTTGTTTGAGGCTTGTCTGGGGAGTGCCATTAAGCTTTTAACGCAGTTGAATACGCCCCCTTCTCTCCATCAAAAACAAAAAAATCAATCCCATAATACTGTGTTTAAAGCCTTTGACCCAGTCAAACCGTCTAGCATGTCTATACTTTTAATCCAAATGAAAATGTATCGTTGAGGTCAGACAGCTCAGGTGTTTTTTCATGAGAACCTCTTATTGGAATTCTGACATTTTTTTGCAATTCTAATTAACATCTCGCAATTCTGATGTTTTTCCTTGTGATTCTGAGTGAACATCTCACAATTCTGACTTTTTCCTCATAACTCTGAGCTAACATCTCACAACTCACTTTTTCTCAGAATTCCAAGCTAACACCTCACAGTTTCTGAGTATTTCTCAGAATTCAGAATGAACATTTCACAAATTTTTACTTTTTTTCATGGAATTCTGAGTTAACATTTCACAATTTTTTACTTTTTTTAAATGGAATTCTGAGTTAACATCTCACAATTCTTACTATTTCTTGAAATTCTGAGTTAACTTTCTCACAGTTCTGACTTTTATTTGGAATTCTGAGCTAACATGTTACAATTTTGACTTCTCAGAATTCTGAGCTAACATCTCACAATTCTCTCTTTTTTCGGAATTCTGAGTTGACATCTCACAATTCTGACTTTTTCTTGGAATTCTGTGCTAACATCTCACAATTCTCCCTTTTCTCGAATTTGAGTTAACATCTCACAATTCGGACTTTTTCTTGAAATTCTGTGCTAACATCTCACAATTCTCCTTTTTTCTCGAATTTGAGTTAACACCTCACAATTCTGACTTTTTTTCTTGAAATTCTGAGATAACATCTCACGATTATGACTTTTTTCTCGGAATTCTGAGTTAACATCTCACAATTCTCCCTTTTTCTCTGAATTCTGAGTTAACATCTCACGATTCTGACTTTTCCTTGGAATTCTGAGCTAACATCTCACAATTCTCCCTTTTTCTCTGAATTCTGAGTTAACATCTTACAATTCAGACTTTTTCTTGGAATTCTAAGCTAACATCTCACAACTCTGACTTTTAGCTTTGAATTCTGGGTTAACATCGTACAATTCTGACTTGTTTTCTCTGAATTTTGAGTTAACACCTCATAATTCTTACTTTTTTCTCAGATATTATAACTAGTTATTGTGACTTTCCGAGAATTTTATCTCACAACAGTAAGTTATCATGTCCTAATTGAGAGTTTACATCTTACAATTCAGTCTTGTTTACATCTCGCAGTTCTACTCTTCTCACATGTGAGACATAAACTCATAATTGTGAGATTAAAAAAAAAAAATCACATATACCTTTCTTTCTTTCTTTCTTTCGACTCCATACTTCCCTGACCTCACATTCTCTAATAAGACAGGGGTAGGTGTCCATCTACGTATTCCACCAGGAACGGATTAACAGGCTGAAGTCCACAGACAGTAAAGACATCAAATTCCAAAAACCGGCTTGAAGGTTTAAGAGACGAGTGTCAGAAGAATTGCTTGCTCTCATGGGGAAGACGAATCCCTTGAGGGAAATGTGCTTCATGCAAAACAACTTAAGAGAAATGTGTTTGAGTTAATTACACCCACTGAGGACATTAAAAGGAAAGGAATTGCTCAGTTAGACAATAATTAATTTTAATCAAAAGCAGAGCTTCTTCTGAGCAACACAGAGACGCCTCTGCTTGTCAGAGTCTGAGGCAACAAGGACACTTCAGCTTCTACCAACAGACATTAGCAAGGTTTGTTAATCACATTTTATTTGACGCAAACAAAATCAAGGCTGTGCAGGATTAAAGAATATTCATTAAATATGTCAAACAAGGGCCTGAAAAATTGTACAATGAGGGCAAAACTTCTTTACAGTTCTTGCTGTATTTAGCTCTTACTGAAAAAAATAGGTGGGAAATACTGAACTTTGTAAAAAATATACATAAAAAAATAAATATGTATAGATAGAGAGAGAGATAGATAGATAGATAGATAGATGATAGATAGATTAAATAAAAAAAATACAGCTATGATGTCATTTCCACCACAATAAAGTGTTCCAAATGTGTTTTTTGCTCAAAAATTTTACTGTAGTTATTTTTCAAGCAGACAAAATATTAAATAATCAAATATGAAATGTAAAAATTATCCTAAATTGTGATTTTTGTACAGTTTGTATATGTGTATTCTTTAATGTGTGTATTTATGGATTTTTGTGTATTTCGTGTGTAATTATGATATTAGATTTAGTTTTTTAGATTTATTAGTCGCAGAATACAAAAAAGACTATCCAATTTTAATTTAAAGATTATATAAACAGTATTTAAAGTTTAAAATAACAAATATTATATAAAGTTACATATAATCATTCCATCATTGTAATTTCCAGAACAGAATATCAAAAAGTTATCAAAAACAGCACATAATTTAGGGTGTGGTTGGAATGAAGAAAAAAAAAATGACAAAATTCCCCCTACGATACATGTATACTGGACAATGTCATTAGACAAATGAAATAAGTGACTGAGACTGTCAAAGTGTCCTTTAAAATGCAAAACATGTTTTGCAAGTATTCTGGACTGGCAGATTTCGTCAATCACACTTTCAAGTGTTTAAACGCAAAAAGCTGTATAAGGCTGGAATACACAAATTTTGCCCAGACTTGTCGTCTGGAAGAGTCTATGATCATTTCTGAAAGTCAGAGCCAGTCTGCTGATTTTGGGGAGCCTGAGTTAACAGATTTCAATGAAAATCGGTGCAGCGTAAGATGGGCACAGACTCAGATATTTTCCATCAGTGAGGATATCAAACAGGTTTATTTTGAGCCGTTTTCATTTGTCATGCATCTGCCGGAAGACCTTAAATGTCTGGTAGTGTGTGATCCTCAGTTGCTTAGTGCGCAATGCCCAGATTTTCTCTGTAACCATTTACAAAATCAGCAACTGTATGATGCCTAGTGTTTAAAATCTGTTCAGATTTTAGAAGTTATGTAGTGCATTCCAGCCTTTTTTAGGCAAAGCGCGTTTATGCACAACAGCAAGTTTTTATGCCTAAAACTTGCCAGAAAAATGCCAGAAAGAGAGTTTTTTTAGTCAAGCCATTATCTCCTCTTACTGCATGCCTGGGAGGCTGATATTGGCGTTTGCATGAAAGAGGAACATGGAGGTCACAGCTAATGGCCGATGTGGAGCAGGAGCGAACTCTAGGTCATCCCAGTAGAGGTCACAGCGTAAAAAAAAACCATGCAAAGCTGATGAAACTACATGAAAACAATGCACAGCATCGGCTGTTACACAAAAAGCCCAAACTCTTGAGAGGCTCCAAAGGTCTCAGATGCAAAACTGAGCTTGGGGTTTATTTAGAGCTGCAAAACTTCTGAGACTCTTTCGAAAAGATACTGTCTCCTCCATTTGACTTTGAACCCTATCCGAACCCAGCCCCGCGCGCTCCCTGTAATCATAAGCTGAAGACAACTTTCAGCCTGACATCCGTCTTTGACAGGCAGTGTAACAAACGGCGTATTCAGAAAATTAATTTGCAGAAACAAGCCTTGGCTCATCTGCCAATGAGTTAAGTGCTATCAATTTGGACAAGCATGGGAACGCTAAAGACTGACTCACGTGGCACGGCTGCTAAATGGCTTTACATTTCGTTTGTATAACACAATTAACTGCTGTAGATTTTCCCGGGATCCGAATAACATGGTGATTCACTTTCTCGGGAACGCCGTGCTCGCTAGTGACGAATCGAGCGGTTTGATTGGCCTTGGGGTTCAGGCTTGTCTCGTTCTTCAGTTTGAAATATCACAACCTCAAAACATTTGGCTGTAAATTGGTAAAGCGTACACAAGTGTGCACAGGTGCACGACTTATATCACCACCCAGGAATGTTGAACGCAGCCTCCAGACTCTCATTAGGCTGTGAAAAGTGGTGTTATGAATTCAAGGTGAAAGAGGGTGGGTACGTAGAAAGACAGCACTGTTGTGCATTCGGCTCCATAAATTATGCCTGTGCTCGGGGAACAATAACAAATCTACAATTGCCGCTATTGTGCGTTTTGTTGTTTTAGTCGACGGCGTACACCCTGGAGATACCGCGGATGCCGTAAATCATTTGGCGGGGCGGCGAATGAACCAAATGAATTGTTCTCATTTAAGTTCTCATTGAAACTCACTCGACGCAGATCTGTTTTTGTTCTCTTTTAGGCAAATTCAGCTACACTTACTGCTATTGTATCTTTTAGGTCTGAGGTAAAAGGTTTGAGTGCTTCTCAACTCACAGAGAGTGGCATTTCTGTCATATATATTCACTCTTTCCCTCTCTTGAAACGGCAAAGCATTCTCTAACCACCCGCAAATCAGTTTAAAAGAGCTGAAATAGTCTAGTGGCTTGAATATTTCCATTCTTTTCAGAACAAAACACGCCTCCTTTCTATGCAAATTGAACTCGGTATAGTTTCGCACCATATTCGTGTAAAAAAAAAAAAACATTGAAATTTGTCTGGCACCTCTTTGAATGATGGCTGTGGGAAGCTTAGAACTTGTTTGGTTCAGGCAAGTTTGAGATCGTCATTTATTAGTACTTTGAACATTAACTTTTTTCTGACACTTCCCATAATCCATCTCCCTTTGAGAGCTTCGTGTTTGTAAGTTCTGCAGAGTAGAACCTGCCAAGGGGAAAGTTTCAAAACAAATGTGTCCTTCTCAACTGGAAATCCATAAATCCATAGATTAGCAATATGCGGATAAATAAGTCGAACACAAAGCAGGAGAAAACATGAATTCCCTCTCTTCAGGCAGAGCACATGGGGAGGCATGTGCAGGGACTTGCCATTTGAAACCTTCAATTGTGGATGAAGGGTGAGTCACGCTGTCGCCCTGCATCAAGAGACCTTCTGTCCTCATCTTCTACATGTTGTCCATCTTTCTAGCCCTATGACCGCTGAGAAAGAGCAAGGATGCCGACAGCCAGAGCAGGATTGTGTCAAATGATGGCAAACTGAACAGCAGCATTTTGACAGTGGATACAGCTGTATTGAAATCACTTATATTTCTTCTATGTCTTATGTCAAATTAATTTGCATAGCATTAAGACACCACAATATTTTGGAATCAATTTCAGCTAATTTTCGGTGTTATTTTGTTTATTTTATTTTATTTTATTTTATTTTACTTTTGGGCTTTATAATCTTTATATAAGTAAATAAAAGAGAATAAAATAATATAATATGATATAATACAATAAAACATAAATAAATAATAAAAAATATATTTTTTGTAAATAATAATAATAATAATAATAATTATTATTATTATTATTATTATTAATTTTTAAATAATAATAATAATAAACAATACAAATAGAAACACTATTTAGTGACTACAATGTATTTTTCTTGTTTGAAATTATAAAAAAATTTACTTCTTCATACAATAAAAAATAAACATAAATAATATTTAGATACTACAGTATCTTCTCAGTTTATTTATTTAGGTTTTTATATGCTTTATAACTATATAAATGTTATATTATTTAGACAATAAGCTTTACAAATAAATACGCAAATATACTGATTACACTATCTAAAATAAAATAATAAATTAATATATATATATATATATATATATATAATAAACAACAAAAATATAAATACTATTTTGTGACCACAATGCTTATTTCTCGTCTAAAATTAAACCATCACTGACTCAAGGTTATTGATAAATAAATTTACTTCTTTCAGTCCCTCAAATATACAAACAAATCTCTAATACACATATAAGTAATTTAGATACAATAAAAAAGTAAATAAAAATGTTATTTCAATACTACAATGCATATTTCTCAGTTATTTATTGGCTTATTTTTATAACTTTATAAATTTTATATTATTTATTAGTTTTACAAGTAAGCAAATATAGTGCTAATACTATTTAAAATAAAGTAATTAAGTAATAATAATAATAATAATAGATTTTTAAATAATAATAGTATTAATAATAATAATAATAAACAAAAATAGAAATACTCTTTAGTGATTATTTATATTCCACAATGCTTATTTCTCAGTTAAAATTAAACCATAAATTGACTTAAAAAAGGATATTTATAAATAAATTTACTTCTTTCAATATCTCTAATAAACATGCAAATCTTTAATATACATAAAAAATAATTTATATATATATATATATATATTCAATCTCTCTATCAGATGATGTTTTATTCTTTCCAGTTATTAAACCATACAAAATTGCGATATACTGTATGAGTATGTTTTTTCTGCTTTCCAACACAGGCATTTAATAGGATGCTTGACACTGAAAATCTGCCAGTTTGATGATGTCTTATAATAAATTACGACTGTTCTTTATCTTTATCTTGCAAGCATTTCACAAAATGCAAATCTACTCTAAACTGCATCCTTACCAATTACAGTCTAGCATTCTTCTTAATATGAAAAACATTCCAAAATTACCGCAGTAAATCAAGACAGATCTGTGCACGACCATCCATATATCTACATCTGCTTCTGGCAGTCAGTGTGCTGCTGCCTCCCACAAGGAAAAAAAAAACTTTTTTTAAAAGGCACAATAGCAGATGAATAAAGCGCTGCACAAAAAATAGCACTGACATCTTCTGATTCATCACAGCAATCCTGACAAAAAGATTTCAGCAGCGGCCGCCCCTAACACACTGAAGCTCTGACCTCAGCAACACTATAATCTTGAGCCGGACTGGAAGGTGGCTTGAAATTCAGGCGGTCACTGCTGTTGTGGGCTATACTCAGTGGCCTGTAGAATACAGAATGACTTCACCCAGACAAAACTTCTCTGAAGTGTAAACATGTTTTCAAAGGCTGATAAAAAGGAGTGTTGACGCCAAGAGTGACAAGTGCTGCTTTCTTTAAGGGTTCACAGCAAAGACACGGCCTAGTTCTCAAACCGCAGGAGACTGAGATGGGCATTTGAGATGCACAACAGGGACGACTGTAGTCTCACAGCAGCAACAGACACAGAAACTACTGTATCACCGCTCCAAACTACAGTTCTCAGTGTCTAATTGGCTACATAAGAGTGAAAAATCCCTTTGATGGGCCTTTGAAACACCCTGGATGGTAGTCTTTGTACCACGCAGCACTTTATGAGATATTCTGTCAGAACTGTGTGATCTGGGTTTTAAAAACGCAAGCGGGCTGTAATGACGACAGATGCGGAGTCGTGAAAGCCTCTGCAGAACATCCAAACCAATAGATGTTTGTCTATAATAAATACTACTGAGAAATGCTTGAGCCAGAAGAGGCACTAAGTAACCGCAGCTCAAAACATTGCCATCTCTGAACAACCTGTAAGGTGACTTCCTGAATAGCATACCAATCATGGCTCTGTCATGCCATCTGTTGTGCAGTTATTGTTGATTATAGATATTATACACAATGGACTACTTTTCACATGGACTATCTTATTGCTTATTGTTATATTCTTACTATCTTTCTGAGCCTTGAACATGGTAGTTGCATTGCTGTCTATTGAGGGTCAGAAAGCTCTTGGATTTCATTAAAAAATTCTTAATTTGTGTTCTGAAGATGAATGAGATTCTTACAGGTTTGGAACGACAAGAGGTAAATGACAGAATTTTCATTTTTGGGTGAACTATCTCTTTAAGTTTCACATGTAATAATTATATTTAATTTTATGTAATCAAAAATGATTTCTGCATTGCTTTGGTGAAGAAAATGGCTTGCCATTTGCTGAATGCACGCTGTGAAAAAAAAAAATGCTGCTGCAAATACAGTTTTATGCAAAAGTTTGGAAACCCCTTGCAGAATCTGTGAAAATGTGAACAATTTTAACAAAACAAGAGAGATCATACAAAATGCATGTTATTTAGCACTGTCCTGAGTAAGATATTTTACATAAAAGATGTTTACATATAGTCCACAAGACCAAAAAATAGCTGAAATTATTAAAATAACCTTCAAAAGTTTGGGAGCCCTTGGCTCTTAATACTCCGTCTGGTTACCTGGCTGTGACGGTTGTTCATGAGTCCCTTGTTTGTTCTGAACAGTCAAACTGAGCACAGTTCTTCAAAAAAATCCTCCAGGTCCTGTAGATTCTTCAGTTTTACAGCATCTTTTGTATATTTGAACCCTTTCCACTGTATGATTTTGAGATCCATCTTTTCACACTGAGGATAATTGAGAGACTCAAACAAAAATATTAAAAAAGGTTCAAACATTCACTGATGCTCCAGAAGGAAACATGATGCATTAAGAGCCGGGGGGTGAAAACTTTTTGAATTTGAAGGTCAAGGTAAATTGTACTTAATTTGTCTTCCGGGAAACATGCAAGCATCTTCTGTTGCTTCTGAAGGGCAGTACTAAACGGAAAGAAATGATATTTCTATAAAATAAGAAAAATTTGGTCATTTTCATCCTGTTCAAAAGTTTTCACCCCCCGGCTCTTGTCCTTAGTGTGAAAAGATGGAGCTAAAAACCATACAGTCACTGCTGGAAAGGGTTCAAATATGCAAAAGATGTTTAAAAACTGAAGAATCTGCAGGACATGGAGGATTTTTCTGAAGAACAGTGCTCAGTTTAACTGTTCAGAAGGGACAAGGGACTCATGAACAACCATCACAAAACAAACAAACAAAAAAAAAAAACAGTCATAGATCATCCAGGTGACCACATACAGTATTAAGAATCAAGGGTTCCCAAACTTTTGAAGAGGGTTATTTTAGCTATTTTTTGGTCTTGTGGACTATATTTTAACATCTTCTATGTAAAATATCTTACTCACGAAAATAAAAAATAACATGCATTTTGTATGATCTCTCTTATTCCGTTAAAAGTATTCACATTTTCACAGATTCTGTAAAGGGTTCCCAAACTTTCGCATAAAAATGTATTTATTAAAATTTTACGTCAAGCACAAACAAGGTTTTTAGGTTAAAGCAACACATTATTATGTGCTCTAATGTTGAATCTTAAGTTGTGATAACTAATCGCATCAATCATCTTTTAGTGTAGATGAAATGTTAATAAACATATTGGTTAAAAATTGCTCGAAATAAATAATGAGCTGGTCAATCGGCTAAATGTACGGCAGTGTACATTTAACAGCTAATGGTACAAAACATAAATATTAATTCAACATGCAAATGGAACTTCTTACATCTTGTCTACGAGGCAGTGGAGCAAAACTGGATTGCTCTTATTATAATCAATGAAGCTGTCTACACAGCACACGTGGGATGCTGCTCGCTTGTAGTGTAACAAGAAAGACAGCAACAGCAAAAAAAGCTAGCAGGAGGAAGACTAGCAAGCATGTACGCATAATGTCTTTGTGTCAAGATATTGCTCCAATTCAAACAGCTACTTAGTGCACATTGTAAAATTTGGAAAAATTTCCTTTTGTTAAAGAACAAAAATGTACAGATAATTTACTCACCCCCTTGTCATCCAATATGTTCATGTCTTTCTTTCTTCAGTCGTAAGGAAATTATGTTTTGTTTTTTATAAAAAAAAAAAATTCAGGAATGTTCTCCATATAGTGGACTTTTATGGTGCCCATGAGTTTGAACGTCCAAAAAGCAGTTTAAATGCAGCTTCAAAGGGCTCTAAACAACCTCAACCGAGAAATAAGGGTCTTATTTGGCAAAATGATCAGTTATTTTCTAAAAAAATACTACTTTTTAACTCCAAATGCTCGTCCTGTCTAGCTCTGCATGAATTTTTTGTATTCCGGTTCATGACAGTTAGGGTATGTTGAAAAACTCCCATCTAATTTTCTCCTCCAAATTCAAAATCATCCTACATTGCTGTTTTACCTTTTTTTGTAAAGTGTGTTTAACTCTCCTTGCACATTCACTATGTAAGCACTGGGTTGGTACTTCTGCAGCGATGAAGGACGATTGGAGGAGTTGGAGGAGAAAATGAGACGTGAGTTTTTCGACATACCCTAACTGTATTGAACCAGAATGCAGTATTTGAGGATAAAAAGTATAGAAATTGTCAATTTTTTATTTAGAAAATAACAAATCGTTTCACTAGATAAGACCCTTATTCCTTGGGTGGGATCATTTAGAGCTCTTTGAAGCTGCATTTAAACTGCATTTTGGAAGTTCAAACTCGTGGGCACCATAGAAGTCCACTATATGGAGAAAAATCCAGAATTTTTTTCCTTAAAAAACTATTTCTTTACGACTGAAGAAAGAAAGACATGAACATCTTGGATGACAAGGGGGTGAGTAAATTATCTGTAAATTTTAGTTCTGGAAGTTAACTTCTTTAAATCTATAAAACAAATATAAATAACAATTTTAATATATAAGAATTTATTTAACAATAAATGGTTAATAAATAAATAAATACAACAAGGAGGAGTAAATAATGACATTAAAGGTTGAGAAACACTGCCTTGTTTTTTTTTTTCAGAATTTCATATAAATGTAGCTTTTTTTTTAAGAGGATGTGTCAAGTTAAAAACAGTTCAACTTCTGACAGCACAGCGGATCAGTGTCAGCTTTAAATCAACGGCCCAATCAGATGAATCTGGGGATGTGATGAGCTGCTCAAGTGCATTCAGTGTGTAGAAATGGTGTATGAGAGTTAATGTACCTTTAAACATGCCTTCTGTTCAATCCCATTGCGATCTGTCTCGCTGCTTTTAACGCAAGAGCACATTCTAGACGGCCTCTCAGAGGGTACCTTACATGAGTATTTGTTTGTGACAACGCTCTGACAAACAAAAGCCCTTTTCAGACAAGATTAGTTTGGTATGAAGAGGTGAGGTGAGGTAATATAATAATTACCAGAGAGATGCTCTCCATTATTTTAATCCCATCTGAACTGGCCCATGTCCTCATGTTCTCTCCTAGGTAATATTTTTGACTGTGAATTCTCATGCTGGTAAAGATTACAACACCTTTTTAACTTCAATAAAACATTATGAAACGAAATTTCATATGTTTCAATGTTCCATCTTGTCTGATGTTCACAAAGCAATCTTTTGAGAATTAACTTGCTGCTCCATGTGGCACATGTCCAGCCCACATTCCATTCCATTTAAAGGGATTTACCAAAAAAAAAAAGAAAATTCTGTCATTAATTACTCACCCTCATGTCGTTCTAAACTCATAAGACCTTCATTCATCTTCAGAACACAACTTTATTTGCATTTTTGATGAAATGCAAGAGCTTTCTGACCCTGCATAGACACGTTCAAGGCCCAGAAAGGTAGTAAGGACATTGTAAAAATAGTCCATGCGACATCAGTAGTTCAACCGTAATTTCATGAAGCCATGACAGAATTTTCATTTTGGGTGAACAATCCCTTTAACTACTGGTGTACATCAAGCACTCCAAGTGTGTCAAGTGGACACTGGTCAATGAAAAAAATTTATTTATGCTAAATAATTTTAAATTGTTCTTTAATGCATAGCATTTGATACTTAGGAAAAGCGGAAATGTTTTCAGTTTATTTATAGCCTTTTGCATCTAATTCTACAGGATAGAGCATGAGACATAGTGCAGACCGGACTCAAACCCACATTCCCCTGAGCGCAGCAGCTTTTATGTGTCACGACACACATGCTTGCAAACTACCCACTGTGCAACGGTTTCAAACTAAGCATGTCATTTTGTGATTGGAGCAAGGAGACGAGGGGAAGTTACAAGTGACTGTACGTTGTTCAAAGACTGTTGTCTGCTCTGTTCTTTGAACATTTTTTTCTGAAGAACAAAAAAAGAGAATCAGAGACTATGACAATGTGCAAATTGTCAGCCTTTTTAATGTGCACTAAAGGATTATAGATTCAATAATGCAAGTGAGAGCACTGTATTTCACTGCATATTCAATATCAAATGTATGGTTATGCTTCATGTTTAGTATTTTATGCATAAGAAATTAAATAGCTAAATGAGTGAGAGCAATGCATAAATGCAGTACACAAACCCATTTCAGTGATTTCCACAGGAGTCACTCTTGTGCAAACTGACGTTAAACATTACATGCGACCCTGGACCACAAAACCAGTCTTAAGAGTCAGTACATATATGTTCACAAAAAACAATTACTCTATCGACATATGTCCTAAAAACTAATCCTGTCCTAATACAGGTTTTACTTGGGATTACAATCCAATGACATTTTCATAAAACAACATATTAATCTTTCTATATCCTGCAAATCGTTGCTTAAGAATTAATAAAAATATATATACGCACATATGCCTTTATGCACACACACACACACACACACACACGTACACATATATAGGCATATGTATATATGTACAATATGTACAATTTTATACATTCTCAAGCAACTGTTTGATCTAAATTTACAAGCAAGGACTGTATAAATCAGTTTCCCCAATACGAAAGCTTTCATACTAATAAATCACAGCTATGGTGGTTAGCGCCTGATGGGGGGTAAATACAAAATCCCATTTATAATTGACTTGTGCTGAAAATTTCACCGTTTACCTTGCCTTTCTGTACTGATAGGGAAAGGATTTTTGGATCACATTGTGATGCAGAATGCATAATTACGTAGACAGCGCAAACTATTTTTACCTCCTCTGGTTCTAATCTTCTAGAATAATTAGCATGCATGGCACGAGGCTTAACGCTAGAGTCAAGATAAACAGACATTATGATGGGAAATAAGCTCGCTGCTGGGATTCTCCTATGTGAGGCAGCACGGCAGATTTGTTGGACCCCGGGCTCTTTGACACTTGCACTACGGACAGCTGATAGGTGACATTTTTAACAGTCCATTAAGGATTGCTTTGGGAATAAAGCATGCATGAGGTGTCTGCTCTTTAAAGTGGGTTGAAGAGGCAAAGAAAAAAAATCTCAGAAAAACTGAGAATGAAAATTCGGTCTGGGATTCACAATATATCTCATTTTCCAGACTCTTTCAAATGCATGAAATGAGCAAGACTTGAGAGCCAGGCATGCTCCAAGGAGTGTGCTAACTTAACTGTGCTAACTTAATATTTCCTCACTGAAGACAGAAAGTCTTATTTAAGTTTGTTCATAGCAGTTCATTGCATAGAGAATGGGATATTTAATCACACATCAAAAATGTAATACTCCCTTCTGTCTGCTTATATTAATTGTTTAAACAACAGCAGTGTGTGCCAAAACAGACTAAAATAAAATCTGATAAAATAAAATAAAATCGATGGCTCATTCTGCACCGATTTTTGTCCTTTAAATAAATAAAGAATTAGCAAATAATTAGCAAATTAGCATTTAAGAATGATTTCTGAAGGATCATGTGACACCGAAGAGTAATGATGCTGAAAATTCAGTCTTGCCATAAAAAAATAAATTTCATTTTAAAATATATAAAATAGAAAAGAGTTTAAATTGTTTTAATATTATACAGTATTGCCATCTTTACTGAATTTTTCATTCATTGAGCGCAACAGGCATCTTTTAAAAACATTAAATAACCTTACAAATTCAAAAAACAATTTATGGTAGTCTTTTTTTATTTTTATGTATTATTACTATTTAAAAAAAAAAAAAAGTATTATCCCTTCTATATGCTCAACATTCTGTTAAATACCATAAAAACTGATGGGGTCATTAAGTTTGTTCCATTTTGTCCGACGTTCACAGTGACCTTCATTGGTCTGTGATAAGATCCAAGCTGTCTGTCCTCATCCCCGACTCATTGGCAGAAGTAGAGATAAGCTGAAGGGGAAGAATAGGTGGAGGGGGGTCTTGTCATAGTCAATGAGTGTCCTGGGGCAGGAGAAGGAGGTTCGGGATTCCTCAGGGAATGAGAAACGGGGATAGAGGTCTCCAAAACACTGCAGACGTGCTCATGGTCTCACACTCCCTGTTCTTGTTCTCTCCTAGGACAGCCTGTGTTCCTGGCAGCTGGACAACACGCTTCAGTCGCGCAGGATGAGCTGGAACGTCCATGGCCTGTCCTGATGGACTGAGGCTGCAGGAAATTCCTACCTTGGACTGTTTTCTGACATTCCGACTCTTGGCGGAAATGCACAAAGCGTCCCTCGCAGAGATAACGGATGACCCAGGTCACCTCAGTCTTACACTGCTGGGATCTGAATAGCTCGGATGGAGGCGGATGTGGAGCAATTAAATGATTTTTCATCTTTGAAAAAAAGGCCGGAAAAGATGGAAACGCAAAGCATTTTTGTTCACAATCGACGGTTACTCACGCAGAACACAGTAAAGAATGTATCAGGAACCGCAGACCCTGAGAACTGTTGACTGACAAAGATAGAGGAATGCAGATAAATGTCACCACATCAAAGCTTGAACAAAACCAATCCTCAGTGCAAACCACAGCGAGGTCTGCGGTACAGAATCAGGGAGGGGAAAAAAACAGAGTTCATCCCCACATAAAAAAAATTTCAAACTTGTATGACTTTCTTTCTTCTGTGTAACACTAAAGCAAAAGTCTTGAGGAATGCACAGGTCAGTTTTACCATGCAATTAAAATAAATGGGGATTATGGCTTAAAAGTTTTTGAAAGGATGCAAAAGCACCAAAACATACTGTATCATAAACATGGTCCATATGACTCATGCTCTAAAACGAGAATGTGTTCTTCAGTGGCTACTTTTAACGATAGCTTTTCCAGTAACAAGCTTGTTATTCAACATGTAGTATGGCAAAATGGTACTTTTTAAATGAACTGAAAAGTTTTATAGCCAAACTATCTGAGGGAATAAGCAAATGTGCTGTGCTAAAATACTGACTGTTCATTTTAGTGAATCGATTCATTTGGATGATTCATTTAAGAAAGTAAACATAATCACACAGTCACAACATAAATGCATACATCAAAGCACTGTATTTAAAACATTTTGTCAGCTTTGAGAGAGAAACAGATCAAGATTAAATAATTGAACTCTAGAATCAAATCAGATTGATTTGTGAATGCAATAAAACTTCTATTTTATTATTATTAGTTTATTTTAATTTTATTTTTAGGGGTTCAAACACATAGCGCTGAAACCCTATTGTAATTGTTAGAATGGTCATGGATCAGCGATCTCCTCGTAAAACTGATTGTGCAGACCAAACTGTAAGGGATGGTAGTACTCACACCGCCTACAACGTGACCAATGCTCGCCCCAATTGGCCAGAGGGGGGTGCTACAGCAAACAAAACTACGAAATCGCTCATAACTACTAAACCGTCAATCGCAGGATTAAGTGTCTTATGTCGTTGGAATCATTGGCTCACGCCAGACAAAATGCATGCCTTAGATTCGATCATGAGCCTGGCAAAATTTTCAGATATTTTTGGAAAAACCTACTTTTAGGTAGGAACCAAACCAGTGTAGAAAGATTCTCTGGAGAGTGAATATCAATAGTTATCCAAAAAGTTGAACATTCGACTCACCATTGCAAAGGGATGCCAAAACATTCGAAAGGTGCAGGGCCACTTTTAGTAAAATGCCTATAACTCCTAAACGGAATGAGTTATCTCTGCCAACCTCAGAACACTTATGTAAGAGCTCAATCTCACGTCACAGGAAAAAATTGTGGAGTTTGGCCACTTGGTAGCACTATAAGAGGGGAAAAAAACATAAAAATGTCTATGACTGTGCAACCATTTTTCCTGTCAACATGAAAATTGTTGTACACGGTCTTGGTCTGATGTACCACAAGTGTCTACAAGGACATTTGTGTTTCTCAAAAAACATGGCCGCCATTGGCCGACGATATTTGAGCACCTGTTAGACAAGATTAACGGAGGCTGATTGGAACAAAATTTGGTGGGTCTGTTCGGCTCATGGCTCCAAGGTTCTGAGAGAAATTTGAAAGAAATCAGCCACTGGGAGGCGATATCGCATTTTTCAAGGTCGTAAACGATTGTATATCGCATGGTTCTTTACACATGTGCACAATATTTATATCATATGATAGACCTCCTCATTCCGAACAACTCTGCGTCTAGAACCACTGCTGTCAAACAAACCGTTTGTTAAGTGATTGAGAAAATGTAAAAAACCTACTTTTGCAAGCTAGTCCTAGGTTTTTTACAAAAAAAACAATGCAGTGCAATTCTCTGGACTCTCTAGGTCAGTACTTAACAAAAACATGTTGAAATTTACCCTTTGGGAAGCTATAACAGGGTTGTTTAGAAAAGGGGCCTATCCAAATATACCCAAAAGCCTATAAAGCCTAAATGAAAACTCAAAACTTCACAAAACCTGGTGAGCACATGCGACAGGTGATTTTAAACAAGCATGCAAACTTTTAGGGAGATCGGACCACAGCTATAACAGTCATAAACATTAAAACATAATAATTCCATGGTAAATTACCTGCATTTGCCAAAAACGCTTTTTTAATTAATAGATTTAGGTGGTTACAGGCTTGCTAAATAATGTCTTTTTTCATATGTGCTTAAATGCCTTAAAGCGCTTGAACTCTGATAATCGTTGCTTGCAACTATATTTTTACATGCTATTGCATACCTTCAGAAGACTTGGAATTTACAAATATTTACTTCTATGATGTTTTTGCATCCTTTTTGAAAACCAAAAAATCTGTGTAAAAACAGAAATTGCTAAAAACTTAAAAAAAAAACAATTACAAATACACAAGTAACCCTAGTGGAAAATAAATATACTAAAATGTATTTAAAATACATTTATTTCATACTAAGTATACTACAAATAAATTTACATATTATGTACTTAATAAAAATACTCTGCAATTGTATTTTTTAGCAGAAAAACTGGTATATTTAAAGTCTGCCAAATTGGAACAAGTAATTTTGTACTTCATGCACTTTAATTGTGCAGATGTAGTGCTTAAGTACATTTGAATATGCTAAAGTGAAACTATTGAAACTATACTTTTGGTGCACTTTAAATAATTTGCATTTAAAGACAAATATTATTTAAAGATCATGCAATCTTCATTAATAGTGACATTAAAACATACAGGCTAATAACACTAAGAAATGTGCACTGTGCACAAGTAGTAATAGTTTAATTACAATTTTTATATCAGTAAGTCTCAAGCAATTTGTCACTGTTACTAGATTTGAACTACACTATCCTATACTATAGGGAAGTACTGAGTTAAACATTAAATTTTGAAGTAGAAAAATATATTATATATTATTATTATTATTATTATTATATATATATTATTTTCTTCGTAAAACTTTCTCTAATCTTTGATTTGTTAATATCTTTAAAAAAACATTTTATTTTGCAGTCAAGCAGAGGTATCAAAACTCCCTTTTAGTTACACAGAAGACTAAGTCATATGGGTTTAAAAAGACATGAGGATGAGTTCATTTTGAGGTGAACTAATTCTTTAAAGACATTTTTCGGAAGGAAATAATCTAGCGCA
The DNA here is from genome assembly GCA_012976165.1 of Labeo catla. Taxonomy (NCBI): domain Eukaryota; kingdom Metazoa; phylum Chordata; class Actinopteri; order Cypriniformes; family Cyprinidae; genus Labeo; species Labeo catla. The sequence goes on along the minus strand of VONZ01000629.1, from coordinate 294,679 downwards.
AATAACTTCACAGGACTTTGGAGTACAGCACCACAGCAGGACAAATAAAGGTAGAACACGAGTGCAAGAGACTCTACATGAATTACTAATACATAAATCCCATTTCAAAGAGGGGCAAGACTGAGTGGAATAATCTCCTAAAACCAGAGCCAGTACATCTTTTAATCCCACTCTCTGAGCATTAGTGATATTGTCCATCATGTATGCAGTTGGAAGATGATACATGTGGTGCTTTGCACTTCACACCACACCACAAAGCAAAGAAAAACCACATTAGCCTCCCGCACTCAAGAAACTCCTGAACCTGGAGACCAAAGTGGAGAGAGAAGGAGAAGGTGGATTGCATTGTAAGGCTGATGACTCCACTTCACTGCTCTTAAAAGCTTTTCAACTCCTCTCTGCATTAATTGTGTATGGGGAGCACAAGGTTCAAAGCTGTTTAATAACAAGCATCTATATTCACCTCCGATAACCTGTCACTATATCTCTTCGCAGCATGCACCGTGCATTTCGCACATGTGGCCGTTTTTGCACGCAATCATGTGCCAGGTGTGTGCACGCCTGTACAGGAGATAGAAAAAAGCACCTAAGAATGTCTCTGAACGCCTCCGTACAGGAACAACGAGTACTCTTGCTTCACTCGGTTCTCACGCAGCTGCAAAACACTGGCACGCCTCCATACAGATGGGCGAGAAAAAGAATAGACATGTTCCAAAAAAGCAATAATAGCAGCAAAAACCATTAAAACACATTTTGTTATAATAGACTATTACCAGAGTTGGGAAATAACTGACTAAATGGAGAAAAGCGACTAATTTAACAGCATTTTTCAGTAGCATGACAGTAGCTCAGCTGCTTTTAAAACTGAATAGCTTTTCTAGTAACAAGCTACTTTTTTAAACATGTAGAGATATAGTGTGACAAAACGCAACATTGCTATTTTTTATTATTATTTTTTTTTTATGAATTGAACATTCAGCTTCACAGTCATGCAATCTGGAGTAAAATATTCACCAATTCATTTATGTTTAGACTTAGATATATATTCTTTTTTATAGCAAATATACACAATAATATGTTTCAGAATAATTTTCTAATATGTATTAGTATAACATTAGTATGTATTATGTATAATATGTATTTCTAATATATTTTTACTAAAATTATATATTTATTTATAAATATATTTATAAATTTATTTATTTACTAAAATTATATAATATTTAAGTCAAATGCTGCTGTTCATTATTTATGTATTTATTTATTTATTTGTTCTTTTTGTAGCAAATATAGACAATAATATATCAGAATCATTTCTAATATGTATCACAATATTTTTTACTATAATTATATAATATTTAAGTCAGATGGTGCTGTTCACTATTATTATTAATTTATTTATTTACTAAAATTACATAATATTTATTTCAAATGCTGCTTTTCATTCTTTTTTATTTATTCATTCATTCTTTTCTTTTTGTAGCAAATATACACAGTAATAGTAATATGTATTGCAATATTTTTTACTAAATTTATATATCTTAAATCAGATGATTCTGTTCATTATTATTATTATTATTATTATTATCATTAATTTATTTACTAAAAGTATATACTATTTAAGACAAATGCTGCTGTTCATTAATATGAATTAATTAATGAATTCATTTATTTATTCATTCATTCATCCATTCTTTTTCTTTTTTCAAAAAATATACACAATAATATATATTTCAGAATAATTTTCTAATATGTATTGCAATATTTTTACTAAAATTATATATTTAAGTCAGATAATGCTGTTCATTATTATTATTATTATTATTATTATCAATTATTTACTAAATTTATATACTATTTAAGTCAAATGCTGCTGTTCATTATTTATTTCTTTTATATATTTGTTCTTTTTGTAGCAAATATACACAATAATATATCAGAATCATTTTCTAATATGTATCACAATATTTTTTACTAAAATTATATAATATTTAACTCAGATCGCTATTATTGCTGTTCACTATTATTTATTTATTTATTTACTAAAATTCTACAATATTTAATTCAAATGCTGCTTTTCATTAATTTTTATTTAGTTATTAATTAATTTATACATTCTTTTCTTTTTTTGTAGCAAATATACACAATAATGTATATTTCAGAATCATATAATATGTACTGCAATATTTTTATAATATTTTAAGTCGGATGATTGTGTTTAATGTTATTATTATTTTTATTATTAATTTATTTACTAAAATTAAATACTATTTAAGACAAACGCTGCTGTTCATTAATATTCATTAATTAATGAATTCATTTTATTAATTCATCAATTATTTTTCTTTTTGTAGAAAATATACACAATAATACATATTTCAGAATAATTTTCTAATATGTATTGCAATACTTTTTTCTTTTTTATTCTTTCTTTTTTTTTTTTTTTTTACAATTTTTAATACAAACAGCTGCGGAATGTGAATAATCATGTGATTATATCAGATTGAGTGTTCATGACAGAACATGACAGTTTCCCAACACTGACTATTACAATAACCCAGTTTTGATATTGAGGGTTACAGTCACTGTCCTCTGAATATGGGTATAACTTTGTACCTTTCAGTATCTTAAATGAGGAGCATTTCCATAGTGCTTAAATTTATAAGCATGACATATTGCCTCCTGCATTATCTCCTGAACACCTTGGGCTAAAGGACAGGCAAAACCAGGCCAATGTGGCCGCAGTAGGGAAATCTGGCTGAGGCTGAGGTGGAAGGAAAGCCCAGTTCATATCAAGCACCTTTTTCAGCTGACTTGCTCTTCTGGCTTTGAAAAGCGTCTTTTAGGAGCATTTTGAAAATGACCCCAGCGGCCTACCGATGGCTCTGTGAATGCAGCAGAATTGGGCGAGTTGGTGTCTGCTGAGCTGGGCTCATATATCTGCGAGAAGATAGACGGCTTCCCTAAGGAGCTTAGAGTAAGAGGCCCAACCGCCAAACGGGGTGGAACTTTAATCAAAGCTGACTGCTGCGACTTGCAACTTTTCCGAAATAGAAATTAAGCCTTTAATCGCCACTTTTTTCATATTTTGTGTTTTGGTCCTGTAAAACCTAATCCCTGAACGTTTGCGAGAGTGCTGTCATGCTTTGAAGGCCTCGCCGGCCGACGTTACTCATGTAAGTCACGTTCAAAATGCAGGAGACGGGGTGAGATCAATAGGCGGATTGAAGACGCGCGCTGAGTGCAATGGACAGCGAACGCCTAAACATAATATTTGTCTTGGCTCGTCTCTGCAGCTGTTTAGAAGTGAAGAGTGCGTGAAGAGGTGTTGATGAGGTTTTAAAAGAATGGCAGCTCATTAGCTTTTTGAAGTATAGCACACCAAGTTGAACGGCATGACTGAAGTACCTGCTCTTCAATCAATTAGCGGCCTGTAACAAAGCGTCTGAGAGGATCAACACTGAAAACCCAATTTTCGAAAAGATTTTCATACACTACTGTTCTAAAGTTTAAAGTCAAGATTTTTTAAAAAAGAAGCCTCGAAGGCTCATCAAGGCTAAATTGATTTGATCCAAACTACAGCAAAAAGTAATATGCCACATAATTCTTCAAAAAACATCAGACACACACACACACACATACATATATATACAATTTTGCGATTAGTAAGATTTTGAATGGTTTTTAAAGATGTTTCTAACGCTCATCAAGGCTGTATTTATTTGATCAAAAATACAGAAAAAAACCCGGAATATTGCAAAACCTTATTACAATATAAAATAATGGTTTTTATTTTAATATACTTTAAAATATAATTTATTCCTGTGATGCAAAACTGAATTTTCATCAGCTGTCACTCCAGTCGTTAGTGTCACATGATCCTTCAGAAATCATTCCAATATGCTGATTTATTATCAATGTTGAAAACAGTTGTGCTGCTTAATATTTTTTGGAACCTGTCATACTTTTTCAGGATTCTTTGATCAATAAAAGGTTAAAAAGAACAGCATTTATTTAAAATATAAAGGTTTTATAACAATATACACTACTGTTCAAAAGTCAGTACATTTTTATTCTTTCTTTTTTTGAAAGAAATTACCTTTTCTACCTTTTATTCACCAAGGATGTGTTAAATTAATAAAAAGTGATAGCATAGATTTACATTGTTAGAAAAGATTTATATTTTGAATAAATGCTGTTCTTTTTAAATTGTGATGCATCAAAGAATCCTGAAAAAAAGAATGACAAGTTGCAAAAAAAATATTTGGCAGCACAACTGTTTGCAACATTGATCATTCTAATAATAAATCAGCATATTAGAATGATTTCTGAAGGATCATGTGACACTAAGTATAATGATGCTAAAAATTCAGCTTTGCATCAGAGGAATAAATTCTATTTTAAAGTATATTAAAACAGAAAACCGCTATTTTAATTTGCAATAATATTTCACAATATCACTGTTTTTTCAGTATTTTTAATCAAATAAATGCAACCTTGATGAGCAGAAAAGACTTCTTTAAAAAAACATTAAAAATCTTACTGATCCCAAACTTTTAAACAGCAGTGTATGCGTATATGCATTTGTTATAAAAGCATAATAAATGCTTCCATTTTCACACCTACATAATTAAATACTCAATGTGCATTTCTAATTAATTAACTGACATACTATTAAGCAATATGGAAAACATTAACCACAAGAGCAAAACATAAACAGAATATTTACGCAGGGTTAAATGCATTTTTTTCAGGACAGGAGCGTGTGCAAACTTATACCTCACTTCAACTTTATTGCAGGAGAGCCTGCGGTTTGGCTTCACAATAACTGTAATATGCAATTCGTCGAATGTTGACTAGGAAACGGCAGAGCTCATCTAAACGCGGGGAACTGTTTGAATCATCATCATCCACCGTGAAGCTTACGTACAAACAAGGATTTCTCATTTTACTCGAGCCGGAAGAAGATTAAAAGTTTGAAGCCCTGAGCCCTGACGCCGTCTTTACTCTCTCTCTCTCTCTCTCTCTCTCTCTCTCTCTCTCTTCAGGTTGTGGATTGGAAGTTCAAAGTTAGACAGGTTCAAAGCTTCGGCAGGGGAACATTCAAATAAGCCTCTGCAATGTAGATACAAACCCCAATCCGGACGTTTTGCATTAAAAGTGCATTAAAGTGCCTTTTAGACCCGGCGTCTTATTTTGGGCCTAGCCCAACTTTTTTAAACAGAACGAGTCGAGACTGTTACAGGTTCCGTTCGGAATGTGTACAAGCAGCATTTATGGAATAAAACATTCCAGTGAGTAATTCAAAACCCGAGGTAATCCTCTCAGTCCGCCGGGATTCCTAAAGGAAATTAAATGTCGATCTGGATGGTGTAACCTTTGCATACTGCTAGCCTCTTTTCGGTTTCCCTGCAAGAAGACCTTGGGACAAAAGAGGAGCAACTTTCTCAGGTATCGACTTTCAGCAACACACAATAAACTTCGTCTAGCACAATCGAGGCAGTTTCAGCAAAGCCGCGTTCGTTTTCTTCAAAAACCAGATGGGGCGAGCGTCAATGATCGGAATTTCCTTCGTGCGAGCTGGTGTGAACAAAGAGGTCAACCAGGATATGAGATCACAGGGAGATCACGTGTGCTTTCTATGCTCATACAGGAGTCAATGGCAGCCTATTCATTATGACCTCTACGTGGGCTCATATTTACAAATCCACCCCATGAGAACTTAACAAGCACACAACGCTAGCGGCCTTAACCTGCTCTTCTCTTGTAACTCGACCTTTGCGGGGATAATTGAGGCTGATCTGCAGGAAACTTGCTCTGAAGTTACGATGGCATTCAAAAAACAAGGCACGGATGTAATTCTGGCCTTCTGCAGCTGTGAATGATTATACTGACAGGCGTGAGTGTATTCACGGGTTGGGAGCTCTGTGTGAGCTTCTGTATTTTAGCCCTGATTCAGCAATCAGGGTCTTTGTAGCAGGTCAGCATTGCGTTTCAGTGGCGAACAGAGAATGGCTTTAGGGACTGCAGACTCATCTAATATGATAATGAGTTGTGCTCAAAGGAACAGCTGGCCAGTTCTGGCTGCTACTATGCATGAAGCGTTCCACTATGAAGGCCAACAAATATCGCAAAGAATGAGTTAGGTTGATGCTAATGAAATGAAATTAGCTTACTTTAGAGAGAAAAAAAACAAGTTTGCATAAATGATGGTTACAATACATGATGCAGGACAACAGAGATTTTACAAAAGAGATCACCTTGAACTACTTCACTCAAAATTAGTTAACATGAACCCTTTCTATTGCTCTCTTAGAGCAGTCTGAGCTGTTTCTATAATAAAGTGTTAATAACAGTGAAAACAGCTGTGTAAGGCAAGACACTGAAGGCTAAAAAAACACTGTTTTTTCATGCACTGGTTAATTTGGAGATTTCTGGGCTCTGCACTTTATCTATTGCAACTGTAGATTTAAATTACAATACAAATCTTTAAAGGCTATTTTTTACACTATACTAGTATAGAATGTATAAAATATACTATATTCAGAAGGTTTTTACAGAGGGGTTTGTTCATATATCATTTTTCTGATCTGTGTCCCTGGACCACAAAATTAGTCATAAGTAGCATGGGTATATTTGTAGAAATATAAGGGTCAAAATGATCGATTTTTCTTTTATGCCAAAAATCATTAGGATATTAAGTAAATATGATCCATGAAGAACGCTGTCAATGGAAAGCTTATTTATTCAACTTATTTATATGGTGTATGCAATCTCAATTAAAAAAAAAAAAAAAAGAACCGTTTTGTGGTCCAGGATCACTTTTTATATAATGCTTTATTCCTAAAAACATGGTCATTTTTTTCTGATTTATGAAGTGGAAAAAAAAGAGATCAAAAATCCCCTCAGTAAAATGTTTAGTTCTAATGTGTCAAAAAAATTAAACAAATTTTGAACCTCGATTTATCCAATGTTCAGATTTCTGTTCCGGAAATGGATGCAACTGGATCAATGGATCCTCTGCAGTGAATGTCCAAACAACTGATAAAAAATAGCTGTGTGTTTGTAAGAAACAAAGGTGGTTCAAGGTTAAACTGTCGCTTCTGGCCAAAATCCATAACAACACTCCCTCTAGGTCCATCCTCTATTGTCCTCTCTCATCAAAATCCACCAACATACAGTTGAGGTCAAAAGTTTACCCCTTGCAAAATCTGCAAAATGTTAATTATTTTACCAAAATAAGAGGGATTAAACAAAATGCATGTTATTGTTTATTTAGTACTGACCTGAAAAAGATATTTCACATGAAAGACGTTTAGTGATAGTTGTTCATGAGTCCCTTGTTTGTCCTGAACAGTTGAACTGCCCGCTGTCCTTCAGAAAAATCATTCAGGTACCACAAATTATTTGGTTTTTCAGCATTTTTGTGTATTTGAACCCTTTCCAACAATGACTGTATGATTTTAAGATCCATCTTTTCACACTGAGGACAACTGAGAGACTCATATGCAACTATTACAGAAGATTCAAACACTCACCTATACTTCAGAAGGAAAAAGGGGACTTTTTGAATTTGAAGATCAGGGTAAATTTAACTTATTTTGTCTTCTGGGAAACGTGTAACTATCTTTCGTAGCCTCTGAAGGGCAGTACAAAATGAACAAAAAATGTGATATTTAGGCAAAATAAGAAAAATGTACACATCTTCATTCTGTTCAAAAGTTTTTACCCTACGGCTCTTAATGCATCGTTTTTCCGAGGATTTGAACCTTCTGTGAAAACCTTCTTTCCTGATTCATACGAGATGACTTTTTCCATGGAGAAAGCAATATTATGGATAGAGAAGTCATTTTAGCCGTAAGCAATGCTTTGAAGTTAAAAAAAAAAACTTATTAATGATGAATTCTTTTCCTTACAAACACACATCTTTTCACTTTAAAAGGCATTAACTGATGGACTGGAGTGGTGTGAATTACTTGTGGATTATTGTGTTGTTTTTATAAGCTGTTTGCTTAGCATTGGTGAACAAGTGATGTAATCCTAAATTTCTCCAAATGTGTTCTGATGAAGAAACAAACTCATCTACATTTTCAGCAAATTTGTATTTTTGCATCAACTATTCCTTTAATTAAGCAATGCCTCATTTGCATATGTAAACATTACATTACAGGTAACTTGTAACACAAAAAAAGACTGCAATTCTTAGTCAACCTTTTTTTACCTGGAGTGTCTTGCCTTAAGAATCAAGTTGGGACTCACCTTGAGCTTGTCGAAGCGATCGCTAAGCGAGGTGACCTGATGCTCGCGGTGCCGTCCCACCAGTTTGCAGAGAGCGCATATCAGCTGGTCATCCACCACGCAGTACATGTTCACCTTCTCGTTCTCATGTTCCAGGCAGGCCAGCCCACGCAGCTGAGCGTCCGCCACCGGCTCCACCAGACGATGGCTGGTGAAGGGTTTCTTATTGGGGTGTGTGGCCCGCAGGCAGCGGTCGCAGTACGACACCTCGCACGTCACGCATGTCTTGACGGCCTCCCGCGGGGGCTCCTGATCGCAGAACTGGCAGCCGACACGCTCTAGGGACATGGCGCTGCTGGCGGGGCTGCCCCTCGCGCTCCCGCCGAGCGTGGCACTGTAGGGTCGCGGCCGGCGACTCTCGTTGGGGGAGTTGGGCCCGCTGACGGAGGCCTTCTGGAAGCGGTCGATGATGTTCTGCAGCGTCACATTGCGCTTCAGGCCCTCCAGGCCGCGCTGATTGAGCGTGATGACGTAGCGGCAGGTGGGGCACTGGAAGGCGGAGATGGACTCGAGAGGCTTGGTGCTGGAGCAGTGCGAGACCAGGATGCGGTGGGCGCAGTTAAAGCACAGGCTGTGGGCGCAGGGCAGCAGAAGGGGGTCCTCAAACAATTCCAGGCAGATTGGACACGTCAGCTCGGACTCCAGTGTTTCCATCTTCAGTTGAACCGATCTAAAGGTGACATCAAATCCCACAGAAGCTGGTCAGTCACCTGTGCGGCGGATAGCTACGGGTTAGTGGCAAGCAACTTTAGTATGCAGCAAAAGCAGCAGAAAGAGAAAGTCCGCTCAAAAAAGCTAGGCAAAGTCAGGGACAAGTTATAAAAAGTTATTATATTATATTATATTATATTATATTATTATAGCCATAAAGAATACTAACTTTAAGTTCAAAACTAAATATGCTGAAAAAGAAAAACTGAAAGCTGAAACTAAAGAAAATAAACTTTCATCATAATTTCTCTTTCAATAATATATATTATATTTTATTATTATATATTATAAATCCATAAAAAATAAACAAAAATAAAAACACTAAAATCAAAGCTTAATTTACTGAAGAAAAAATTTTAAACTAGACAAAGTAAATTTTTATTATTATTTATATTATTTTATTATATTATATATTACAATTAAAACAATTAAATAATAAGAAAATTAATAAAGTAATTTAAAATAATAATAATAATTGTTATTTATTTTTATATAATAAATAATTAATAACTACTAAAATAAAAATAATGGTATTTTAGTAATGATGATGATAATAATAATAATAAAATTATTTACATAAATAATAAGTACCTAATAATAAAGCATAAAAATAAATAGCAATACAAATGAAAAAAGAAATAATGGTATATAGTAAATAGTACTTTAATAATAATAATAATAATAATAATAATAATAATTGAGTCTAGGCAAAATTACTTTTTATTATTAATTATATTATATATTACAATTTTAAAAAACAATTTAAAAATAATAATAATAATTTTAATTTTAATTTTTAAAATATTTTTATTTAATAAATAATAAATAAATAATAAAATAAAAATAATGGTATTTTTAATCATACTAATACTAATACTATTATTTATTTAAATAAATAAATAATAAATACCTAAAAATAAATCAATAAATGTGTAAATAAATACATAAATGAAAAAAAAATATTTAAAAAATTAAATTATTTTATATATATATTTGTTTTTTGTTTTTTTTTACTCCTGTCTAATCTGATTTCCCCTAAAAATAAAATAACAATAATAAACCTTTAAATGATAAACTAAATACACTGAAACAGAAAAAGCTGAAACTAGAGAAAAACCTTTATCATGAATTGTAGAAAAATATATTATATCATATTATAATATAGCCATAAAATAAAATAAAATAAAATAATCACTAAAACTTAAATCAATTTTTATATTACATTACTAATGCTTTCTTTTTTCATCATTGTTTTGGTTGTATTGATGCTGGGGTAATACTGTAAGTATAAGAATTATGCCAATAAAGTAAAACCAAATACTGAACTATGCTAAATTTCTAATGACAATAACTAAATAAAAAAATAAATCAAACTAAAATAACCTTAATGCCAACTGGAAAAAAAAGAGGAAAATATTGATTTTTGAGCGGAAAGTCATTAGAGTTGAAGCAGTTTGGTTAATGACAGGACACACACACATTCAAAGCATCATCTTTGGCTCAGTAGTGGCAGCGTGTGTAAGCTAATAGTTTTACAAGGAGAACATAAATGTCAAAACATGATCAAGGATTGCCTTCAAGCAGCATTGTTGACAGATGGGGATTAAACAAGACTTTACATTCACTTCCATTCATACGCATATGCTCTGGGCTAGATGAACAGCTACACACACACACACACACACACACACACACACACATACACACACACACCTGTTAGGCTTCAGCGAAGCAAATCAATGTCATCAAGCAACATCTCCTCTGCCCTTAAACTAAGACCCAATATGATGCATCACTTCACTTAAGACAGTGTAAAGGAAAGCTAAACCCCCTGAAGTAAAACCACTCCTGCACATTTATTTTAAATCACACATTCGTGCCACATCACTGCTGTTTTAATGGAGGGGCTTTAGCAAATTACAATGTTTCTGCTTTGATGAATATGAACGGGCCCATATCAGCACAGCACATCACTGAACACGGGCACCTGTGCCTCCAGTCTGCATGCTAAAATGTGTTTGTCTTTTCAGCTAATGAACTGTACTTCATATGGTGTGATGATACGTTGTCTGTTTGGTTAACAGTCACATAAACAAGAAAATTATGAGGAAATCACACCGTATAATGAAATTTTATTACCACCTTTGAAGTAGGGATGTGCAAAATTATGTATTTATAAAACTGATTAGTATTTGGGTTTCCTGAATGACTAGTCAGTCATAAAAAGCCCTGTATAATTATATACAATCCTAAAATATACTCATGCCAGGCATGTTCCTGATGCCAGTGTATACCATACACGAGCAGAGAGATGCGGTTAAACGTATAAACAGACATGCATTTATACAGACAAATAAATAAATAAATAATAAAAGTAAAAAGAGGAATTAAAAAAAAAATCTTGGAGCAAGGAAATGCAATACTTTCAATAAGTAAATAATAAATAAATAAGTAAATAAACAAAACTGTATTGTAATAATTACAATAATAAAATAAAAAATAAATCCAATAATGAAATAATAATAAAATAATACTAATAATTAGTATATTTATTAAATAAATAAATAAATAAATACATAAATGGTATTTAAATAATAATAATAGACAATAATAATAAAAATAGTAATAATAATAATAATTATTATTATTAAATAAACAAATAATAAATACATATAACAAAAATAAATAATAAAATAAAAACAAAATAATAAAAATAATAATTAGTATAATATTTAAATAAATAAATACATAAATGTATTTAAATAATAATAATAATAGTAGTAATAATAATAATAATAACTATTATTATTAAATAAACAAATAATGCATTCATAAAATAAATAATAAAATAAAAATAAAATAATACTAATAATAAACAAACAAATAAATAAATAATAAAATAGAAATAATAACAATAATTAGTTTGATATTAAATAACCTGCATTTTAATAATAATAATAAAAATAATTAGATTAAAACTTATACGAAATACAATAATTAGTAAAATAAATAATAAATAATAAATAATAATAAAGCTTTAATTTGCTTTCTTTTCTATTTTTCACTCTTGTCTAATCAGATCACTCCTTGGGCCTGTGTGCAGCCATGTGACTTCATATTGATTGCTAGACCGCTCTGTGGCTTTTAACGATTTCCATCTCTGATGTTACATACAAATCAATGCAGAACTCCAAGCACACGTAAAAGGCTATGATCACACAGCCTCAGTCTATCACATTTCCCCGCACCTTGTGATCTAACAGCGACGCGTCCATCTCCGTCCTATCATTGCCACATTAGGCTTCAGCTTCATCCTCCTAAATGGCTATTGAGCGTGTCAGAATCTTCTAGACACACTGCTCTACTGGAGCAGCAAGTTACTGCCATTTCTGACAAGCAACCTGAAGCCCCTGACTGCTGCTTAAAATTATCTGACAGCTCCTGTGAGGAACCAAAAGCTCTTAGAGTCTGCAGACATCCAGAGATCGTGTACTAAACCTTTAACTCGACAGGCACTTATGACAGCGAGCCAAAAATGGCATGTGATTAAAGCAGCAGTGGACCAGGTGGAAACTGGATGAAGTCATTACTGGGAAAAATAAATGACATGCAGACATATGATAATAAGAGCTTGTGTCCTTGTGTAATAGTCACCTTGATGGACAGCAGGAGGGTTCTGTGAGAAAAACAATCCTTTGAAGTTAGGTATTAGGTATTGCAATATTACGGTACTGACAATAACAATAACATTTATAAAATCAACTTAAAACTATATGCGATAATACTGTAAATAACCTAGTGCCATCTGCTTGGCAATCCAACAAAGTAGGTGTCAGTATGCTACCTTAATGTTAATTGCCATCCTTCACAAAACAGAAAAAAGTCAACACAGTGTAAAGGTAAACTGCCACTAAAAACTTGAAGATGACACCTAGAAAAAGTTTTGCCAGGTTGGAAGTTTTTAAATTTCGTAAAAAAGATGGGTCGTTTGACACCCCAGTCTGCAGGAAGTGCCCATCAACATTAAGTTCTTTATACGTGCTTTTGAACAAACTGTTTCTCTGCCTTCCTACCCTCATATTTTGTGCGTGATTCATTGACCCACAAAGTAATAACACAAAATAAAGTTAAAGAACCACTTAAGTGCCTTAAACATGCAGTGTTATTCGATGTGTTGACGTAATTTCAACTGAAACAGAAATACAGGGCGGGACTTACTGAGCAGTCCCGCCCCCTTTTCTTAAAACGCCAGTAGTGTTTTGTTTATATCACAGCTTGGGCCAAAGCTGAGGAGTTTGGTAATGCTGAAATTGCCAGTGTGAAGTATGTGTTATCGTGTCTCTGAAACGGAGCAGACTGTGCACAATGTTGCAGTTTACGTTACACAACAAAAGATTTCTTTCGGCCCAATGGAAAGCATATTTACACTGTGAATTGTCATGTATCCTCTGTATAGTGCACTACGTGTTATTTACTGTACAGAAAATACTAACTCCGTGACCCAAGTAACCGATTTCAACCGCAGCTTCAGCGTCTATTTATAGTGTAGGGGGCGGGACACTTCGGACTCTAGAGAGCTTTTGATTGGACAGAAAGTTTAATGAGCTGCTTAAGTGCAGGACGATGTCATCAAAATCGTTGATCCATATTGGCGGAAGTTAGAGATTGCACATTTTTAACGCTTATATCTTCTACAGTTGAGGTCAAAATTTTACAGACCCCTTTCAGAATCTGCAAAATGTGTTATTTTAGGAAAATAAGAGGGATCATACAAAATGAATGTTATTGTTTATTTAGTACTTAGAAATTAATTGGAGATTTATGTGAACAGTGTGATTTGTGCTCATAAACTGGTAAAAACTGCATGAACGCTATTCTTATGGCGAATGGATGTGAATTACACTGCCCTCCAAAAACCTGAGGTTTTGGACAATATTGGCATGAATCCTTTTTAATTTGTGATAATTGTGCACTGTTAAGGGACAACACAAACTACGAAAACATATTTTATTAGATAAACAGTTTATACATAGAAAAAACATACATTTTTGATTAATCAAAATATCCAACATTAGCAGCTATTACGGCTGTGCATAATCTGGGCTTAAATTCATTGTATTCTAAACTTATTGGCAATCAATTGTTGAATCTATTAAGGTGTGCCAACCCAAAAATTTTTTTAAAACCTGGGCCAAGTTTAAACCAGTAACCAGGCGTCACAGCTGGCAAAGGGGCATGTCTGACTTTGACATGTATATATTACCATTATTATGTAATCAAAATGAAAATTATTATTGCTGGTCTTAAATGATAATGTCAAGTTACTTTAATGTATGTGCACCAAAAAATGATAAAGATTTATGCTGATATCATCCAAAACCACACTTTGCCAGGGGTGTTTCCAAACTTTTGGAGGGCAGTGTACAAAGCATTTTTAACTGGCAAAAAAGAAAATTGTGGAGACTGTGAAACAGATTTAAGGCAAATGCTCAAACTCAGTCACATGAAACAAGATCAAAGAAAGAAGCCTCATTTTAAAGCTATTACAGCTAAAAACATTAAAGTGAGTGAACAGAACTGTTCTGTAACTATCTAACCATCTTGGAAAAGTTCAAATTGCTTCCCATTTAAGCACCGCTAGTTCCATTTACAACCATTCAAACACAAGAAACTTACAATAGAAAAGAGCAAAAGCTTGCCTGGCAATCTGGCAGCTCTGCTAAAGTAGAATCCAGTGGTAAGTGGTGACTTTAACCAGGTATGCTATCTAATTTAAGACGACGATAAGAAACCTTGGCAGGCCTTGATTTGAAAGTAGGGCTGTTGGCAGAAATAGCCATTAGGTGGCATTGCCTTTTCAAGAGACATACGAATGCTTGCGTACAGGCGCAGCAAATTTACACTTTGATTAGTTTGCTTAAGCAAGTCGCCAAATGCCATGTACCTTTAAATACTTTGTCTATGCCAAAAACACTCTTTCAAAAAGTGATTTTTTGGTAATCGAGATCTGGCAGCAACAGCATAGGTTTTAGCTTGGGTGAACAATTCGCGGACAGGTTTTGTTGGTCATGAAATCACCCACAGGCCAAAAAACCAATGAAAACATGCAACAGTAATGACGATTCATAGCAGTTGAGTGCAGATGCCAAGGCTGTTGTGCATCCACTCACCTGAAGCCCTTTGTAACTGGCAGAAAATTACCATTGGTTGGCAAATAAATAATACGTATTTGTAATATTTTAAAATGTAAGCTGTATGTTACAGTTTAAATAACAAGAAAGTATATGGTAAGTCCCTGAACTTTTTCTTTCAAATGGCTTAGTATGCTGAGCATTCACATCTTATATGGACTAAACAACCCCTAGCAGAAATGGCAAGACTTAGTGAAGGTCACGATGAGGTCTCCAGCATCCTTTATAGCTAGTCTGATGTTTAAAACGCAGATTTTTGAGACATTTTAAAACAAACAGAGAGAGTGAGGAGAGTAAAGCCAGAAGGTTTAACACGTAAACATCTACTTTAGGTCTAACAAGCATAAGAAAGATGTGATAGATTGGAAGAAGTGGAGAAGCAAACAGTTTACTCCTTTCAAAGAAAGACACCACATATAATCTGATTATGATGAAGTGCTCCATATGGAGGCTGATCACAGTCTGCTTTTGCTCACGAACAGCCCCTCTCAAGCACAAACACGCATGCACACGTTCTCACAGCCGAGTCTGGTTTATTTGATCTGCTCTCGGCTTGATTAAGGCATTATTTTCTCCTTTGATGTAGACTCGGAATCAAAAAAAAGACAAAAAGCAGTCTCTATAAGAGATGACTCATATGGTAATGATTTAACAAAGTCACTTAACGCTCAATCGCAGACACAAGTGCACATCAGGTGCCTTGCCTAACACAGACCTAGCCTAGCCTTGGTGCTGATACATTTGCTTTTAAAGTCCAAATGTAATACATCTCTCTCAGAGAATCTTAAGAGAACCCACTTTAGAAAACAAATACTAGTTTGAAAGATGGCAGTTGCATTTAATAGTCCTGTCTCTGCTCTCTTGGGAGTCTACTTTTCTATGCCTGTTAGGACAGAAGAAAAAAGAAAAACTAACACTCATGCGTCACCGAGAGGTATGGCATTTCTGGAACAATGACAATTAGCCTTGACTAAACAATAGGGACAGTTCATGTTTAAAAGGGCTCTAAGGATTGCTCTTCCTTGAATTATATGCATACACTGATAATGAGACAATGATTACTTACAGCATATATATAGGGTTGCTGAAAATGAAACTTTCTCTGCTAATTTTAGATGGACTAATCTGCTACAAGGTCAAGTGTTATGACAAAAATCTTAATTTCTTTTTTTTTCTTTTAAAATGAAGCTTTAGGCTTATTATATTTATTATGTACACAGATATACTCTACATACATTTAAAGAAAACATTTAGTTTTAACATTAGTTTATACTAAAATCTATCTATATATCTATCTATCTAATTACTCCAGAGATTTGCTAAAGGTTACAATTATTATTTCCATAAATGTATTAGTCTTTTTAAAAATTAACTTTAAGTGAGTGTTTATTAATATAAATATCAAATTGTAATCTAAAAATTATATATATATATATATATTAAATATAAAATATATAAAAATATAAATATTTATAAATTAATTAGAAAAATAGGAAAAACAAGCATGCACAATTAAATAAATATCTAATATAATCTAATACGATAAATATCAAATTCTCAAATAATGGCTTATAATTTAGGCAAATTGTACTGTACAGTATGAAAAAATGGCAATTCCAGAGATTTGCTTTGAGATTAGTCTTTTCAAAAATGAACACTGAATGTTTGATAACAGCGAAGCATGCAAAACTAAATATCCAATATCATCTTTTTTTTTTTTGCCATATTCAGGACTTAAAAAAATAATAATAAAAATAATTTCAGCTTCATTTTATTTATATTTAAGTTATTTATATGATATCAGTCATTGCACAGAATTAAACTATGCTATGGTCTGCTGTTTATTTTCTTAAAAAAAAAAAAAAAAAATCAATCAAACAAACACAAAAACTGTCCTTGGTGAAGTAGGTCATAGAAGAAATATGTTCATAAAATGCAAACTCCATCTGGGTGAGAAATTCAGGCGAGTAGCAAATTCAGCATATCACATTACCAGGGTTGCCAGGTTTTCACAACAAAACCGCCTAATTGCTGCTCAAAACTATCCCAATCGCTAGCCCAGATGCAAACTCCATCTGGGTCAGAAATTCAGGTGAGAAACAAATTCAGCGTATTACATTACCAGGGTTGCCAGGTTTTCACAACAAAACCCGTCCAATTGCTGCTCAAAACTATACCAAAACTAGCCCAATCGCTGGCCCAGATGCAAACTCCATCTGGGTCAGAAATTCAGGTGAGTAACAAATTCAGCATATTACATTACCAGGGTTGCCAGGTTTTCACAACAAAATCTGCACAGTTGCTGCTCAAAACTAGCCAAAAACTAGCATTTAGAGGGGGGGTCTCCCATTAAAAATTGCACTCTGTGGGGTAAAATACAAGTTTTTTTTAGCAGGGTTCCCCTGGTAAAATTCGCATTCCAGGAGATAAATATCACGTTACTGGGGTCGCTTCAATATGCGGACATGAAAATCAATCTGCGCCAACAGTGTTAAAATAGCCCAATTCCACTGGAAAACCATGGACTTGGCAACAATGCACATTATATACTTTTAAACACTTTTCCATACCAGCAATATTTTACCTAGTATGAATTTTAAAGTGACTGATAACTAGAGAGCATGGTGGTCAATAAGATGCCAATCCAATATCCTGTATGATTAAGTGTAATCCAGTTCATGCTGAAATTAAACATTTCCTCGAAACTGACCAAAATATTGGATTTCGATATGAAGTAAGACTAGTAGGACACTGTAATCCTTCATAAACCTGTCATAACACTGACCTACCATCCAGATGGTATTATATAGGCCATTCTAGCCAGGACACAAGATAACTCACTGTGCTAGCGTTCCCTGGCAGACCTGCCCGGGAATGAGGAAGTATGTTGTTTGATGTTTGTAAGTGGCTTACTATGGCGCTGGGTGGGCCAGTGGGTCAGACTCCGCCCTGCGGCCCAGACACTCTAATGGAGCCATTTATCTCCTGTCAACCTGCAGCTGGTTACCGGTTCCCCACTGCCTCCTCTGCCGCTTGAGTAGCCAGGCAGCTGGAGTCACGGCCAGAGAGGAAGTCTAGACCGGACACAGCACCACTGGAGCACTGCTGCAGCCCCACACCTTACGGACGGCTGAAGACACATCGATTAAAAATGAGCGACTGGACTTTGGGGATTCCCAGAGCTCTGCTGTTAGGACAGGTGCCAGGGAAGCCATTCGCAGTTTATCACCTCCGAATTTGTTACGACTGACCTGCTGACAAGCCGAGCGGCAGCTGATGCGAGCAGGAGGGGTGTTTAAGAGAGACAGGATTCCCCAGGGTAGCAAATTCTACATTGGAGGATTCTTAAAAAGAACCATTTTGTGCTGGATAGAGTTCTCGAGTAGATTTACGGCCCTCTGGAGATTAAAGTTTTAGATTTTACTTCATAGGTTCTTCAGATCAGTGTATTGTTACATTGATTTATGAGTTCTGTAAAGCACGAGTACATAATGAAAAAAATCTTATATGGCATCGAATGACCGGTGCTTGCTGAAACAAATGCTGTTGCTCATACTCATACGAATGTTTATGCTACAGACATGAACATATCAAATATTGAGGCTTGTTGAGCAGATGTCTGCTAATACATGATTATGATCAGACTTGATACTTTTTCATAATTTTCTCTTGGTGGATAATAAAAAAGTGAAATTAAATTAATTGATCAAATTTTTGGTCTATGTGGGGCTGCAAAACGATTAATCATGATTAATTACATTCAAAATATAAGTTTATTAAACAAAGTTATCTGTTTTTACAAATTAACTCTTTATATGTATCTCCTGCTTTGAGTATTTTTTATTTATTTTTATTTTTTTCACAGCATGTTTGTACTATATTGGTTATCCTCCATTATTAGATCTTTTTTTATTGACATTATCAGTCAATATTGTGTATTTAACCATGCATGGCCATTTTCCCTATTTTTACATTTACATTTACATTATCTAACACTCACTTAAAGTGATCTTTAAGAACACTAAAAATTGAATAACCCTGTTAAATGTAACCTTTAGCAAGTTTCAGATATGAATACCCATTTTCCATGATGTTATGACTAAATGTACTTGGAGAATTTAAACTAAGGCTCTGACTCGGGCTGCAAAACGATTAATTGTGATTAATATTCATTAAAATAAAAGTTTATGTTTACATTCAATGTGTGTGAACTATGTATATTTATTTTGCATATATAAATACACACACACACACACACACACACATACATGTATATATTAAGGAGAAATATGTTAGATTTATATATAAAATATTTATATTTATATATAATATAAATTATATGCCAATATGAATATATATACATACATATTTTTTTTAAAATATACATGTGTGTGTGTGCATTTATATATACATAATAAACATACACAGTACACACACCCATAAAGTATGTAAACCTAAACTTTTATTTTGAATGCGATTAATCGCGATAAATCGTTTTGCAGCCCTAGTCTGAAAAAATATACATTTTAAATGCTACAAGTAAATTTAGTCATAACAGAATGGAAAATGGATATTCATATCTGAGACTTGCTAAAGTTTATGTTTAACAGGGTTATTAAATTATTAGTCTTAAAAATTAACTTTGAGTGTTAGACAATGTCAATGTATATGTAAAAATGGGGAAAATGGCCATGCATGGTTAAATATACAATGTTGACTGATATGATAAATAGAAAATTATCTGATAATGGCGGATAACCAATACAGTACAAACATATTGTGAAAAAAATAAAATAAAAAAACACTCGAAGCAGGAGTTACATATGAAGTGTTCATTTGCAAAAAAAAAAAAAAATTTTTTTTTTTCATTGTGCATTCCAATTAATCTCAATCAAACTGCAGTTGGGTTATTTTGATTAAGTAAAAATAACTAAAAAATAAAGCAACACAATAACACACAATAAAAACATGATAACAAGATAACAAAAAACATGATTTTTTTAAAAAATCTGTTTTTGCAAATAAACTCTTCATGTTCTTTTGACATGGGACAATAAGCACCTCAGGAAGCCTGTTTCCATCTCACAATTCTGAGTTTATATCTTGCAATTCAAACTTTTTTCGTTGATATCTCACAATTCTGAGCTTGAATCTTGCAGTTCTGAGAAAAGGTGCTAGAACTGTGCAATATAACCTCAAAATTGAGAGAAAAAACTCTAAATTGTCAGATAAAAAGTTGCAATGAGCTTTTTTTTTTTTTGGCAGAAACCATCTTTTATAGCAACCACCCAAATTACACTAAAAAAACAAGCGACTGCACAACACATCATCCACAACAACCTAATACCATGGCAGCAAGTTTTGGACCATCAAACATCATTAATTCATCGTTAAAATAAACGAATTAAGGTGAGTAATTAATGATAGAAATTTTATTTTTGGCTGAACTATCCCTTTAAGCGATCAGCTGACATGTTCAGACTTCATACTGCAATAATCCCTAAATTACACCGCATCACACAAACTCTTGAAGATCTGTCAATGCAGAATTTAACCGTCACTGCATTACTACGTAGCTGTGGGATACGCTGATGAAAAGCTCAATCCCACGAGAGTGCTGGAGAGAATAAAAGCATGCAGGTGTGTTTTAACTGAAGTGCCTGGCACAGAATCCACGGCTCTTCACCACCGCGGGCTGCGAACATTCCCGATTCTCCCATCCACCTTCGACTGCTAAATCTTGCCGCTGTATAAATATGACACACGTTATGGAGAGCCCACACTGAGTAGTAATCTGCTCACCCACAGCTAACGCTTTGAGCCGAACAGGTGAGGCATTGTGCGAGCGCAGACACCGAACATGTGTCTTCTATACAGTAAAGCTGTCCACGTAATAAGTGACATGCTGATTTTCTGCAGTGATTAGCATTAACAAAAGACGCGAGCGAGACAGAAACGAGCTGGAGGAGTTAGTATGCAGTGAGCATTCCTCAAATATCAAATGAGAACAAAAGGTTATGGATGTTAATTACAAATTACAGGATTATTCCACCGAC
The DNA here is from genome assembly GCA_012976165.1 of Labeo catla. Taxonomy (NCBI): domain Eukaryota; kingdom Metazoa; phylum Chordata; class Actinopteri; order Cypriniformes; family Cyprinidae; genus Labeo; species Labeo catla. The sequence continues at coordinate 273,423 of VONZ01000629.1, read as the reverse complement.
GACTTCATGTGGAACTGAGACATGTCGCTAATTAAATAAGCGTTCTGAAGTACACAGCAGTGCTAAAAGAGAGCCCAAAGGGTGAATATGCCTTTAACAGGTTGAAGTATTGCTTAAACAGGCGGTTTATTTCATCTCCCGTGGGACAGTGGAATAAGGCTATGTGTTAGGCCTGTTTTTAGATGCACCGCAGTGAGATTTCAGCTGCGAGTGGATAGACTGGCTTCAACTCCACCAAACCATAGCCACACAGGGAGAGTCAACACAAGGCTGCTTAGATCCCAAAAGTAAGTGGTCAGTCTCTAAAACCATAAGTGCTACTTTATTTATTTTTAATGTCAAAGCTTGAAATAGAGGGCAGACTTGGATAATTGCAGTGGATGTGTTTTTATAAGGATACACAATAGCTGTCTGGTCACCAAGGTCGTAGATGGCCATTTACATCATGTGTTTTCTTCACTTTTGAAAAGGCTACACTACCGTTTATAAGTTTGGGGTCAGTAAGATTTTTTTTACTAGTTCTGAAAGAAGTCTCCTGTGCTCCTCAAGGCTATCATTACAATTTAAAATCACTGTTTTTTACCTGAATATATTTTAAAATGCAATTTATTCATGTGGTGTAAAGCTGAGTTTTCAGCATCATTACTCCAGTCTTCAGTGTCACATGATCCTTCAGAAATCATTCTAATATGCTGATTTGCTGCTTTGTGACATCATAAATGTCTTCATTCTTATTTTTGATTAAAGGAGAACACTTCCAGAACAACAATTTACAAATAATTTACCCTCCCCCTTGTCATTCAAGATGTTCATGTCTTTTTTTCTTCAGTCGTAAAGAAATTATGTTTTTTGAGGAAAACATTTCAGCAATTTTCTCCGTATAATGGACTGATATGGTGCCCCGATTTTGAACTTCCAAATGGAATTTAAATGCGGCTTCAAACGAGAAGGGTCTTATCTGGTTATTTTTTATAAAAATAATACAATTTATATACTTTTTAAATGCCAAATGCTTGTCTTGTCTTACTCTGCCTGGACTGTTTTTTGCGGTTCATGATAGTTAGGGTATGTCGAAAAACTCCCATCTCATGTTCTCCCTCAACTTCGAAATAGTCCTATATCGATTTTTTTACCTTTTTTGTTAAGGGTGTTTGATGATCTTTGCATGTTCACTTTGCAAAGACTGGGTCGGTACTTCTGCAGTGATGTCGGATGATTTTGAAATGATTTTTGAAGTTGAGGGAGAAAATGTGTTTGGAGTTTTTCGACATACCCTAACTGTCTTGAGTCAGAATACACAGAGTTCAGGGAGAGAAAGGCAAGATGAGCATTTAAGATTAAAAAGTATTTAAATTGTATTTTTTTAATGACAATACCTGATCGTTTCGCTAGATAAGACCCTTCTTCCTCGGCTGGGATCGTTTACAACCGCATTTGGGATCGTTTGAAGCTGCATTTAAACTGCATTTTGGAAGTTCAAACTCGGGGCACCATATCAGTCTATTATATTGAGAAAAATGCAGAAATGTTTTCCTCAAAAAACATAATTCCTTTACGACTGAGAAAAGAAAGACATGAACATCTTGGATCACAAGGGGGTGAGTACATTAGATGTGAATCTTTGTTTTGGAAGTAGACTTCTCCTTTAATTGAATGCATATTTGCCAAATAAAGACATTTATTTCTTTAAAAAACAAGCAAGCAAACAAACAAACAAAATTTTGACAGGAACAGAACCAGAAACGTGATCAAATTTTTTAGTTCCGAACAGAATCGAAAATTTGAAATGCCCATTAACTGGTTAATAACTGTATTGTATTGTTCCATTTAATATTTGAAATTTGCTGGCAACCAATCATGAATTCAAATAGTACGGCCTGCGCTCATTAAAAAGTTTATTATATTTGAGGCCAATTATTTAATTGCATTTATGCCAGCTCTACAAAGACTGTGAAAAGCCTTTAAAGCATCTGAATAAACAAACCTTTAGAAAGAACTGTTTTAAAGTTAGTAAATATTGAAATTATCTCATTGGCAATGGAACCACATTTCTTCTTTCCAAATATTTATTCTGTACATGTACCAAAAGAATGGAGCTGTTAAGTAACTGGAGTCGTTAAGAGGCATCAGAACCAAAGTCATTAAATTCTTTACGATTCCAGTCACTAACTCTTTCCACCACGAGTAGCAATCCCCAGAGGTGTGCTTTGTTGTGTTTTCAGCAGATCATGTTGCACATCAAATATGTCACATAAAAGGAAGTGACAGTTTTCCACACCAGGAGTTCAGCTTCTGCTTCACTGGCCTCTGTTCATGTTCTCCACATCCGCTCTCTGACAACGGGCTGGCTTAATCAAACATGTGATTCTATTCATAGAATGTAAACAGTGCCGTGGTGGCTTAGTTTTGAGGGGATCAGAGCAATGACCACTGACTAGAGATTCAACGCTCTGGCATCTGCACAAACACGGATGGGTAACCTTCATGATCGAAGATCGCGGATCCAGGTCAGAGCCCATCTGGTGCCCGACCGCACGAGAATAACAGGGTTGTGAAATGATGGAAAAGGCTTCCTTTGTCCCAGATATGGAAGTGGCAAGATCTCGATATGAGAGGGAGGGGCAAACAACCAGTGGAGATGTGTCAGTGTTTAACAACATTCTGCAGTCACAAATAGAATTAGAAATAGAAATAGAATAGAAAGTGTGTAATTTTTTTCTGAGAAAAGCCATTTGTAGGCCATCTTCCTGAAACACTGTGATTCTGTGGTACTTTTTGAAAATGTTTTAGTGGTCTGAAATGTTGATTTCTGGCACACAATGGATGGGGCAAAGCTGAACTGGCAGTTTAAGTGTTTAGAAATCCTTTCAGGAAATAATATTTTTTTGTTTTTGTATTTCTGTTTCAGTGGCACAACTATTACACACTCAACACAAATTAAAATAAGTAAATATATGAAATATATATCAAAAAACATGTAACTGATCAAAAGTCTAAACACTTTAACATTGAAAAAAGATTGTTCATTAAACAATTACAAAAATAATTATATTTCAAATAAACAATGTTCTTTTGAACTTTCATCAAAGAATCCTAAAAAAAATTGCAATTTTTAAATTGTAATATTTTACAAAAATTATTGTTTTTACTGTTTCTGATTACTGAGTCAGTGCTGACCTGAAAAAGACATTTCACATAAAAGACGTTTACGTATAGTCCACAAAGGAAAATAATAGCCAAATTTATAAAAATGGACCTGTTCAAAAGTTTACATACACTGAATGATCCACAGCTGTGTTTTTTTTATTATTATTTTTATTATTTTTTTTAGCGATAGTTGTTCATGAGTCCCTTGTTTGTCCTGAACAGTTAAACTGCCCGCTGTTCTTTAGAAAAATCCTTCAGGTCCCACAAATTATTTGGTTTTTCAGCATTTTTGTGTATTTGAACCCTTTCCAACAATAACTGTATGATTTTGAGATCCATCTTTTCATACTGAGGACAACTGAGGGACTCATATGCAACTATTACAGAAAGTTCAAATGCTCACTGATGCTCCAGAAGGAAAAACCATGCATTAAAAATTAGAATTTAAAGATCAGGGTAAATTTAACTTATTTTGTCTTCTGGGGAACATTAAGTATCTTCTGTAGCTTCTAAAGGGCAGTACTAAATGAAAAAAGTATGATATTAAGGCAAAATAAGAAAAATCTATACATCCTTATTCCATTCAAAAGTTTTCACCCCCTTGCTTTTAAGGCATCGTTTTTCCTTCAGGAGCATTGGTGAGCATTTGAACCTTTTGTAATAGTTGCATATGAATCCCTAAATTGTCCTCAGTCTAAATATATGGATCCTAAAATCATACATTCATTGTTAGAAAGGGTTCAAATTTGCAAAAACACTGAAAAAAGAATTTGTGGGACCTGAAAACTTTTCTGAAGAACAGCAGGCAGCTGCAGGACTCAACAACTATCACTTAAAAAAAACAAACAAACAAAAAAAAAAACACGGCTGTGGATCATTCAGGTAACCACACAATATTAAGAATCAAACTTTTGTAAACTTTTGTACGGGGCCTTTTTTTTAATAAATTCAATTCAATATTCAATATTTTCTCTTGTGGACTATATGTAAACGTCTTTTATCTGAAATATCTTATTCAGGTCAGTTCTAAATAAAAAAATATCATGCACTTTGTATGATCCCTTTTATTTTGTTAAAATAATTAACATTTTGCAGACTCTGCAAGGTGTATGTAAACTTTTGACTTCAACTTTAAATATAAATTTAATTTAAATATAAATAATATAATAATTATTCAAGCGCATGCACTGGATAGTGAGTTTACTGTGGATAAATTACAGCAACCATCAAAGTGACATTTTTTTTCTCATTGGAAGCTTATGACTAGCTTATTTCCCTGAACAATCTTCAGCCCAGAATTGAGGTCAACACCTCAGTTTCATTACAACGACAGTTTCTGTTTGTAAAATTAATTATTTACCACCTGCTGATTGAACTAACGCCAAATAGACCAATCACAGCAGTGGTAATTCTCTAGAAAGACTTGTCATTTTCCTAATGCTCTTAGCCGGAGAGGTGTCTAACACCAAGCGAATACCTTCACGCTTTCTCTCTCTGCTACTCCATTATTGATGTGCATTTGCTCTGGTGAGAACAAAAACGGGATAAAAATGCAGCAGAAACCTCATGAAACATTAAACCCAGATTATGTAGAAACAGGCTAAATAAAAAAGAGCTGTTGAGAGTTAGTAACATTTATTACCCTAGTGTTCCTGACACAGACTACTGACCCCATGTTTTCACCTCCTGTACCTTCAGGGAGGAGACGGAGGTGAGAATTCGAAGAAGTGCTTATGCTGCGATGTCCGACGCTGAAGTGAATCTCACAGGAAGCCACAGACAAACAGAAGTACAAGAACCGACTCTCCCATTGGAGCTAACAGAAGTGTATCAGAAGCTTTTAGGCTGTGGTTCAGCATCAGAGCACATGATTCTTTGATTCCTCCATTTTATGTCAAGGAATCGATTCACGAACATTAAAAAGAACGCCAAGTTTCTCTGATGTGATATTTTCTGTCATATTCTTTAATACTTTCTCTATTTCATGCATTTTGGAGAACAAGATGCATTAGTAGGTCTGGTTGAGCATTGCGGTCCCCGCTGACACGCATTAAGAATTTGATCAATGAGAGTGTAAACATGCAAAAGCTGCGGCAAATCCTTCCGTTACGCCGCACCGCAAACACACGCGCTCGCAAAAATTCATTTTCAGTCTCCTTTCATTTCTAGTTTGCTGACACAGGGCGCAAAACGTGTGACACAAAATGTGCGAGGAACTGACGACCAAACTAATGCCGTACCTTTCCACTAAAATTCCCATAAATATGCTAATATCCCATAGCCTGAATGAAATGCAGCCTGTGCTGCACATAAATGGCAATCTGATGGTTTGCTGTGTTGAGTCTCAAATGCACTAATCTGCATTCCCATCTGACAATAATGAACAGCAGAATCTGCTACAGTATCATTGCTATCTCTGATCCTATCCAAATACTTAAACAGGTGCTTACACATTTTACAAGTTACTAGTGATGTCACAATTCTCAATATAATATCGAACCGTTCGGCACGACATCCACGGTTCAATACGTGCTTGTGAATGGCGTTTTTTTAGTTTTGCATTTAAATAACTTCCTTCTTTTATTTCTCTCAGAATTTGCTGTAAGTGTGCCCACAATTTCACGTGCTGAAATAAGGAAACGCTTCCCCACTTATATTTGAAAAAGCAACACTTGCGGAGCATCTTCCATTCTAATGACATGCAATGATAAGCCTTTATAAACCTGTTGTCCAACAAAAGAGTTATAAAAACAAAAATTATAAAAACATTATAACTGTTTTCAATTCACAACCTCAGTCAAGTGTTTGAAATAACGTCCTTATGTGATCTGATGTGGATTCTTATCACAGAACGAGGCAGACGATAAATTCTATATTCATATTCTATGTATGTCGATTAGCAATTGCTTATGAATATACACAAGATGGCTTGAGGAACACAGATAAACCATATATTATTGCAGACGAGTGTTTATTGTCCTTATTTTCATTATTCAAAATGTTTAACGTTATATCTTGTTTTTATTCAGTTACAGCAATAGCGATAGCTTTATCCATATTAGAGAAGCTAAAACGGAACGTCCTCAGTGATACTACTTTGACGCATATGTGGATTTTCTGCACAACGGTGCCCTCTGGTGTCCAGTATGAATGAAACCCATTCTATTTTGCGTAAAAATTGAAAAAAACAATACCTCAAAAAAAGAAAAATTAAGCAAACATATACTAAACCACGCCTTTCCAGCGTGCAGAGGTTTACGAGAGTATCTTGTTATAAAAAAAACACACTGAAGCGGCAAGATATCAGAACCAAACCGAAAACTGTGGTTAAAAACCAAGGTACGTATTGAACCGTGGACTAACTGTATTGTTGCATCCCTACAAGTTATATCTGGAGCATTTTTTGTCTTGTCCTTATTGCATTTTTACGTATAAGATAATTATTGCAAAAATAATGTGATCTTTCTGAACCAATTTCTATTCATTTTAGCCATCCCTACAGATTTATCAAGCAAGTTTTTAACTCAGTATTGCAAGACCAATCAAACTGAATACTGCCCTTTCTCTTGGTTTTCTATGAGTTTGTGGCCTGAATGCTTATGTAACCTTTCAAACCCACCCAGCGTTTCCTCAAGGCCCAAACTAAAACGATTTCTGAGATCGCACGTTGGCCTTTCTCATTCGAAAACTTATAATAGAGAGAGGTCACTTTTTAAAAAAACCTAGTCAATGAACCCCAGCTGGTAAAATTGCCAGTATAAACAATTTTGCTGAAAATGCACATTTCATACATACTCTTTCCCAAAGTCTATAACGGATAATCCACTGAGGCCTTTGCTCAGAGTACAACTGACGCGATCAAGAGAATCCGTCTTTTAAACCCTGGATCATCGCCAAGAAAGACAAGCAAAGCTCAGCGTTTAATATGAGAAATATAACGGAGGAAAGATTTGGGATCGGTGTCTCCCTCCGTCTCATTATTAAGCCACAGAGGCCGGCACCGAATGTGAACCCGCTGTATTTAGATATGTCCTCTGGGAGTGAGGAAATGAGAAAATTAATAGCTTGAATCAATATTTGGGTGTTTCTTAAAGTAAAGGCACTTGTGACACTGTGGACCTTGTGAACATAATTACATTAAAATGCAATTTACACATTCACACTTATTAATTTAATTTGCCCACGTCACAGGAGAATTATGTATATTCTATACATTGGTGAAATAAAATAAAATAAAATAAAATAATTTAAATATAAAATGAACCTTTTTTCTTTGTCTTTTACACATCACATTACATAAGCATGTTGAACATAATTACATAATAAATACTGAAATGGTTAATGATTATTTAATTTTTTGTTCACATAGTTTTTAAAATGTTCTTATTTATAATAAAAAAACAGCAACGTATACTATATAGATACATTTATAATGTTACAAATGATTTCTATTTTAAATAAATGCTGTTCTTTTGATTTTTTTATTCATTAAAGAATCATAAAAAAGCACAACAGTTTTCAACATTGATAATAATAATATTAACATTAATAATGTTAATGTTTCTTGAGCAGTAAGTCACCTTATATCTTAGGGGGTATGTGACACTGAAGACTGATGATGCTGAAAATTTAGTTTTGCATCACTGGAATAAATTACATTTTAAAATATATTTAAATAGAAAACAGTTATTTGAAATTGCAATAATATTTTACAATATTACTACTTTTTAAAATATCAAATAAATGCAGTCTTGGTGAACATAAGCGAATAATAATAGAGCTGCAAAGAGGTGGAAAATATAAAATTTTACCAAAAATTCCAGAAATGTTGGGAACTTTCCAGGATTTTCTGAATTTTTTTCTTGTTTTTTCCACTTAGTTTTTAAAATGCAAATGTATTAAAAAAAAAAAAAAAAAAATATATATATATATATATATAATTAGGGAAAAAATAGCAACATATATGATATGATATGATATATGATATTCTATTCTATTCTATTATATTATAATTCATATCAGCCGTGTGTTACAGTGTGTGAGAGAACTCCTGGTGCCCTTGCAGGTGCCGCGTGATCAGCCAACAAACGGGCCCCTCAGATAACCTGTGCAATCACTCGGGTCGATGTCCATACACACTCTTCCATTGAAGCACCCACATAAAAAACACTCTCTGCACAAGTGCTGCTTCTTATTAATAAATAAACGGCTGTTTGTGAGGTGTTACAAGGTTGCCAACCCATGCAGAAGGAGGGCAGATAGCGAGGAAACGAGTGCAAAGGAAGTGCAAGGCAGACGTGTCTGAGATGTTGGCGTGTTTCCAAAGACCCCCAGAGATGTAGTACCCCTCCTGTATTTGGCTGTAGGAGATGCTATTTATAAGCTGCTGTAATGTTTGGTATTTCCTCTGGGGATGGGGCAGGGAGAAGGCATTGTTTTCCTTGGCTGACTTTGATTGTTTTGCTGATTCTTTTTGTTGAAATGTCAAAGTCTCACTGTTCCGTTTATGCATTTCCATTTGTGTCGAGTTGAGAAGGCCATTACTTCCCCACCCCTCTCAGTCATGCTGTTTGGTTTTTCCCATAGACTTGGGCTTAGTGTGTACAGTAGCACAATGGTCTAAACCATTACGTTTTATGTTCGATCAACACCCTGTAGGCCTCACATTTAACACTGCGGATTCACCATGGACTAAACAATGGCGATCAAATGAAGACCAAATGTCAGCATAAGACCAAGTGTTTAGGGATATCGGCTTTATGAAGCTCCATGAAATCCAACTCCAAGTAACTCAACACTTAAAGGGATAGCTCACCCAAAAATGAAAATTCTGTAATTAATTACACACTCTCATGTAGTTCCAAAACTGTAAGACCTTTGTTCATCTTTGGAACACAAATTAAGATATTTTTGATGAAATCCGAGAGCTTTCTGACACTGCACAGACAGTAATTATCAAGGTCAAGGCCAAGAAAGTTGGCAAGGACATCGTTAAAATAGTCCATGTGACATTAGTGGTTCAACCATAATTTTATGAAAATACTTTTTGTGTACAAAGAAAACAAAAATAACTTCATTCAACAAGTTCCGACGTAGAACCTGGATGCATCAAAAATATCTTTTGTTCTGAAAACGAATGAAGGTCTTATGGATTTGGAACATGAGGGTAAGTAATGACAGAATTTGTCAGATTGAACTATCCCTTTAAAGGTCCCAAATCATGAAAAATGTAATGTTCCTTGCTCCTTTTTTTTTTTTTAGTTTAAAGCACGCTACTCAAAAGTCAAAAGTTAGGGTCGGTATGAATGATTATAAAATTACAGTAAATATCAGGGTTGCCAGGTTTTCACAATAAAACCCACCCAATTTCTATTCAAAACTAGCCCAATGGCGTTTTCATGGGTGGCCCCCTGTTAAAAATCGCGTTCTACACATTTTTCGCATTCCAGGGAATAAATATCACATTATTGGGGTCGCTTCAACCTGTGGCAACAGTGTTAAAGTAGCCCAATTCTGCAGACTTGGCAACACTGGTAAATACAGTAAAATTGCGAAATGTTATTACAATTTAAAATAACTGTTTTCTATTTTAATATATTTGAAAAAATTATTTATTTCTGTGATGCAAAGCTAAATTTTCAGCATCATTACTTCAGTCTTCAGTGTCACGTGATCCTTCAGAAATCATTCTAATATGCTGATTTGCTGCTCAAAAAAGCATTTCTCATTATTTTCAATGGTGAAAATAATTGTACTGCTAAGTTTCACAGGTACAAGCACATTATCATGTGACCCTGGACCACAAAAACAATCTTAAGTAGCACGGGTATAGTTGTAGCAATAATCAAAAATACATTGTATGGGTCAAAATGAGCGATTTTTCTTTTATGCCAAAAATCATTATTAAGTAAAGATTATGTTCCAAGAAGATATTTTGTAAATTTCCTACTGTAAATATATCAAAACTTTTTGATTAGTAATATGCATTGCTAAGAACTTCATTTGGACACCTTTAAAGGCAATTTTCTCAAAATTCAAAATTTTTTGCATCCTCAGATTCCAGATTTTCACATAGTTGTATCTCGGCCAAATATTGTCCTATTATCAAACAAACATACATCAATGGAAAGCTTATTTTTTCAGCTTTCAGATGATGCATAAAATTAAATTTGAAAAAATTGACTCGTATCGTGGTCCAGGGTCACATATGTCAGCTAAATTTTATGTATCAGTGCCTAATTAGTATAACTCTAAATGCCTACGCCAAGCTTAGCCCATCAAAACAACATTTACATACAGAAAATGTAAAGGCGGCAGCAAAATATCATGTTTAATTCAGCAACTACAGTCTTTTTGATATAAGAAACCATGACTTGCATAATCAGAAAAATTTAAATGCTCTAAAGTGTATAAAATATGGCTTATCTTACACAAGACTTTCCGTATCAGTTATGCGTTTTCCACCTGAAACACATAGTGTTATTCAGCCCAGTTCAATTTTGATGTTTATTCTGCACCGAATGAGATAATCAGCCATCAAACAGACAGATTGAGAAAAATATGCTTCGACACAATACGCTATAGATAGCACTCCACGGCTAGAAACACAAACATATGGCTCATTTGTATTCATAATTCATGGATTATGCATTGCATAAATTGCAGAGAGCTTTTCAGTCATGCACCATAATCCTGCTCTGCCTTAAGTTGGGCTGTTACTGAGCCGACGGAAAGCGTAGGAGTCCCCGTTCTCTGTGTTCACATGCTGGTGAAGTGAGTAAGTGTGAGTGAGTTAGCTCTTCATCCCTTCTCTTCCTCCTACCTGCTCTCCGAGCCTCTGCCTGTATTCCTAACAAAGGGCTGTAAATCCATGGAGCTCAGCTTAAATGTGCAGAGCTCCTCAAAGTAAACATGCAAAAGGTGAGGACGAGTTATGCACGTGGATTTATTTTGGGGTTTTATATGGTCATAAATGAGTCAGGAGCAGATGACGCGTATGCTGAAATATGGACTGTTGATGCTAAGGTCGCTGGAGCGCATGTCACAGCCTGTACAGCATTTGGGTGTCGTTACTAATTCAAAGTCAGTATGGAATCAAAAGACCTGTATTGACTTAATAAAAGTTTCTGGGATTTCCTAAACATCTCATGATTAATTGGTGTGCGTTATTCTTAAAAAAAAAAAAAAAAAGTTTGTTTTCATTCTTCAAGATCTAATAACTTCCTCTCCATTTTCTTCCAAATATTTGCTTTTATGCTTTTATGTTGACTTTAGGGTTAAAAAGTCATACTTCTGTTCAAAAGTTGGTAAGATTATTTTAATGTTTTTACAAAAGAAGCCTCTTATGCTCACCAAGACTGCATTTATTTGATCAACAACAACAAAAAAACAGTACAAAACAGTAATATTGTAAAATATTAATTGAAAATAACTCTTTTCTATTTTAATATACTTTAAAATGTAATTTATTCCATTTTTCAGACAGTTTTCAGTGTCACATGATCCTTCAGAAACATGATTTGCTGCTCAACAAACTTTCTTATTAATATTAATGTTTTTATTACTTTTTTTTCTTTTTTTTAGAATTTTTGGTGAATATAAGGAATATAGAAATATTTTATAACACTGTAAATGTCTTTACTACAACTTTTTTTTATCAATTTAATGCATTATTCAGCAATAAAAGTATTAATTTCTACTAAATAAATTTCAGCTAAAAATATAAGCTTAATGATGCTTATACAAGGTTTTTTGAACAGTTTTATTTAAATTTTGTAATCAAAATATTTATTGCACTTTCAGCAAAAATTATGTTTTTTAATTTAATATTTAATATAAAGTATTTAATATGATGTATAAAATATTAATATTTAATATTAAGTATTAAATATTAATATTTAATATAAATAATTTAATGTTGTCATATAAACAAGCAATCAGACAAATAATTAAGCGAGCAATAACTTGTCAGTCTGTTAGTCTTTTGAATGATTCATTAAATGAACCAGTCATTTGCTTGTGAATCAGTTTGTTTTTTCTGTGCAGTCAATGGTGACAACTCAAAGAAAATCTATTTATTGTCTCTGTTTTTGTTTCAAAGTAGAACATCTTTTTTTTTTATCACATTTAGTTCAGGCTGCAAAAAATATCTTTCTGCTGCATTGTAGATTCAGTATCGTCCTAGTAAACACCTCATGCATTCTTACAGGATCAAAGTAATACTGTAAGTATCTGTGACAACGCTCATATTTATACAATATATATGTCTGCTAGTGTGTCTATAATCATAACGCTAAGTTGCGCTCCACCCTGTCTGTGCTTTACCGGTCCTGGAGGACGGGGTTCTGGGGTGAGGGTGGATGACGCCAATGTCTGACCACCGTGCCAGGTGAGATCACAGGATGCAGGAAGACACACACACATGTGTACGTGTACAGCAGCTGGCTCTTAACAGCCACAGCGGGAGCCTCCCTCAGCTGCCGCAGGAAACTCCTGACCTCTCGCCTGCTTACACCTCCACAGCAGCACTGTCAATTAGTCCCATATGCTCACCTCTGCCTCCACCAGCACAGAGACGGAGCAGATGCGGGTCATTTTGACTCGGTCACAGCTGTATAGTGTATACACTATATATCAGGGTGTCAAACAACATAGACAGGGTCTCTGCAGGTTTTATGAAGGGAAATTTAAGGTCTTTTCAAAGGGATAGCTCACCCAAAAAAAGAAAATTCTTTCACTCACAAATTCTGTTCTCCCTTCTGTTGAACACAAAAGAAGATATTTTGAAGAATGTTGGTAATCAAACATTTTACAAATGTGAACATGGACCACAAAACCAGTCATACTGTAAGTAGCACGGGTATATTTGTAGCAATAGCCAACAATACATTGTATGGTTCAAAATTATAGATTTTTCTTTTATGCCAGAAATCATTAGGGTATTAAGTAAAGATCATGTTCCATGCAGAAATTTTGTAAATTTCCTACAGGTAATATATCAAAACCTAATTTTTGATTAGTAATATGCATTCTTCATTCTTCATGCGAACTTCATTTGGACAACTTTAAAGGTGATTTTCTCAATATTTTGATTTTGTTTGCACCCTCAGATTCCAGATTTTCAAATTAGTGTGTCAGCCCAATATTGTCCTATCATAAACCACACATCAATAGAAAGGTTATTTATTCAGCTTTTATTTATTCAGATGATGTATAAATCTCAATTTCAAACAATTGACTCTTATGACTGTTTTTTTAAAATAGAACACAGAAATAACTCTGTTAAATAAACTTAATTAAATAATTTTTTTTTACTGTAGCTTCTGATCACAGAAAAATGCTGTTCTTCTTGTATATTTCTCCTGTTTTCCAGTGCAAGTGTCTAAAGTTTCTTAAATCAAAATTGACATATGTCTTATTTTCTGATAAGTAAATAAAAATTAGTCCATGACTGAAACAAGAACATATATCATCCAGTGGGCTCAGAAAAATATGGAAGCCCATTTCCACCACTGAATAAAATATAAAAAATTTTATTGCGACTTTTTAATCGCACAATTCTGACTTTTTCCCCAGAATTGCGTGATACAAACTTGCAATTTTTCTCAGAATTGTGAGATATAAACTCATGACTCAATGTCTCAGAACTGCACATTTATATCAAAATACTGATTTTATAACTCGCAATTTATATTTCACTCGCGAGTTTATATTTCACAGTTCTGAGAAAAAAAATGTCAGAATTGTGAGATAAAAAGTTGCAATTACTTTCTTTATTTTTTATTCAGTGGTGGAAATGGGCTTTCACAGAAAAACTAAATTCATACCTCATTCACAGATATTTGTTCTTATTTTAAGCATAAACTCACTTTAATTTTGTTTAACTTCCCATGAAACAAGACTTCCAAGGAATACATCTTGATTCAACAATATTTAGCCAGACATGTATACTGGAAAACAAGACAAAATTATGCAAGATAATTAATTTGTGGAAGAGCAAATTAAGGCTTTTTTTAAAAATACCTGCAGAAACCTTGACAGGGTATAACATCTGGTCAACTGAAGAACTAATGGTTTATGTTCCCGATGCATCAAACGTCACATCATCTGACAGCATAAATGATGACTAATCTCAAATGCCAAGTTTAAATGCGTTTCAGAGGCTTTCCTTAAAATGAGTACCAAAATTGTAATGAAGTCCACAAATTCAGTCTGTCACAACTAATTATAACAGCTTTTTTGGAAGCTTCCCGGGGCATTCGCAATCCCATGATTTGAAATGGATGTGCTAGTGGTTTGAGCCTCTACAGAGACTTGTCTGGCACTGAACAGACCAGAGCCCATTTCCTGCTGAGCTGCTGTTTGCTGGAGGAAGTGGCAAAGCTGCAGTAGTGGAACAGCCTGTACATGAGCACCCGCCCCCAGGGTCAGCGGTCCTGTGAGAGTCAACCGCCTATCTCACTTCCAGCGTCTCGCAGCTCAGCGCCCTTCTCTGGGAACGGCAGGATGGAGATCAACATGGGCAGAAAATCCAATTATGCCTCATTATTATTTCAGAATACACTCAGAAATGTGACATACACAAGCTAAAAGTTACACAGGGAAGTCCCAGGACCAGAGGCAACGTAAAAGCATTTGGTGTGATTCAGAGGTAAGGAAGAGCAACAACATCTCATTGACTGTTTTTATGGGAAGATTCAAGCTTAGACTTGGTTTAGTTCAGTTCAGTTTCCAATTGGAACCATGCAGCAGAGGTTGTTTAGTTATTCTAATGAGATGTCCAAATATGCACAAATATGGTCTCGAAAACAACTACAAAAAACAAAAACAACTGACTGAATATCTGCTGTTGTCATGTCAATCAGTGTCCTTTTCTGTTTGCTGTGCATGAGAATCAACATTCAGCTTACAATTCAATGCATTGTTTCTCTTGATTGTGATTACTGTGTATAATATAATGTTCTGTCTGTGCATTAAAAACCATAAAAACTGTGTTGAAGTCTGGGGTCAGTAAGAGGTTTTTGAAGTCTCTTATGCTCACCAAGGCTGCCTTTATTTGATCACGAATACAGTAAAATTGTAAAATATTATTGTAATTTAAAATAACTGTTTTTTATTCGAAAATATTTTAACATGTCATGTATTCCTGTGATGCAAAGCTGAATTTTTAGCATCATTACTCCAGTCTTCAGTGTCAAATGGCTCTTTAGAAATCATTCTAATTTGTGACCCTGGACAACAAAACCAGGACATTATTTGGCCGAAATACAACTATTTGAGTGCAAAGAGTGCAAAAAATCAAAATATTGAGAAAATCGCCTTTAAAGTTGTCCAAATGAAGTACTTAGCAATGCATATTACTAATCAAAAATTAAGTTTTGATACAGTTATGGTAGGAAATTTACAAATATCTTCATGGAACATGATCTTTACTTAATATCCTAATGATTTTTGGCATAAAAGAAAATTGATAATTTTAACCCATACGTTGTATTTTTGACTATTGCTACAAATATTCCTGTGCTACTTAAGACTGGTTTTGTGGTCCAGGGCCACATATGTGAACGGCGATAATATTTTTTGGAGAACTTCAAAAGGAAACATTTACTTGAAACGATCAATTAGTTGAATAACATTTTTTGTTACATTTTGAAGCTACTCAACAACAAACCATTTCAGAGCAAATACATATCACCAGAAGGCATCTACATTGCCTAGCCCTACTTTTAAAATATCTGAGACTTGTTTATGAAAGAACAAATGCCAGTCTGTCCAAAACCAGCTTGTTTTGCTGCATGTCTGCAGCTCAAATTAATCAGCAGATTGTTGTGTTGATACTCATTTATAATATATGACATAGTCTTAATGCGGCATGCTCGAGCTGACTATGAATCACACAAACCAACCGTGGATCAACATCAGGACCATCCTGATACTCACGTGTCTCATGAATACACAGTATGGCACTGAGAAATAACCGAGGATTTGAACAGGATCATCATGCGCTGAATAAAACATGTGACTGGGAGCATGTGATCAATATGCAACACCTTCATTAGGTACACGACGACCTTACAGCACAAAGCACTGAGATTTACGCGTCCCCTCCGTGAGCAGACACGATCAGCGCGGCGTCTGCTAGGGACTGTGCAAAATGTACCCTTCACGCTTTTCTCAGAGCCAGTCCAATCCAGACGCAGTCCCCAGCCGGCCCCTCTAGAGGCTCTCAACAGAGCTCTATGTGAGCTGAATTTGAGGCCAAATGATGTAGCTGTAGTGTCTCCTTCTGCTGCTCTGATAATTCCCACTAATATAGTTAATATATTATTAAACGACACTGCTTGCACTTTGTTTGTTTTTGAATGCAGCTGGCAAAGATAATCCAAAGTAAGAAAAGAAATCTTGTTGTCCAGATTCTGTGCAACTCATTTTTATCTCCTCTCATTCAATTCAGCCTGCAAGCAAAGCAGGTGAAATCATTTCTTTTGTTGTAGAATCAGCAGTGGCTGAATAGCGGCGTAGGAAACTCTATAAAGCTGACCACAATGAATGCAACAGATAATTTCACCATCAGAGACAAATAATGGGGTGAGAGATGAAGATGCATAAACATCTACAGTGCTGGACAAAAAGGTTGCATGTACAGTAGACTAAAAATATCACTCTATTATAGACAGGAAGGGTGCGAGCTTTAAACTTTGTGAAAAAGTTATTGTTTCTGTTTACTGTGGCTATAGTTCCTTATGGAATGCTGACAACAATGCAAACTCACAAAATAAAGCCACACCTGCCTGCTTCTAGCGAAGGGAGGTTAAACTGCCACATTCCTGATTTAGGAATTGCAATGCATTTTAAGCATAGAAATAAAGAGTAATGCACAAGTACGCTTTACTATATGATTGTGAGTAAGGCTGGGTGATATATAGTGTCAGAATACTTATATACAGTATTTTTGATTCAGCAAGGATGCATTCAATTGATCAAAAGTGACAGTAAAGACATGCATTATGATATAGAAAATTCTATTTTAAATTAATTTCAAAGAAACCCCTACGAAAATTAACTATGGTTTTACTACAAATAAAAAAAAACAAAAAAAAAAACATGGTTACTATCCTTAAACAAATTAACCATGGTTTTGGAACTCTAACCATAGTTTAACCATGGTATTCGTAGTAAATCTTAATCAGTATGCCTAAAAACCATGAATACTGTATTTTTACTATAATAAAACCATGGTTAATTTCCAAAAGGGATCCTTAAAAAATATATGACAGTTTATTTTTTCAACACTGATAATAATAAAAGTTTCTTAAGCAGCAAATCAGCATAGAAAGATTTTGAAGGATCATGTGGCACTGAAAACTAAAGTAATGATGCATAAAATTCATAATATGAATAAATTACATTTTAAAATATATTAAAAAGTAAAACGGTTATTTTAAATTGTAATAATATTTCCAAACATTACTCTTTTAACTGTGTTTTTGATTAAATATATAGCAAGCAAACACAACATGAAACCTTCAAAAACACTAAACTTTTGACAATATATGGTAGATAAATATATGACCCTTGACCACAAAACCAGTCATAAGGTTACATTTTTTGAAACTGAGATTTATACATTATCTGAAAGCTGAATAAATAAGAACAGACAATATTTGGCTGAGTTACAACTATTTGAAAATCTGGAATCTGAGGGTGCAAAAAAAAAAAAAAAAATCGAAATATTGAGGAAAAACGCCTTTAAAGTTGTCCAAATGAACTTCTTAGCAATGCATATGACTAATCAAAACTTTAAGTTTTGATATCTTTATGGTAGGAAATGTACAAAATATCTTCATGGAACATGATCTTTACTTAATATCCTAATGATTTTTGGCGTAAAAAAAATCTATAATTTTGACCCATACAATGTATTTTAGGCTATTGCTACAAATATACCTGTGCGACTTATGACTGGTTTTGTGGTTCAGGGTCACATATTGCTATTTATATAGTGCCTAAATGTCATTCTTCATTGTCATGACTATTTTAAAGCCAATTTTTACTGCATTTTACTAACATTTTTAAACAATATTTGTGCTTCCTCAAGATTTATTAAAAAATAATAATTAAAAAAATAACAATATATTGAATATGGGTCTGAGTACTTAATTATATAAAGTTGTCAATGTCAGACACAAGTTAAGCAAGTCGAGTCAGATTAAGTCACATTTTGTTTGCGTACTGCTGCAATATAACCACATCAAAAACAAATGGATCAATTAAAACAACAGTGCTTCCGGCTATAAAGGCATTCAATTTACTTTTCAGGATTAGAGTAAAGCTTTTTTTTCTAGCAGGCGCAATTACAATTATAGAATTAAATGACAAAATGGCATTTTGTGGTTGCCCTTTGACTACACAATAGTCCATCATACTTTTGTTCATGAGACAAAAACAAAGAGCAAGGGCAAAAAAGAACCACGGTTCAGCCCATTTCAGCCTTCTGTTACCCACCACCTCATATCATCTAATTACGCTGTTATTCATGTGTAATTCAGCTGAGAGAACGTGTCATGTCACGAGCCACAGGAGCGTAAAAAAGAGGTGCCTTCAAAACAAGTGCACACTCAGTTTGTTTTGCTCAGAGAGTCGCAGTGGAATAAAAGTCATGTTTTTTTTAAGAGCTAACCATCCCTATTTTAGCTGGCAGTAATCTAAGACTATATGAAAGAACATGAAGTGACTGACAACCATGGTGTACAAGATCACTTTTATGTATTCTAGTCAAAAATGTGAAATGGTTTAGCGTGTAAGTTATGTTAGCCAGCAGTAGTGCGCTTTCAGCAAATCAGATCAATCTGCCACATAATCTTTTAAAATTGACAGCTGCTAAATGACATTTTAATGACCTTTAACTCGGGGTCTGCCTACAGGATGTTCTGCATACCAGCGAAACAAACAAACCCCCATATACCTGCTTTCTGTTAAGGGACTCTGACAGCCTTTGATGAAAGCTTGACACTTACAATAGACTTTATATTGTAGAACAAAGTGTAAACAATCACTTACAAATCAAAACCAGCTGAGGTATGAAAACAATTAAACTGGAGTTCTGAGATCAAACTGGTCCAAAAAGCTGCTGATGGATTTATCCTCTGATTCGAGAAAGAAGTAACACGAGTTTACTACGATCAAAAACCTCAGTGAGTAATGCTACTAAAAACAACTACGACGACTACCAACATTCTTTTAGAATGAAAACATGTTCTCAAGCTAGTTCATACCAGGTGAGCTTTTTGTCCATATAAGTTATTAAAATTTACACAAAGTACAGACAATGAAAATGTACGCTCAACAGCTGATCACAAATAGCGTGTTCCTACATGTTCTTTAAACACACTTCTCACTGAGCTCAGCTTTGAACCTATTTTTAAAGAAAACATGTCTTTAAAGTGCAAACAAAAAAAAAAAAACAATACAAAATGTTTGACATCCACTAACAATTTTTGATTGAGAACTAGCTAGTGCATGTTAAACTTATCTTTCTCAGATGCAAATTATGTTGCACTTACTGTATATGTGACCCTGGACAACAAAAACAGTCTTAAGTAGCACAGGTATATTTGTAGCAATAGCCAAAAACGCATTGTACGAGTCAAAATTATCGATTTTTCTTTTAAGCTAAAAATCATTAGGATATTAAGTAAAGATCACGTTCCATGAAGATATTTTGTAAATGTCCTACCGTAAATATATCAAAATTAAATTTTTGATTAGTAATATGCATTGCTAAAAACTTCATTTGAACAACTTTAAAGGTGATTTTCTCAATATTTCGATTTTTTTTTGCACCCTCAGATTCCAAATTTTCAAATAGTTGTATCTCAGCCAAATATTTTCCCATTCTAACAAACCATACACCAATGGAAAACTTGTTTATTTAGCAATCAGATGGTGTCTAAATCTCAAAAAAATTATTAATTTAAAAAAACTGAACCTTATTACTGCTGTTGTTTTCCAGGGTCACATATAGCATTTATGTGTATTTTTTTTTTTTTTTTTGTAATATCATTTTAAAATATTTAACATTTTGTGGTCCCTTGAAGGTTTACTGAGGCCCCCTAGTGGGCCCCGGACCCCAAGTTAAGAACTTAAAATGGTCCCAAATAAGTTAGAAAAAGAAATAAAATGAACAAATAAAATAGAAACGTTTCAATGTGATCTTAAATTGTAAGTAAAAGACAAGATTACTTAAAAACCATTGTATTATTTTCCATACTTCTAATGTGAAGTCTATACTAAATGAAACGCTCAGCGTTTCAAAGATATGCAAAATACATATTTGTATTGTCGCTATGGTAGCGATATGCGCAAATGCCCAATGTCCAGATTATGAGAATAGGTTATATAGCACTAATGATCCATTTATCTCTGTCTACAGTAGAACATCACTGCTGATCGCAGCTAAAATGACGATACAATGTTAGTCAGCATCTCCAAACAGACGTTCATCCAATAATAGCGTCGAAACGCGGTGAAAAAGTAAAACACACCGACTCCACCGCGCTGTTTCTCAATATCTACCGAGCCCACTACCTAGACAGCATTTTGAAGCGCTTGCGATGCCCCAAAACACTGTCTAGGTAAGCAGCTCAGTAGGTTTTGCAGCACAGCCCCGGTTTACAGGATTATTAAAACTTCTCCGCTTTTAGTTTACTTCAGGATGCATTAAACTACCTTCAATCTGACAGCTGAACTGTTCCTCAGCTTAAATCATGTCCAAAGAGCAACTAACTACAGCACAGCGAGATACATGCCCACATACTCACATACCAGCTTTAAATGTCGAACATTCTTTTCTTCTGTCATCTTGAAAGAAACCAGAACGGGAAACAAAAGAAATTTTGATGTCAGAAACAACTGTGACTGTCTCGACGCGCAATCCTCCGCGACGCAGTATGTCTCGAGAACGCAACTTTAGAGGAATGCGCGCAGCGAGAGCGCAGACAGACAATCGCAGGAAGCCGGCTCCTCCCACCGGCTACACACGCGCAAAGAGTCTCCCGAATGATGGCTATGAGCGGTTATGGTCTCCTTCCAGTCAGGCTCTCGTTATTGGCAGGGTCATTAATCACCAGACGGCACTCTTGCGTCCCTATACGGTCAGCAATATGAACCATAATAGGAATTATGGATGTTATGGTCGTCTGTGGACCTGCAAGAAACAGCCGTGACCCATTTGTTACACCTCGCCTATAACTGAGTATAAAACCAGGGAGAGATTATATAATATAGCTTATTATTAACAAGATTCACATAGAAATGAATGGTAAACAACCTTGACAGAGAGGGTCATTTGCATTTCTCAGGAGTTTTACAATAAACAGAGAGACTGAGGCAAGTTGTCACGCTTTTTTTACTCCAGTTAATATTATATAATTATATTATTTCCATAAAGGCATACATTTTAAGTCTTAGCTTTAATAAAGCTATTATACAATGACACATTTATATTGGGTGGGTAAAGTTGTCACAATAGGATTAAACAAACTATTACAGGCTTGTCAGCTAAATTTAAGCAGTAATAATGAAACAAATTAAAGATGACAGACAATAGAAATATCAAACATTCTTTGTTCAACAAAAACTAATAATTATATAACTACTTTATCTAACTTTAAAACATGACAAGTACCCTTGACTGTACTATACTCTATAACAATTAGTTCCACTTCTCAAATCTTATTGGCTGAGCTCATTTGTATAAGAAGGACTACCTGATTACATTTTAAAAGCTTTTAAATCCCAAATAAATGACTTGAATGCATCACAAGAATGTATTAAATACACAGTCAGCAGTTGGAGTTTATTAGTAACATCCTGATATTCTGCTAAGCAATGTGAACCTAATTTCCTGTTTTTTTCTGGGAAAAAAATCTTGCAAATTGCAGTAGACGCAGAAATGTCACATGGTATTAGCTGATCAAGTATGAGCAGACCCCCTGTTGAGTGGATCCCACTGAGATAAGGCCATGCTGTCCTACCACGGGCTCTCAACTCATGTCTGGAGTGTTATGCACGAACACTCAAAACATAAAAAAATCAAAACAAACAACTGCTAATTGCTTCCTAGGTTGTTAGTCCAGAAATACAGTGCAGCTACAGTCTCATGGCAGTGCTGACAAAACAATTTGCACTTGCAACACTTATAACAGAGTTCAGAAATCAAGGGCACTTGCTATCGACTGCCAAGTATGATTGACCTTGCAGTGGAGGTTCAATATGTGCAGCATACCCACGATTAACTAAGCAAACAAGACTTTTGAATACTGCAGTGATTTAATTTAATGATATTATTTGTAAAAAGCTGTAGTTAAATAAATATGCTGAGCCATTTCCCATTGACTTCCTCTTTGCAGCTGTTTGGAAGGATTCATGCCAGGGCTGCCCAGCCCTGTTCCTGGAGATCTACCTTCCTGCAAAGTTCAGCTCCTCCCGTAATCAAAAACACCTGAACCAGCTAATTAAGATCTTCAGGAACACTTCATAATTACAGGCAGGTGTGCTGGAGCAGGACTGGAACTGAATTATGCAGAAAGGCAGCTCTCCAAGAACAGGATCGGGCAGCTTTAGGCTTGAACTGTTTTCTGGAACTTTTCACTTGCACCCAAGAGGTCAAGGTTTGGCTGACTAGCTTGCAGGTATCTCCATGTATCTCGCCATGTATTCTGACTATTTCCATTTTTTTATGGATATAATAAATGTTTGAAATTCTATGGAGCCCCACACATGGGAAAAAGGGAGTAAATTGTGCCCTCATTCCCTCGGTTTACTAAATCGTGCGCACAACTTACTAATTCTTTCCTTCAGTTTACTAAATCGTGCGCACTATTTATGAATTTGTTACCTCGATTTACTAAATCGTGCATATGATTTACGAATTTGTTCCTTTGGTTTAATAATTTGTGCGCGCAATTTACAAATTCATTCCCTCGGTTTACTAAATTCTGATGAACGACTTACTAATTCTTTCCCTCAGATTACTAAATCATGTGCACGATTTACGAATTCTTTGCCTCGGTTTACTACATTGTGCACACGACTTACTAATTCTTTCCTTCAGTTTACTAAATCACGTGCACTCTTAATGAATTTGTTGCCTCGGTTTACTAAACCGTGCGTATAATTTATGAATTTGTTCCTTTGGTTTAATAAATCATAGGCACAATTTACAAATACGTTCCCTCGGTTTACTAAATCCTGATGAACGACTTACTAATTCATTCCCTTGGATTACTAAATCATGTGCACGATTTACAAATTCTTTCCCTCGGTTTACTAAATCATGTGCACACGACTTAATAATTCTTTCCTTCAGGTTACTAAATCGTGCGCACTATTTATGAATTTGTTGCCTCGATTTACTACATTGTTTCTTACGATTTATGAATTCGTTCCTTTGGTTTACTAAATCATGTGCACGATTTACAATTCTTTCCCTCGGTTTACTAAATAGTGCGCACAACTTTCTAATTCATTCCCTCGGTTTACTAAATCATGTACACGATTTACGAATTGTTCCCTCGGTTTACTAAATCGTGCGCACAAGTTACGAATTAGTTCCCTCAGTTTACTAAATTGTGTGCATTATTTACAAATTCGTTCCCTCAGTTTACTAAATTGTGTGTACGATTTGCAAATTTGTCCCCTTGGTTTACTAAATTCTGTGCACAATTTATGAATTTGTTCCCTTGGTTTATTAAATTATGTGGACGACTTGCTAATTTATTCCCTCTATTTACTAAATTGTGTACACGATTTCCGAATTAGTTCCCTCAGTTTTTTCAATTGTGCACACAATTTATTAATTTGTTCACTTGTTTTAAGTAATTCGTGTTTACAAAATAATAATTTGTGCCCTCGTTTTAAGTAAATCATGTGCATGAAATAATAATTAGTTCTACTTCCTGAATGAATTAGTAAATCATGCACAATTTAGTAAACAAAGAAAACAAATTAATAAATCGATTTACTAAGATTTACTTTTTTTTTTTTACCACCTGCACGTCATGTGTGGGGCATCGTAAAATTAAGTTCAAAAGTTTTTAAATAAAATTCAAAAATAAAACTCAACTTTTTTTTTTATTTACTGCTTTTATTTATCAAGGACACATTCAATTTATCAAAAATGACAGTTAAGACAGGCAATGTTTCAAAAGATTTCTATTTTAAATGTTTTAAAATGTTCTTTTGCTGTATTATTAACAAATTATATAATTAGATACATTTCTGTTCAAACACATTTTTATACTTGAACATGAACTACTTAAAACCTGTTATGCAGTATGTCTAAATTGTCATTGAATGTCACTGAACACACATTTACATTGTGTGGGTGAAGTTGCCACAATGGGATTAAACAAACTATTATAGGCTTTTCAGCAAACTTCAAACAGTGACACAATAAATAACCTAGGTAGCACAAAACAGCAATGAAACAACAAAGTTGTAATATGTAACGTAACTAAAAACTAAAAATGGTAACTTTATATCATTTAATTCCTTCCCTACCAGAGCCATTTTTTTTGGCATCACAGAATAAGGAAATACAGTTTGTTCTTGCCACCTAAGATGAGTGTTTTCCTCAGGCAGACTCAGCCAATATGCAAACTGACTGTGGTTTAGTAAACTGAAAGGCCCTGTGAGGCCTGATAAAAAATGCTTGTGGTCATGTAGATGAAGAAAGACAATACTGTGTTTCCCGAACGCCTGCCACCGCATGACACACCCATCACAAAACGAAAAACCTGTCAGACTTGTAAAGCTTATTCCACTTTGAGGGGACATGATAGGTCCGAAGACATTACAGCTACATAAAAAGGAGTGTCTGCGGCCATCTGACGAAACACAAAGACACTTTCTGCAAGAGCTTTTTCGAGAGGCTTTCAAGTCCAAACCCTCAGTGGTCTGGATGAGGGACAAATGATTATAATGTCCAGAATAAATCAATTTGTATTTTGCTGGAGTGTGGTTACTTTTGAGAGGATGCGCTCTCAAAAAAACTGTGGCTTTTTCATGATGAATTCATTCATTCCACTCAAACAGTCTAGTGCCGCCTGCATGCCTTGAATGCTTCTGAGACATTCCTGCCGTTCTTTTTTTGAATTTGATTTCAGAGGGTGAAATATTACAAGCCGCTGATCAACGGTTTTGAGAAGCCCGGGTGAAAGAATGAGGGTAAAACTCTAGCTGACAGGAAGCACAATGACATGAAGGCAGCTTACATAACAGATCATCATCAACACATCAGCGTGAAGATACAGGGGAAATGCATCGCCACCCCTTTTTTACTCAGTCTGTTGGCTGTCTGAGGTGGGCGACACGCTGCGTGACAAGCTGCCTCCACACGCCCTCACGCGTCGGAAACTCAGGAGATGGATCAGATCGGCTTTCAAGTTATATATGTTAATGAAACTTTCAAACACGCTCAATGGATGGATGCTCCACAATATTTAAATCGGAGGCACGGTTGGGTGACAATAAGCCAATCAAAAGCAAGCCTCTAAGAGGAAACAACAAAAAGGAAACACATTTAATTGCAGCAGAAATAGGGAAACTGCAAAGCTAAATACAGATGTGCTGAACAGTTCTAGCTGGTTTGTAAACCTTCATTGACTTTCATCTGAGTCTGGACTGAACCACAACATGTGCACAAAACCACTGACAGAACTTTCCCACTCTTCCAAAAGCATTCCAGTTCCTGTTTTAGAATAGTTACACCATGTCTCTGATTAGCACTGTTTAGCTATCCACAAGTTGGTTTCTTAAACAACCAGTTGGCACTAGCATGATCACCCACTATTTCCGTTTTTCCGTTTTCTGTTTCTCGTCTTGATATAAGTCATTGTAGAAGCTACACATCACTGGAACCAGACAGATTCAGTGTGTAAAATTAAACCATTAATAGTGCTTAAAAAATGATCTATGTAGATCAATTATAGATTTGTAAACATTCGGGATGCACATGCATCATAGTTGCAGAAAACCCTGGAGAGAATTACACGGATAGAATATAAAATAGTTAAAGGAGAAGTCCACTTCCAAAACAACAATTTACAAATAATTTACTCAACCCTTGTCATCCAAGATGTTCATGTCTTTCTGTCTTCAGTCTTAAAGAAATTATGGTTTTTAAGGAAAACATTTCAGGATTTTTCTCCATATAATGGACTTCATTGGTGCCCCGATTTTGAACTTCCAAAATGCAGTTTAAATGCAGCTTCAAAAGGCTCTAAACGATACCAGCCGAGGAAGAAGGGTCCTATCTAGCGAAACGATTGGCCATTTTTTTTTTAAATAAAATTTTGTATACTTTTTAAGCACAAAAGCTTGTGTAGCCCCCTGTTCGTATTGTTCTTTTGCGCATGCGGGCCAGTTTAGAACTATGATCTGCTCACACTGGAAATCTGATATTGGCCACATTCTTACAAAAAAAATCGAGCACTAAGGCTTGCAGTGTGAACAGCCATAAAGGCTCCAAAGGGGTGTTTTTGCGGTAATGCAACAGAAGAACCCTTATTGGCTCCCCAAAGAACCTTTCAGTGAACAGTTCTTAAAAGAACTATTTTGAAGAACATCTAAACATCTAAAGAAACTTTTTCCACTATAAAGAACCTTTTCTGCATTTAAAAAGTTCCATGAATGTTCAAGGTTCTTCATGGAACCATTGATACCAATAATTTAACTATTTTTAAGAGTGTACCCTCTTCAAAATTGAAGATGCAGTAAGGACTTTCTGAGAAATACTGTTAATATTTGAAATTACCAAAACAAACATGCTTCTACCCAAAAAGACCACACCCTACCTTAAAGGAGAAGTCCACTTCCAGAACAAAAATGTACAGAAAATATGGAGTTTTTCGACATACCCTAACTGTCTTGAGCTAGAATACACAGAGTTCAGGAAGAGTAAGACAAGATGAGCATTTGAGATTAAAAATATATGAAATTCTATTTTTTTATTAAAATAACCCATTGTTTACAACCACATTTGGGATTGTTTGAAGCCGCATTGAAACTGCATTTTGGAAGTTTAAACTCGGGGCACCATATCTGTCCATTATATGGAGAAAAATGCTGAAATGTTTTCCTCAAAAAACAATTTCTTTACGACTGAAGAAAGAAAGACATAAACATCTTGGATGACAAGGGGGTGAGTGCATTATCTGTAATCTGTCTATCTATCTATATGCATATGATTTTAGTCTAGGCTTCAAATTTCATAAAAATGTGGTCATGGCTTCCGATTGGTCAATGCAGCACCCTAATTGTGCTAAAATCCATGATTAAACAGCTTTGGAACAAAACACTTATTTACCATAGTGAACTTTCATTCCAATGCAACATTCTATTATATAAAGATCTATTCTAACAAGAACCATGGCAATCACAGTAATAAATTTGCTTTAAAAACTGCATAAAAATTGTAGTAATAATAATAGTTTTATATTATTTATTTTTAACAAAAAACACTCACAATATAGCACCCATCTCATACCCTGTTTTTAATAACGTATTTTCAATAGATTTTAAAAGACACTTCAGCTCTGCATAGTGTTGCATTTACTGACTGTGTGTACTGTACATGACATGATGTTAAGTGCTTGTCTTGCAAAAAAATCTGTTATATTTTCTGCAAAACAGCTTCTGCAGACTGCATTTCACTGTAACTCATACAACAGAGTACAGAGATACCAATAAACCCACTTTAATTTTTTTTCTAATAGATTTTATTAGATAGCAAGTGCTTGTCACTTGTGTATACAAAATTCTTCAAAAACATCTAACTTTAATATGGAAAACACTGCAAACGGAAAACCAGAAACTCTAACCAGAACATAAAAATTGGCTTCCTTATGTATCAAAGATAAAATTTATAGTCTAAAAAAAAAGTGAAATAGTTAAACGCAGCTCAAAACATAATCAAGCTGAAATCTTGGCCAGGCTGCAGAACTAGAGAAGACTGGCTATATTATCACTGTTGTTTTTGTTGTTACTTTCAGTCGAACAAAGACATATTGTTCTTGACAGAAATGTGGAGCTCTAATACACAGACTCCATCACTATCATACACAGATGCTTTCACACTGACTAACCAAATTAAACTGCCACGGATGTCAGTTCTACCCCCCCATCCCCCCCTTCCCCGTCCTTAGAGGAATTCTTCAGCCTGCATAACCTCATTCACATACTTGTGACTCACACCCCAACTTTAACATTTGCACCATATTTATTAAATCTTCTCATGAAACAAAACTAATTGTCAATGAATTAGATGCAACTGTGCAACTATTTATCATGACCAGGTTATGCAAAACTCTAATACTGTGAAATAATATTACAATTTAAATAATTGATTTCTATATCAAAATATTTCAAAATGTAATTTACTGTGATGGAAAAGCTGAATTTTTAGCATCATTACTCCAGTCTTCAGTGTCACTTCAGAAATCATTCTCATATGCTGATTTGACGCTTAAGAAATCTCTTTCTTCTAATATATTCATTTTAAGTTATGCAACAGCTTCAACAATGCAACAATGTGGCTCGATTACATCATAGGAAAGTATCAAATACATAACATAGCAGTTGCTGTTTATTATCTGCATAGCTCTAAAGTTTATTTCCTGTTTTTCTCTGCAAATTGCAGTAGACACAAATGTCACAAGGTGTAAGATGTTAAATTATGAGCAGACCCCCTGTTGAGTGGATCCCACTGAGATAAAGGCCATGCTGTCCTACAACTGGACTCTCAACTCATGTCTGGAATGTTATATGAGGACACTCAAAACAAAAAAAACCCCACTTATTATTGCTTGACATATGCTAATTTGCTCATTTTTGAAAGAAATAATTTTATTCAGCAAGGCTGAATTACTGTCACATTTGATAAATTAAAAGACATTTATAATGTTACAAAATGTTTCTATTTCAAATAAATGCTGTTCTTTTAAACTTTCTATTCATCAACGATTACAAAAAAGATGTATCATGGTTTCCACTAAAAGTATTAAACAGTACTGTTTAATTTAACTGTTTTCAACATTGATGATGATGATGATAATAATAATAAAATAATAATAATAATAATTAATATTTATTTCATTTTATTTATTTATTTATTTATTTATTTTGGAGCAGCAAATCAACATATTGGAATGATTTCTGAAGGGGGAAAACATTTATTATTTATTTTAATTGTAATAATATTTTACAATATTTACAAAATACTATTTTTTGATAGTTTTTGATATATTTTTGATACATGCATGTATGAAGAGTGTATTTGCAAAAACAGATAACTTAAACAGATAGAATTTTCAAAAATCATGTTTTTTTTTATTGTGTTATCGTGTTTTATTGTGTTAGTTAGCTGTATTTTTTGAGTTAATATTTAATCAAAACAACCCAACTGCAGTTTGATTGATGTCACCTGGAATGCAGAACAAAAAAATTTTATTTTCTGTTTATTATATATATATATATATATATATATATATATATATATATAGACATATACATATACATATATATACACACACACACACACACACACACATTTAAAAAAATACAAATGTAAATAAAATATAATGTTCAAACATTAAAATACATTCAAAAATATATTTTTTGCACTTATTGTGGAAAACAATGGCCTTCACTGATTTGTATTTTCAAGACTACATTCTATAACCTTAGAGATGTATATGAGCAAATTTTTCAAGAACAATGTTCAATAGATCACAGCAGACGATAGAGCCATGAGACCCTCTTTATTGCTCTGCATAATCTCATATTGAGTTCCCTCAGTAGAAATGAGACTGGAGGCATTAAATTTTCTGAACCGGCCATACGATCAGGAAAAGGACCTTAATTAAAAGTGGTAATTGCACTATTGCCTTTGCTTTAAAAGTAATTTACAGATAGCAGTAAAACAAATAATCCATCCAATAAAGCAGCAGGAACACTACTAATGATTATCAAATAAAACAATTAGGTATATACAGCTTGTGTCTGTCACTACTGCCACATTCATTAGTAATTGCTGAGGGGCGGAACTGATCTGAAGACTGGCTATAGGCCTCCATTTAACTGAGACGTACACAATTCATTTAAGAAAAGGAAATTACAGCCAAAGACAAACGGAGGACCAGAAAAAGACTGTATCGTTTAGAGCCCAGTGAAACGGTCCGCTTGAGCGACTGTAGCTCCACATGCGGTCTCAAACTAAGTGTCTGTCGTTAGCTGTCAGGAGGAATAGGATCACAGGCAGCTTTAACTGGCGCAACAAGTCGCGCTAAGGGCTATCTCAGCGCTGGCTGTTAGAGAGCAGATGATTGCAGAAGGCAGTGATTTGTTTTATGGGGATGGAAAAGCTTGCTTGATTTCACGGCCCGTGGAAAGCAATGGGAAATAAAGTGTAATTCAAGTTGTAAAATAAGTAATGACTGGTCCGCTGCACTTAAACATGTGGTACACTTCCCACACACACAGATCCAGGTGATCTCAGAACCTATAAAAGCAAGTTGGCAGTATGTGTATCATACTGTGTGTACAGACATAACGCCAATGTGTTGTGGCCGTCTTGGCTGTATCTGAAAGCTGAAAAATGCTGTCTCTGCAGGATTAAAGGTAGGAAGGCAACAAAACCCATACTGGGATGCACTGATCGATTTTTGAAGGCAGCATAGATGTGTCCTTCACCGCTATCCTGCAGTTGAGCTTAAAAATAAAAGGCAAACTCAAAGATGAAGTAGATGGTCAGTTTGTGTAGAAATGTATGTTTTTTTCCCCCACTTTTAGTATTGTAGGATTTGAATATTCACTTACTTATGACTGAAGCTTATATTTTCAAATGTAATTTATTTCTGTGATGAAAAGCTGAATTTTCAGCATCAGCTACTCACAACCAGCTCAAAACTAGCCCAATCGCTTTTTGAGGGGGGTTCCCCGGTAAAAAAACGTGTTCCGGAGGGCTTGGGATTGGGAACACTTCAACCCACGGACATGAAAAGTAACCCGTGGCAACAGTGTTAAAGGAGAAGTCCTCTACCAGAACAAAAATGTACAGATAATGTACTCACTCCCTTGTCATCCAAGATGTTCATGTTTTTCTTTCTTAAGTCATAAAGAAATTATGTTTGTTGAGGAAAACATTTTAGCATTTTTCTCCATATAGTGGACTTCTATGGTGCCCCAATTTTGAACTTCCAAAATGCAGTTTAAATGCGGCTTCAAACAATCCCAAATGAGGTTGTAAACGATCCCAGCTGAGGAAGAAGGGTCTTTGGGTTTTTCGACATACCCTAACTGTCTTGAACGAGAATACACAAAGTTCAGGCAGAGCAAGACAAGACAAACGTTTGAGATTAAAAAGTATTTAAATTGTTTTTTTTTTATTAAATGAAAATAACCGATCCTTTCGCTAGATAAGACCTTTCTTCCTCGGCTGGGATCGTTTACAACCGCATTTGGGATCGTTTGAAGCCGCATTCAAACTGCATTTTGGAAGTTCAAACTCGGGGCACCATAGAAGTCCATTATATGGAGAAAAAAAAGTGTTTTCCTCAAAAAACAATTTCTTTGCGACTGAAGAATCACATGAACATCTTGGATGACAAGGGGGTGAGTACATCATATGTGAATCTTTGTTTTGGAAGTGGACTTCTCTTTTAAAGTAGCCCAATTCCACAGGAAAACGGTGGACTTGGCAACACATTCTAATTTGCTGATTTACTGCTCAAGAAAAATTTATTAAGACTATCAATGCTGAAAACTGTCTAGCTGCTTATTATTTTTGTGAAAACCATGACAACTGTGTTTTTTAAAAGAACAGCATTTATTTGTAACTATAAATGTTTTTTTGACACTCATGATCAATTCAATGTGTCCTTGTTGAATAAAAGTATTTTTTTTTGATAAATAAATAAATCTCAAAACTAAATAGAAAATATCTAAACTAATTAATTTAAAAAGGAAGTTCACTGTAAAACAAAAGATTTCATTAAAAGTTATCAGAACAAAATACTGGACATACCAGCTTTTTCATTTTCAATTAAAATGAGTTTTTGTCATTTCTTCTATTATATTAAAACATTTCAGTTCTTTTTGTTCCTTGAGCCATTTCTAATCCCTGAACCAGAAACATCACAAGCTGGTTTAATAATGATCAAAAGTTATATAACAAATAAAATTTGTAGCAGTGCACTCTGTGGAGAATTAATTTGACTTCAGACAGAAGGTCCACAACAGCTGAAATGACTCTCATTGTACTATTGCATAACCAACATTCAGATCAAACATGTGACAGCAGTTTATCTACAATATCACTACATTGTTTAATCTGAATTATATTATGAATCACTAATCAATAATGAACAAGCACCTATTTTAATTTTAATATCCTCCTGTTTGTCCAGACTTGGTTAACTGGTAATGAATGCTTTTAGAGTAACTATTTAAAGCATTAAAAATGCATCATGGTTATGAATAGCACAGCCCTGGTCATTTAGGATTAAACTCTCTTTAAACATGTTAGTGTATCTTATCTTCTTAAAGCCAAATCAATAAAGAACTAATCTCATGCACCTCTGCTTTCATTGTAAACCGCCAGACCTCACACAAGTCATTAGGAGGCATAATGCAGTCTCACCATGCTGTGAATGGAAATAGCCGGTGAAGATTCAGTGGGAATTGCTGCTGGTGAGGCATGCGAGATGAATTCTCACGCGTGGACCATTTAAAATGACAGATCATTAACAGAGTAAACCAGAGCGGCTTCAAAGTAATTCGGCGGGCAGCCCCTTGGCCTACTGATGACCTCACACAAATCATCATCCCTCCCAGCCATGAATCAGCTTGATGCAGTCTGAATAAGTTAGATGCTAATTCTGGATTTATTGGTTAATGGTAAGTGGGTTGTTTGAACTTACTTGCGTTTGTAATTCAGTCAAGACAGCAGGGCCTGATATGAATCAGAACTGGTAAACATGGTTTAGACTAATTTCATTGCGTACCCTCATCCCTGGTTTCAGAGCAGATCACAGATAAGCACAGGAAAACAAATTTTTTGTGCAGAGCAAACAAGTCATTTCACAAATATACAGGCTATTGTACAGCACTATAAAAAACAACTTGTTGAGTCAACTTCAATTAATTTTGTTAACTTAAAATGTTAAGCTGTACTAAGTGACAACTTAAATATTTGAGTTGATTTAACTTAAAATTTTAAGGCAGCTGGGTAACAAACCCAGCTTTTAAGTTTAACCAACCAATTTTTTAATTTACTTAACTCATATCTAAGTTGTCACTTAGTACGAATTAAGATTTTAAGTCGACTAAACGTATTTAAGTTGACTGAATTTATAATTTTAAGGCAGCAGGGTAACACATTATTTTAAGTTGACTCAACAAATTGTTTTTTTATAATTATATAATTATATATCATTTTTTAAATAGAAATTAATACTTTTTTTTAGCAAGGACACTTTAAATTGATCAAAAGTGATGGCATTTATAACGTTACAAAAGATTTCTATTTCATATAAATTTACATTCATCAAACAAACCTGAGAAAAAAATCTACTCAACTGTTTTCTGAAAACAGTTGTTTTAAATATGAATAGTATATTTCAGTATATTTTAAAATGCTACTGTTTTTGCAGTACTTTGGATCAAATAAATGCAGGCTTGGTGAGCAGAAGAGACTTCTTTAAAAAAAACAAAAAAACATGAAAAAAAAAACAAAATTGCAAATGTAAATGTAAATTGCATATAAGGCAGTATTCACATTTACTTCTAAATCTAATGATAAAAATGCAACAAACCCAGAAGGCCAAACATTTGAGATTCCATGTTTATTAAGTATTATTAATAACTAAAAAATGAAATACATTATTTAATCAAACAAATAGTTGAAACTTGTAAATGTATGTAGTTAGGAAAATAGTCCATGCACACACGTCTAACATACTGTAATTATGTATTTTCATCTAAGCATATATTTGAATGTTTTCATTCTGGTGTCAGCATTGCCGTGCATGGGTGAGAAAGACTGAGTCCAAGCAAACATAAAAAAAAAATAAATAAGTGTTATGCATGTCAATGCAATCTTTGTTTTCTTGTTTCTGCAGCAACAAAGTTTATGCCAAAGGGTGGGTAAACAATCCTCCATTATGTGTCTCAAGGTACAAAATCATCCAGCAGGAAAAAACAGACAATTAATGAAGGCAAGACCGAGCAAAACTGGCAGGGGTCAAGTTTTTCCTTGTGCTTGTAGACACAAACATTTATATTAATTCAAGAGCAGTAACTCACAAATGGAATAAATGAGGTTTTTGAATTCACCTTTCTTCTCTTACTGAAATCACCTTAATCAATACAGAGCAATTGCTTTTAAGGAATAATGTTGTGCAATCATTGCCATGGACAACAATGCTGGCTAGAGGCTAGAGCTTTTTTAAAGATGTTGCTTACAGATGCTAACCTGTAACGCCATTTGTCCAATGTAACATTATGGTTAAGCCACCCATGTCAAATGGACTATTTTAACAATGTCCTTACTACCTTTTAGGGCCTTAAACGTGTCAGTTGTGTTGCTGTCTATGCAGGGTTAGAAAGCTTTCAGATTTAATGTATTGACTTCATTATTTTAATTATTTTTATTGCACCACTATCTAAAAAAAAATCAGCATGTAAAATCAAAACAAATTGTTCCTGCTTGCTGTATATGTCAGTCAGGCGGTCTCTTCCTGTCCAAGCATGTGGTGCATGGCCAGAATAAGCTGTAGTGTGTGACTGCACCCCAGGCCCCCTATTGCTTTTTATATTACTGATTTTGGACATATATGAATTCAGCGTACTGGAAACTCCAACAGATTTGTGTATAACATAACAGTGTATGTCATTTCACATAAACATGCAGGCTGGCGGCAAAAATCTGGGTCACACCCGGGCCGCCCATTCCTAAGCTGATGAGATTGGAAATCGCAATGACTTGGTTGTTTATCAATTCTAAAAACGCAACAGACAACTGGAGGCATTTGTTTCTCCAGGGGAAAACAAGAAACTAAAACGGAGTGAGTGGAGCATGAAAGCAGCACATGTACTTGGAATGAAACAGCAGAATAAACAGACAGAGGAAGAGTGCTGGCCATGTGCTGCGAAAGCAAAAGCAATGGAAAGAACAAGTCCTCCAAACACTCGAGTCAATCGTAAAAGCCAGTGCTGGTGCGATGACATCATTACTCATGAGGCTGCACTTTAAGGCAATGGCATTAACAGACACTACTGCACACCATTTAACTCTAGCATTAATCAAGCTCATCTGATATTCATAAGCCTGGCTCAAACTCTTCTGGATGATTTGTGTTTGGGTCTGATACCTCGCTTATGTGAAAGACTTGAGCTCCAGATCACTTTTACATGCTGACCATACTGTGAAAGCGTCACCTAAAGTGTCTTTACACTTTAGAATTAAACGGATAATTCAACTAAAAATTAAAATGATTCATTATTTACTGTTCCAAGCACACAGGTACTTTTTCCATGGAACATAAGAAAATTGAAGAATCGTAGGGTCGTTTCCATACAATTACAAAATAAAAAAATAAAAAATAAATAAATAAAACAAATGTCACTGGATCTGATTTCAATTATTAAACTATAAAAAAAGTAAGAATTTTTAGATGTTTTCCATTACCACAACATCAATAAATAAATAAATAAATGAATAAATAAATAAAATATTATTGGTTCTGATTTCAATTATTAAATTAGAACAATATAAGAATGTTTTAGATGATTTCCATACAACATTAAAATCAATTAAAAATAATAATTATAAAATGAAAAATAAAGTGGCTTTTTTAGATGTTTTCCATAACCACAACATACAATAAATTAAAATAAAATAAAATAAAATAAAGTGTCATGTCATTGGTTTTGATTTGAATTATTAAATTAGAAAAATGTAAGAATTTTTTAGATGTTTTCCATACAACAACATTAAAATAATTTAAAAATAATATAATAAAGTGCCACGTCATTGGTTCTGATTTCAAAAATTAAGAATTTTCAGATGTTTTCCGTAACCACAACATAAATAAACTAAACTAAACTAAACTAAAATAAAATAAAATATAATATATGAATAAAATAATGTTTTAGATGTTTTCCATATAACATTAAATGATTTAAAAAATAACAATAATAAAATAAAATACCATGTAATTAGTAACAATTTTCATATGTTTTCCATTACCACAACATCAAAAATAAAATAAAATAGTATTGGTTCTGATTTCAGTTATTAAATT
Source organism: Labeo catla (assembly GCA_012976165.1). Taxonomy (NCBI): domain Eukaryota; kingdom Metazoa; phylum Chordata; class Actinopteri; order Cypriniformes; family Cyprinidae; genus Labeo; species Labeo catla. Next base: position 236,914 of record VONZ01000629.1, on the reverse strand, counting down.
AGAAAAATGTAAGAATGTTTTAGGTGATTTCCATACAACAACATTAAAATCAATTAAAAATAAGAATAATAATAAAATGAAAAATAAAGTGCCATTTTTTTAGATGTTTTCCATTACCACAACATCTAAATAAATAAATAAATACATAAATACATAAGTAAGTAAATAAATAAAATAAAATAAAATAAAATAAAATATTGATTAATGTCACTGGTTCTGATTTCAATTCATTCTTAAATAAGAAAAATGTAAGAATTTTCATATCTTTTTCATACAACAGCATATAAATAAAAAAAAAAAAAAAAATGATGCCATGCCACGAGTTCATTTTAAATTCAAATTCAATAATTTTTACATTCTACTTAAAAACTAGCAGCATGGGGGTAAGGAAATAATGAACAATAATTGGGTGAATCATTTATAATGCATCATTTTCGGATGAATATTCTGTGCCGCATAAAGATGCCTCCAGACTGTTTACATAAAGCCAGACTGAAACCACCCATTCCTAGCCACAAAGACCACCTCCTCTCATGTGAAACTCCAGACGACAGATACTGTATTAAGCTTACTTAATGATTAGTCAAATGATGAAATAATACAGCATGGAAGAATGAGCATTGTTCTAGGGCTAAATTTAATTACAGCCAGTGGTGCTCAGGCTAATAAGCAATGGCCCCCTTTAGCTCCTCGGTAACTGGGTAAAGCAACAGTGGCCAGTGGGCATGTTCTCTGGGGATGAGTCAAGAGATGATTAAGTAAAAGTCAGAGTACACAAAGACAATCTTTCTTGAGCTTTCACAAGAAAGAATCAAGACTCATTTCATCCGCCCATTTCTAATGTCAACAGAACCAGGCACAAATCCTAACTTGTTAAATCATACGCTTACAGCCAAGGGCATAAAGAATGATCTGAAAAATGTGGAGGGACATATTATAAAACTTATCAGTCTGGCTCATGAATATTACGTAGCTTGATGTAATATTCGCCTGGTATTCCCAACTTAATGTCTAAAAAACAAAGAAGTCCTATTAGGATTACTGGTTAGCCACTGAGTGTTCATTTGGCTGTTGATGCTTTTGCAGTTTTTTTCTTTCTCTCTCTGTATTGGAGCCAAGCAAAATTAAGCTCTTAAAATATAATGAATATTATGCTAGGGAAGCAAACATGAAAATGCGTAAAAAATACGTAAAAACTGGGTACAAACGTGTAGAGTAAAACAGTAAAGTTTCAGCTGTAAAAGGCTGTAAAACACTCGGCTAACAAAGAGTTATCTATACGGTGTTCTATAAAAACTGTAATTAATTTCATGTAATTTTACAGTAAAAAAAAACTTAAATGCACAACATTTTTTTAGAAGTAATTTATAGTTTAAAAACTAAAAAAAATAACTATTCCCTTAGTTTATTCTTATTTTTTTCTTATCAGTTCTGTACATTAAGGTTTTGTATTTTGTTAAATTAATAATTCATGTTTATTGCATTATTTTAGTGTTGTGTGTTACGATTATGGTGTTTTGTTTTGTTTTTTGTGTATGATACCACACACATTGTAAATGAACTTGTCATGAACCCTTGTAATGAGCTTTGATTTATTGTTTTCCTTTTTGGCTTAATAATTATAAAGGACCATTAATATTCCAGTTAATTATATATATATATAATTTATATATTTAATATTGTAATAATATATATTATATATATATATATATATATATATTAATGCAAACTTAATTTCATTAAATCTGTAAAACTTAATATGTTGCTACCTTCTTTATTTTTTGCTACAGTAAAATTTTAGCAATCATTGACTTTAACTGAACTAAAAAAATAAGTAAATAAATAAACAACCACTGACACATTTTTCAAAATATCTGTTATTTTATTTTATTTTTGTTATTTTTTATTAGTGTTGGGTGTTACAATTGTTTTTTTAGGTGTATATATATATATATATATATATATATGTATATATATAGGTATATATATATATATACATACATACATACATATATATATACTCACACACACACACAGACACACATATTTTTTACTGTAAACAAAATTCCATTCAGTCTGTAAAACTAATATGTTGCTACCCTTATTTTATTTATTTTAGCAATCATAGCCACACAAAAGAACAGTTTCTGTCAAAACAAGTCTAGACACCATTGACATTAACTGAACTAAAAAATAAAAGAATAAGTAAATAAACAACCACTGACACATTTTTCAAAATATTTTACTTCTGTGGCCCACATGGAATTACATTTATTATATATATAAGATTTTATAAGAACTCTAACAACAACAAACTAAACTAGACCAACTCTATTAAGTGTAAATATAAACACAAAAATTGATGCTCGGCTGGTGAGTTGTCGTGCTTCCTTATCTCTCCTCTAGGTCCGGAAGACCCAGACAGATAAACATGGTCATTGTATACACGTATACAAAAATGAACATCACAGATATTCATGTTACTTCATGTCTGTGAGGCATCCTCTGTTTGCAAGCTGTGAAGTATGAGATATCTTGGCCCTGTTCGTTGGAACAGATATGATATTGATAGTCTGGAGGAGTGCCATTAGACACAGAAAGCGTGTATTTGAGCTGCAAAAACCCAATTCCATTTCAATTCATTTAAGCAATGATGTCTATTTATTGTCAAGGCATACAGGCATTTTCATTGCGTCATGGTATTAGCATTCAGCTAATTAAAACAGCCAAGCTCCAGACATTGTGTGTAGGAAGAGAAGCAGAAGAATAGATAAAACAGTATTGCTGTGGCTGATTGAAGAAAACAGTCCAGACATTGAAATGGTACGATTAAACTGAGCTACACAGCAAACCCCAAACAACCGCAGCTATTTGACAGATGAGTATCCAGTAGATTCGCAAAACATGCTCTGAAAGAAATTACGAAAATATGCAAGGTTTAACAACACGGGTCGATAACAAGCCAATCAGACTGCAACTAATATGGATCAGTGCGTCAATTCTAAGATACTAATTCATTTCTGAAGCTCTGGCGTTAAAACGGCAGCTACTATCAGGCTGATTGCAACTGAGCCCTTAGGAAGGGCTGCAGCAATCCATCACTTTGACATTTTGGGAGCAAAGTATAAAAGTTTAATGATGGTTGGAGTGACTCTTTTGACATCTTGTGTTGGTACAAATGCGGATGTATTGCATCCAGAAGTCCAAACTCAGCACTAGTGCTGTGACTCTGACAAAGCGTGACAAAGTGATAGTTTGGCCCAGTGTCCACTGGGTCACGAAGTCGTCAAAATCAATTGTGTTGGGTTTATTTTTCCCTGCCTTCCGGTTTGTCTAGACGCACGGGTGACAAAACCATCAAAAGTTGGACCGGAAAAGAACACACCCCGGGCCATACAAGCTTTTCAGCCCAAGCCCTTTGATGAAATTTAACACAGTGTTCCACTTCTGCAAACTTGCTTTGGAGAAGACGGGACTTCTCTCACCCTTTTAGGGACAGCTTTTCAAAGAGCCCTGAGAGTTCCACATCGAGCCCTTTGAAGGCTGGTTCTCTCACACCCGCTTTCATCTGTCTCATCCCAGGCAAGCATCAGGTTTCTCACGGCACACATCATAGAGAGAAAGAAAAGGTACGGCTCATACCTGCAGCCTCTTACTGTTCGTGCTTCAGCTCTCGTTTGCAAGTCTCTGTTGAGAAGGACGAGTCAGAATCTGTTTTTAAGGTGTAAAGCTGTGACTCACAATGGAATTATTATTCTTTATCTCATTATGAACTCACACCAGAGGCATTTCTGTCTAGTTTCAATACATTGTGAGTAAAAGTCATGATTGGATTTTGGATGGTGTCCACCAATCTGTGAGACATAGGCTACGCCACCAATTAGACCAGACTGGTTACTGAGGCATGAAGCCGTCAGATGAACTCAAACAAGCTGCCTGCCAACTGTTTGTTGACAGGGCAAGGACATGTACCACAATGTTTACAGGTAACACCAAAATATGCAAAACCCAACAGCAATAATAAGCAGCTCTGATGATCTTTATGATATTTTTAAGACTTTGTATTCCACTCACTTCTATTGGTAAGTACATACAGTACAGGCACCACATCAGTTGGCTGATATTAGATATTTAATTGTTTATGCCTATTTTAAGATCTACAGCGGGGTCCCCTTGCAGAATCTGTGAAAGTGTAAATAATTTTAATAAAAGAGATGGTTACCTGGATGATCTATGATTGTTTTTTTGTTTTGCGATGGTTGTTCATGAGTCCCTTCTTTGTTCTGAACAGTTAAACTGAGCACTGTTCTTCAGAAAAATCCTCCAGTTCCTGCAGATTCTTCAGTTTTCCAGCATCTTTGGCATATTTGAACCCTTTCCAGCAGCGACTGTATGATTTTAAGATCCGTCTTTTCGCACTGAGGTCAATTGAGAGACTCAAACACAACTATTAAAAAAAAAATGTTCAAACATTCACTGATGCTCCTGAAGGAAACATGATGCATTAAGAGCTGGGGGTTCTTATTTTGTTGATTTTTTACATTTTTTTTCCATTTAGTACTGCCCTTAGGAAGCAACAAAAGATACTTGCATGTTTCCCGGAAGATAAATTAAATACAATTTACCTTGATCTTCAAATTTAAACAGTTTTCACCCCCCGGCTCTTAATGCATCGTGTTTCCTTCTGGAGCATCAGTGAATGTTTGAACCTTTTTTAATAGCTGTGTTTGAGTCCCTCAAATGTCCTCAGTGTGAAAAGATGGATCTCAAAATCATCCAGTCACTACTTGTAAGGGTTCAAATATGCAAAAGATGCTGGAAAACCAAAGAATCTGCAGGACCTGGAGTTTTTTTCCATCGCAAAACAAAAAAACAGTCGTAGATCATCCAGGTAACCCACACTATTAAGAACCAAGGGTTCCCAAACTTTTATTTTAATAATTTCAGCTTTTTTTGTCTTGTGGACTATATGAAAACATCTTTTATGTAAAATAGATCATCTTGCACTAGCCTAAAGAAAATAGTGGGAAATGATGTTAAATACTTAACCCTTTAACACAAACAAAAGTCAACAAAACAAAAGTTGACAAAAGTCAACACAAAGTGGAATTTCATCTATTTTCTAAATGCATGTTATTGATCTTACTGTGAACAATTAATCTTATTTATTTATTTAGCTTGTAATGAAAATAACATAAATCAGTCTTCTGGTAAAACAACCGATTGCTTCTCTGGTGACGTATGATGGATCATTTACAATTGACTGCAAGCTCACAATTAGATTAGCTTCCATCCAATCATCAACCAAATGCATAAAACCAACTCTCTGCCACATATTTTTCTTTTCTTTTCGAAAATCTGTTTCACTCCGATTTAAGAACATTTCTACATCTGTAGAAGAGCTCTATCACTTTAAGAATGTATATGAATGTTCAATTTAAGTTATATATCTTTGAAATGTGCATTAAACTTATTTCTGTATTTATATTTAAAACACTAGTGTAAATGTATAATTTTAGGCCATTTAGCAGACATGGCCACTGCATAAAAATATTTATTGGCTTATCAGTATCGGCTAGAGTTTAATTGTGGTACAATCCTATATATATTCACATAAATTCAAATTCTAGAGCGTGTAAACGCAAGCGTATGCATTTCTAAGGCATGTAAAAAAATTCTTGTTGAATTCTTGTAGTTCATCTTCCGATCACAAATTAAGATATTTTTGATGAAATCCAAGAGCTTTCTGACCCTCCATAGACAGAAACACAACCGATTCGTTCAAGGTCCAGAAAGGCTTAATTTTATAAAGCTATGAGAAAACTTTTAGTGCACAAAGAAAACAAAAACAACAACTTTATTTAACAACTTTTTCCCTTCCCTGTCAGTCTTTACTGCGCATTCAGGAAAAGTACAAAAATTATTCTCGTATTTTCACAAAATTACGTTTCGAACCACTGATGTTACATGGAGTATTTTAATGATGTCTTTACTACCACTTTGGGCCTTAAACATGGTAGTTGCATTGCTGTCTATGCAGGGTCAAAAAGCTTTTGGATTTCATCAAAAATATCTTAATTTGTGTTCTCAAGATGAATGAAGGTCTTACAGGTTTGGAATGACACGAGGGTTAATAATTATGACAGAATTTTCATTTTTGGGTGAACTAACCCTTTAATATCAGATTCAGATTGTGTGGATGAGGAAAGTGAAGCAAACTGTAAATGTTATCATGTTGAATTGATATTATTTGTGCATGCATATTCCCACCATAGTAACACTGCATTATAAGGTTGAGGCCATTGTGAAGTGTTGGTTTGCCGTATTCCCTACAGAGGAACCTGAATGCAGACCACAGTCTCTGATGAGCCTGGATGAAAAAAGGCAGCGTCACTACAATGATCAGCAGAATGCTGAGAGAACAAGACATGCGGTAATCTCTCAACACCTACGAATGAGCACGCATTCTTTGCTCACATTCACAATACATCACAAAGAACTTCCTGACAGCACCCCGCCACTCACAATTGTGCTGCAGAAAAATGTACCGGCTGGTGCTTTTGGTTACTCTGAGTACTCTCAGAACATGGGACCGGGAGTAGTGCTTTCCCCGAATCCCTGACAGCTATAGAGGTGTCAGGGAAAAACGCTCCTGCAAAGGGATCATTAGGCAGGAGAGGTAGGTACCTGCACAGCGGGATGACAAATGTCTGTAAGGGGAGAGCAGAAGGAACCATCTGAGACAGCGTTTATCAGCCGAGTCAGCCTGAGAATCCTTAATGCACTTTTAAATCATTGCTTCTTAACTGCAATTTGCCACGGGGAGAGAATCATTACTTTCCGATATAAAGCAAAGTTTACCACAGGACTGGAATACAGAGGATGGTTCAGGAAAAGCCACTATTTTCAACTCTGACTTGTTAAAGAAAGGCATGAGATCGACGGCACATTATCAAATGTAGCAAACATGGAATCTCCTCAACTCATTGGGATTCAATGGGATTGCATAGGGACTCCCTGAATGATCTATGCTTTGAATGCTAACATTGGTTTTAGCCTGAGCATTTCTTGTGACAGCTTGGAATAAACAGCTCAGTAAAACATACAGCTGTAGTTTAGCAGTTAGAGCAAATGCATCAGATACTATAATGTTTGAGTGAAAAGCACAGGTTTGAACGCGCCCCGTTGTGCCCCGATGTGCTACTGTTCGCCTACATTTTTTTTTTTAATTAATACTTTTATTCAGCAAGGATGCATCAAATTGATCAAAAGTGACTGGAAAGACATTTATGTTATAAATATTTCTATTTCAAATAAATGCTGTCCTTCTAAACTTTATATGCATTAAAGAATCCTAGAAAAAAAATATTAAGCAGCACAAGTAATTTAACAATGATATTAATAAGAAATGTTTCTTGAGCACCGAATTAGCATATTAAGATTTGTTGAATTTGAATCATTTGGGTCATGTGACACTAAAGACTAGATTAATGATGCTGAGAAATCAGTTTTGCCTGGTAAATCAGATAAATACAGCCTTGGTGAGCATAAGAAATCTCTTTAAAAAAAATCTCTAAAGATCTTTTAAAAAAAAAAGAAAGTAGTGTAAGTATCAAGCTGTTAGCCAGTCCAAAAATGATCTTGAATAGGTCAAACTTTTGGAAATGGAAACTGTAAAAAACTTCCGCTGGTAAATTGAAATCGGAGTGAGCTTCATATGAAAAATCTGTATGTTAAGCAACCACTCAGCTCTGTTAAATTAAAAGTGCAACTCCATGTCTGCGTCTTACAGAGGGCTTTTGCAAAAATAGAACAATGGGGAAACAATGGTGTGCTCACAAGAAACTTAAGTTTGCTCACAAGAAACTTTCATGTGCTCACGAGAAACGATTGTGCGTACACAAGAAACTTTCAAGTGCTCATGAGAAACTATTGTGTGCTCACAAGAAACTTTCACGTGTGCACAAGAAACTTATTGCATGATCGTGTTACAATGTCCGGTTTATGTAAACTACACCCTTTTTCTTTTGTGTATCACTGCAGTTTTACTTTGAAGAAAATAAGTATGGACATGAATTATTAATTCATATATGCACATGAATTAAGACCTATTTGCCACAATTTTGGCTTTCTTTAGTGCAGTATATCTCAAATACCATGGCCAGAAATCCTGTATTTTTTTTTTTTATTTTTGCAAAGGTCCCTTTAGAGGCTCTGCATTGACTATAGTCACAAAACTGTTAGCAATAAATTTAAAATAAATAAATATTGGTTGCTTGTTAATAGTTTTCCATATGCCTGGAAAATGTGTTAAACTTTAAAGGAGAATTCAGAGGCTCCTTTTCATTTCATTGACACGTCAATGTTGTCTACCTACTATTCCCTGCCCCTTCTTTACTGTTCTCACTCAATATAAAGTGGCAAAAAGCCTGAAAACATAAAAAATATATAATTATTCTTGTTGTGTTGCTGATGAATCACACCAAATGCAAAATGTCCATCTGTGACTAAGTGGAATCAAAGAGCTGTACAAGTCTGAAAAGTAGCATAACGTCCATCAAGGCTCAAACCAAGGCTATATATGCTACAGAAAGCCATTCGGATATTTAAGGTAACTCTATTGATCCCTGAAGGGTGATTCAGGTAAGCTAAGATACGGCTTAGAAAAATAACAAACAGCAGCTGTCCTTGCTTAGATCAAATTTATGTTTGCTGTTCATCACGATAAAGAAGAGCTTATTTGCTCTTGGATAATGGGCCAAACAGAGCTATCTGCGATATGAAATCTTGCTTTATCCAGCTTGTAAAACATGGATGTACACTTCAGTGATTCATAGGGCTCTCAAGAATAATGAGAAGCATAACAGTTGCGTTATAAAGATGTGAAACTGCTACCGTCACAGACACATACACACTTACGCATAGTGATCCAAGCGGCTGTCAAGAGCCAGAGGGAAGGCCCCGCTCTGAGAGCCCAGCAGTGTTATCTCTCGCTCTCTGGGAGGTCTGACTTCCTGCCAAGGTACAGAGCTAAAGAGACACACTCAGCAGTAATGTGCGCTGAGACCTGAGCAGACCCGTGCGGATAAGAAGCACAAAGTAAGATTCTTATACAGACGAGGGTCCTGTCCGTTTATGCGTGTGTGTTGTCCAAATCCGCACGGCCGTATCTGGATGCTCCGGTCTCTGTTCGCTGCCCCCACTGTGGATGAAAGAGCAGGTAAAAATAGCACAGAGAGCGTGCACCTGTGGGCCCCAGCCTACTTAGCGCTGATCAGCAGAGCCGGGGACACGCAGCTCTGGGCAGGGGCTGGAGCTCGAGGAAAAGACAGGATGAAAGAGGAAGAGAGCGAGGGAGTGTAATTAGAGTGGAGGCCACGCTGAGTCTTAGAGAGCGAATCAGACCGTAGACATAGAGCGCTCAGCTGAGTCTCACACCTGCGCTAGAAGACGTTCCAGCATGGCTGCATGGCGCTCGCTTAATGAACAGCTAACGTAATCCCCATCAGCCTTGGGAGCCGATCCCATGACCCCACCAATCAGATGGGCCTGAGAAAATAAAGAAAATAATTCTCATTGTACCATGGTACAATGTATAAAAATCCATCTAATAATATTAAAGCAAAACAGATTCACCAATATTAACATTATGGCTGACAATTATTGTCATGTTATGGCTGATAATCAATAGATTAAAATTCTAAACTATTTTGCCTCAATCAATCAGTTGACAAATACTAAACACTTTGCTAAAGATTTCTGAAATAATCAGCTGACTGAATGATTAAATGACTCACTCATAAAGCCAGCCACTTGATTTGTGTCTGAATGAATCAGTTGAGTGAATGATTCAATGGCTCACTCATAAAGAATCCACTTGATTTTTTTCTTAATGAATCAGTTGAGTGGATGATTCAATGACTCACTGATAGCGCCAGCCTTTTGATTAATTTCTGAATAAATTAGCTTAAGTGAATGATTCAATGACTCACTCATAAAGCCAGCCACTTGATTTATTTCTGAATGAATCAGTGCTTCTCAATGAACCAGTTGAGTGAATGATTCAATGACTCACTCAAGCAGCCACTTGATTTGTTTCTGAATGAATCAGTTGAGAGAATGATTCAATGACTCACTCGTAAAGCAACCACTTGATTTGTGCCTGAATGAATCAGTTGAGTGGATGATTCAATGACTCACTGATAGCCAGCCTTTTGATTAATTTCTGAATAAATTAGCTTAAGTGAATGATTCAATGACTCACTCTTTGATTTATTTCTGAATGAATCTGAATGAACCAGTTAGTGAATGATTCAATGACTCACTCATAAAGCAGCCACTTGATTTGTTTCTGAATGAATCAGTTGAGAGAATGATTCAATGACTCACTCGTAAAGCCAGCCACTTGATTCGTTTCTGAATAAATCAGTGTTCTTGAATGACTCAGTTGAGAGAATGATTCAATGACTCACTCATAAAACCAGCCACTTGATTTGTTTCTGAATAAATCAGTTGAGTAAATGGTTCAATGACTCACTCATAAAGTCAGCCACTTGATTTATTTCTGAATAAAAGCAAACATTGGATAAAACCTATTTGCTGAAGCAACCATGCCATTTCAGCTTTCAGCATTTGTGGAGTCGTGACTTGTGCCTGCTGTACCAGGTGAACTAACAAGCAAATTTACTGCATCTGAAAAGCCATACGGAGCAGATTGTGTTATGCAAACTATATAAAGTAGTTAACAAATCATGCACTATGGTAAAAGTGTTTTGAGGTCATAAGGTCACACTGCAAAATGAGCCTTTATTCATCAACAATCTGCCCCGTAATCACAATTTGTGATCAAAGGAATAAAGGTTGTTGGTGTTTTACGGCCTCTAATGTTCATTTCACTTGGAAACTGCAGTGAAATATATGTATAGGTATATTTTTTGCAGTTTTGCAAAATGTAGGCACAGTCACATATTTCCACTGAGCCTGGGTTGCAAAAGAACCATAAGATTGTGGATTGTGGTCCTGCCTGAGAAAAGCATAAAACAAATTACTAAAACTAAACTAAAATGAAAACTGAAAATAAAGCTACTTCAAAGATAAACACTCTAGTATATAAATCATACTAAAATAACACCGCATCACCCTTTCAAATTTATATACTGGAAACAAATTGAAAGGATATTAGATTTACTAAGAATTGAGTCTGCACTAAAGCACTAAAATTGCACATGTAAAAGCAACAGAAAAATCAGTGCTTTAGACAACACTGGCAACCTAATCAAATATCTTCTGTTGGAAAACTGAATCATTAGAGCAGCATATTCAAATAAAATCTATACATAAAGCACTGGCCGACTAAACCCTTATATGCACTGACAACATTGTTTACGTCATTAGCCTGGCTATTTTCTGCATAACACATTATGGCCAATCCCTTTAAGCAGGCTTATTAACAGACAAAACACAAAATGTGCAGCTCAGCCAGAACTAACGGCAATGAGGTCCGCCTTGTGCATTATATACGTTTGCAAATAGCTGACCGTGTACACAGGACAACAAATTAAGCTTTTATAAGAGGGGGGAGGGGTGGGGCACCTTTTTGTCAGAGCAAGAAAAGCATCAAGCCAACAACGCACTTACACTGACAGTATTTTATGTCCACACAGGTGATTCTACAAGATTTTTGTGATGTGTAATGAGAAAAGCAGCGAATATTAGCTGACTGTTACAGAAAGCTGCAACTGGACAACGTCCATAGGGAGAAACGTACTGTATGATAGAAATAATGTACTGCAGCTACAGATGATTCATCATAGGGTATCTCACAGGAATTTATAAAACCAAAAACAGGTTTTGCAGAGAGAACAAATTATTTAACTGATGTATCATTAAACTTTAATTACTTTCCCTTTGTTTTGCATTGGTTTGTAATACAGACACGAATCAAAAAAGCAAAATACTGTTTCTGGAAATGATGGGGACATTTTACATGTCTCTTTTATGTTTATTCACTCTGTCTAGACTCTTAAAAGAAAAGTCCACTTCCAAAACAAAGATTGTCATCCAAGATGTTCATGTCTTTCTTTCGTCAGTCGTAAAGAAATTATGTTTTTTGAGGAAAACATCTCAGGATTTTTCTCCATATAATGGACTGATATGGTGCCCCGATTTTGAACTTCCAAAAGGCAGTTTAAATGCGGCTTCCAACGATCCCAAATGCGGTTGTAAACGATCCCAGCCGAGGAAGAAGGGTCTTATCTAGCGAAACGATCGGTTATTTTTATTAAAAAATACAATTGAAATACTTTTTAATCTCAAACGCTCATCTTATCTTGTTCTCCCTGAACTCTGTGTATTCTGACTCAAGACAGTTAGGGTATGTCGAAAAACTCCAATCGTATTTTCTCCCTCAACTTCAAAAATCTTTTCAAAATCATCCTACATCATTGCAGAAGTACTGATCCAGTCGTTGCAAAGTGAACATGCAAAGAAGATCAAACACCCTTAACAAAAAAGGTAAAACAGCAATATAGGACGATTTTAAAGTTGAGAGAGAACATGAGATGGGAGTTTTTCAACATACCCTAACTGTCACGAACCAGAACAAAAACAGTCCAGGCAGAGTAAGACAAGACGAGCATATGGCATTAAAAAGTACATAAATTGTATTATTTTTATTAAAAAAACCAATCGTTACGCTAGATAAGACCCTTCCTTCTCAGCTGGGATTGTTTACAACCACGTTTGGGATCGATTGAAGCCAAATTTAAAGGAGAAGTCCACTTCCAGAACAACAATTCACAAATAATGTACTCACCCCCTTGTCATCCAAGATGTTCATGTCTTTCTGTCTTCAGTCATAAAGAAATTATGGTTTTTGAGGAAAACATTTCAGAATTTTTCCTCATATAATGGACTTCAATTGTGCCCCCGATTTTGAACTTCCAAAATATAGTTTAAATGCAGCTTCAAAAGGCTCTAAATGATCCCAGCCGAGGAAGAAGGGTCTTATCTAGTGAAACGATCAGTCATTTTTTTCCAAAAATAAAATTTTGTATACTTTCTAAGCACAAAAGCTTGTGTAGCACAGGCTCTTGGATGTGCGTTCATGACACTACGTACTGTTGAATCACGTCGAAAGGTCACGCGGAACTACAGACCCAGTGTTTACAAAGCGAACACGCAAAGACTAAGAAAGTGCAAGCAAGTCAAACGCTGTTTACAAACAAAAAGTTACAACGATGTCGGACAATTCTGAAGTTGTAGGAGAAAATAAGATGGAGTTTTTCGCCATTCTCTACCTTTTTGAGGCGGAGTACACAGACGATGAACTTAGAAGTGATTCATAGTAGTGATGGGAAGTTCAGATCATTTTACCGACTTGGACCTTTGAGTATCGCTCAGCAAAATGAACAAATCTTTTTTCCGAGTCATTTTAGCAAATTATAATTTAAAATGTTACGTGTTACTTCCCTAACACATTTACTGCTTACACAAACATTGATCACACTACAAACAATACAAAACTGTAATGCTATAAGAAACAGAAAAGATTAATTCATTGTTTACCTGGGTCTTTAGTCTGTGATTAGCTCACCTCACCTCTTTTCGGGTTTGAGTCGTTGAGACGATTCGTTCTTCCCGAGTCACATTAAAGAACCATGAATCATTCAAGAACACACATCCCAGAGCCTGTGCTACACTAGCTTTTGTGCTTAAGAAGTATACAAATTTTTAAATCGTTTCGCTAGATAAGACCCTTCTTCCTCGGCTGGGATTGTTTAGAGCGTTTTGAAGCTGCATTTAAACTACATTTTGGAAGTTCAAAATCGGGGCACCAATGAAGTCCATTATATGGAGAAAAATGCTGAAATGTTTTCCTCAAAAAACATAATTTCTTTACGACTGAAGAAAGAAAGACATGAACATCTTGGATGACAAGGGGGTGAGTACATTATTTGTAAATTGTTGTTCTGAAAGTGGACTTCTCCTTTTAATGGCATTTGATAATGAATCCGGTTGCGAGAGTAATACAGTCCAGTGTGCTGTTTACTGATGCAGAGCAGAGCTCAGGATGTAGAGCTTATATAATGAAGAACAACAGGACAAGAGATGGCCTCGTCTGTGGCGTCTGAGGCTGTGCGGACACGGCTCGTCCAGCCAGCATGCTGAGTGCTCCAGCCTTCATTTATCACTTTGGGTGAGAGGTCAGCTTCGCCCTGGTTTCACAGCCTTTCAATAGGACTTTTATTACCACAGACCGCTCTCGAAGCGTGGCCCGCATAACCAACAGCACATCACCAAACAATTCGCAGATGGAAAGCTGGTGGGAATCGCTTGAGTTCGGCTGTGTGTTTACGAGCACGCCTCCCTTTCTAAAGCTCCAGCCGGGAAAAAAATTCTTAGGGGGAAGATCAATGCCTGAGGAAAACAACAGGCGCATTTGGACATTCTGATGTCCGCCCGCTGTTCCAGATTAGAGGAGGAATCTAGTTATCTCTATTTGTATCTGCTCAATCTCTCCCTGCATTCGAGATCACACGGAAGACAGATGGAGCAGGTATTCGGTCTGAGCACCTTAATGACTTCATACAGGCAGAAAGAGCTGTTCCCTGATGTTTCATATCCCTTCCCCATGCAGAATTAATGATTCGGATCCTCGCTGCAACAGATACTGAAGGCCTACTTTCAAAATGGCTAGGAAATGTAGCAGTAAAAATATTACTTGAAAGAAAGAAATAAAAAGAAAAACAACAACACACTGATATAAAAGCATTTGTTTGATGTCTTTATGCAGTCAAGTTGCTCTAAGGAGGCTGTGCAAGCTTCAAATTCTGATTAATGACCTACTGTTGCAAAAAAAAGTAAATAAAATAAAACTATAAAAAATTTTTTTTAATGTTTTAAGAAAACGTTGAAAGCATAAAAGACATTATTAAAACTGGTAACAGGCTGTATTAATATTAAATGAAAATTTTATTCATGTTTTATTATAAAGAAGATGTTGCATAAAAGCTGTTAAAAATAATCATGCTTTAATGAAGGACAATGTGGATACATGCTGTATTAGAACAAACTAAAATGAAAAATTAATTCTGAATTCATTTTTTTATATAAAGGCACTTGCATAAAAGCTGTGTTGAATAAAGTAAAAAATAAAACAAAATAAAATATATGAAACATGTTTTAATGTTTTAATGAAACAATGTTGAAAGCATAAAAGACTTAAATAAAACTGGTAACAGGCTAAAATTTAATTAAATGAAAAATAAATTTGTATTTATGTTTTATTATAAAGAAAATGGTGTATAAAAGCATGTAAAAGCTGTGTTAAAATAAAAAGAAATCATTCATGCTTTAATAAAAGACAATGTGAATACATGTTGTATTCAAATAAAATAAAATTAAAAATAAATTATTTATGAATTCCTTATTGATTCTTTAAAATACACCGTTGAATATAAGCTGTGTTAAAATAAAATAAAATAAAATATGAGAAAAATTTGAGAAAAATAATAAAACGTATTTCATAGGGCCTTAAAAACGTAATTTTTTTTTTTTAATTGCTTTTAATAAATTGCTGTTAAATTCTGCAAGTTTCATAACTTCAATTAATTAAGCATGCTTTTTGATATTTTTTTATGTAACCATTAAAATAGAGTCTAGAAAAATTTAAACGGAATTTAGGAAAAAATAAAACAGATTTTCATATTTCATATATTTAGATTTATTGTAACTGTCCTTTAGTTTGTTACTTGCATTTAGGTTCTTATTATTAATAACAGATAAAATAACAAAAAATGACTATGACATGATATAAATTGTTGTTGTGAAATAAAATAACTATATCATTAAAATAAGATTTGGCTTTATCCTTTAAGCTATAACTTACCAATATAACTTACCTGTGTCAGTGGCACTTGCATGTGATTATTATTATTATTATTTTATTTTATTTTTTAAAGGGGGGATGAAATGCTTTGCTTTAATAGATAAAATAACCACGATCTCCATTTGGATCATCTATTCAATTGCTTTTCCTGTTGTTTTGTTTTTTCATAGTATGGGTTCAGTAGTAGCATCATGATATTTTAGTCAGGTATCAAAATTTTGATATACTATTAGTATAAATTAAATCATGACAACAAATCCTTACGATTTCCATCTTGTAACACTGGAAGCAGCTGACGTGCCACGTCAATGTAAACCAACACAGCACAAACATTTCTCAGCTGTCAAACAGGAAATCTTTGATTTCTCAAGGTGAACACAAGTTTCCATGGGCTATTCAAATGCATCATTGTTAACAATGCTGGTAAACCAGGTACTGCAAGGTCATGGTTGTTAAAAAATGTATTATCTGCATTCAATAAAAGACCACAGCACAACCAGAATGGTTTTTGGCAAAACGATAAAGCAGCACAGGAAAAGCTTTGAAATCACGACCACAAAACATTTCCCACTTCCAGTCATGAATATCTCATTAGCTTTCAATGACACATTCACACAACAACCACTTCAAAGCATGACGGTGTCCATAATCCAGGTATCAAATGACTCGTGAAAATATCTTCGCCTCTTGTTGCCAGATAAAAAAAGACCAAAGAAAGTGTTGCCCTTTTGATGATGAAATCATGGGAAACACCAACAAAGACATATCTGTAAACAGCCACGAATGAAAGCGAAGGCTTGAAGACAAACGGCTGGTTCAAATAAACACAACACGTGGGTTTGTCTGCGTACGCTCCCGCTTAATCACATTAATGAGCCTTCATTCACACGCTGACATACGTCTTCATTAGCATTTATGTTTCATGTGATTATGACTATGACAGATGGCTCTGACCTGATTCAACACTCTCTCCATCTCAGACAAAGGAGAAATATCAAGGGAAAACTCCTGTCATGTGACTAATCTAGTATGGCCGTCCTCTGATGTCCCTACATTTTAATGGAAACAGGAGGCTATAAATACAGGCAGGTGTGGCGAAGTGAAGGGTCAGCACTTTAGGGAACCCGTGACGCAACGGCTCTCTCCTGATGAGGAAGTGAAGCGTGACGCCGAGAGTGAATCTGTCAGCAGCTCTGAAGTTATAGCTTCCCCTCCAGTCATCCCGCTCGCTTTAGGTGAAACTGTCCAAATCGCTCTGCAACTGGGTCCTGATTATACGACAAAGAACGAGAGTCATTTCCTATGCCTTTAAATCTTCATTTTGCTATATTTATATTTATTGTGAGTGATATATATTTTATATATTCATATTTATGTGAGTGAAGAAGCATATAGTGATCTAGGTGCACAAATTTGTTCAGGGCATTGGATTCTGGCTTGTCCGAATTAATATATCTGGTCCTCAAACCACTCAAATTTCCATGCAAACCCAGTAAGAGCTGCCATATTCCAGCCGTATAATGAAGGCCAAGGGGAATGGAGGTCATAGAGCTGTTCAGGTTGTAGTCCTACTGTAAAACCCGGAGGAGAATTTGCATTTTGAGTCACAAGCTCCCTTTGAGGATTTTCCTATGGCTTTTTGATTTATGAATAAAATACGGTCTGTGGTTAATATCACTCCAAGGAACGTTCTGTTCTGGATGATGGCGTATTTTTATAACAGTTATCCAATTCATCAAGCATTTGATCTCATACTTTGTATGTGTAGCAAACTGTCAGCAGCTAAATAATAAAACGTTTTTGAAATTCCTGAGGGAAGGCATAGAAAATTAAGCTAAATATGCATAGAGTAACTGAGGAAGTACAGACAAGTTTTTAAAAAGTTTAGAGACAATACTATTTTTTTTTAATGTTTTTGAAAGATGCAAAGCAAGTCTATTTGATTTAAAATACAGTAAAAACTGCAATATTGTGAAATCTTATTACAATTTAAAATTTCTATTTTTTAATTTCATATACTTTAAAATGTAATTTATTCCTGTGATGTAAAGCTGAATTTTCAGCATCATTACTCCAGTCTTATGTGTCACATAATGCTAATATAATCATTGTATATGCTAATTTGCTTAAGAAGCATTTCTGATTATTATCAGTGTTGAAAACAGTTGTGCTGCTTAACATTTTGAGGGAAAATTAGATACATTTTGTCAGGATTCTTTGATTAATATAAAATTCAGAAGGACAGCATTTATTTTTATCAATGCGAAAGACTTTACTGTCATTATTTATGTGTCTTTGCTGAATAAAAGTATTAATTTCTTATATATACTCTTTAATGGTTTTATAAGATATTTCTTAGGCTCATCAAGCCTGTGTTCATTTGATCACAAATACAGAATGTAATATTGTGAAATATTATTACAAAGTAAAACAATGTTTTTTTCTATATTAATATACAATAAACTTTAATTTCTATCTGTAATTAAAGTTGGATTTTCAAAATCATTACTCCAATCTTCAGCATCACATGATCCTTCAAAAATCATTCTAATATGCTGATTTATTATCAGTTGTGCTGCTTAACATTTTTTTTTTTTTTTTGGAAAAAAAAATGTTAAGCAATGTTAAAAAAGTTAAAAAATGTTAAAATGTTTGAGAAATCAAAGATTCCCTGTTTGACAGCTGAGAAATGTTTGTGCTGTGTTGGTTTACATTGACGTGGCACGTCAGCTGCTTCCAGTGTTACAAGATGGAAATCATAAGGATTTGTTGTCATGATTTAATTTATACTAATAGTATATCAAAATTTTGATACCTGAC
The DNA here is from genome assembly GCA_012976165.1 of Labeo catla. NCBI lineage: Eukaryota > Metazoa > Chordata > Actinopteri > Cypriniformes > Cyprinidae > Labeo > Labeo catla. Next base: position 218,205 of record VONZ01000629.1, on the reverse strand, counting down.
TAAAATATCATGATGCTACTACTGAACCCATACTATGAAAAAACAAAACAACAGGAAAAGCAATTTTTGATACTTTTTTTCAGTATTTTTTGATCAATAAAAGGTTGAAAAGAACAGCATTTATTTAAAGTAGAAAGGTTTTCTAACAATATACACTACTGTTCAAACGTTTGGGGTCAGTAAATTTTTATTCTTTCTTTTTTTTGAAAGAAATTAATACTTTTATTCACCAAGAATGGGTTAAAATAATAAAAAGTGATAGCACAGATTGACATTGTTAGAAAAGATTTATATTTTGAATAAATGCTGTTGTTTTTAACTTGTTATTCATCAAATAATCCTGAAAAAAACAAACAAAAAAACCCAAAAACAAAACAATCACAGGTTCCAAAAAAATAATTTGGCAGCACAACTGTCTCCAATATTGAGAATTCTAATAATAAATCAGCATATTAGAATGATTTCTGAATGATTTCTGAATATTAGAATCATGCGACACTTAAGACTGGAGTAACAGCTGATGAACATTCAGCTTTGCATCACAGGAATAAATTATATTTGAAAGTTTTATTATTTTATATTGTAATATCATTTTCTGTTTTTTTTTTCTGTATTTTTGATCAAATAAATGCAGCCGTGATGAGCATAAGAGACTTCTTCTTACTGATCACAAACTTTTGAGCAGTAGTGTATATGTGTATATATATATATATATATATATAACAAAATATAAATTATATATACAACACATAGCTGATTAGATTACTTACAAGTAATTACTGATTAGTCAATTACTTTAGTCAATTACTGATTACAAATTGGATGAAAGAAATTCTAGTTAGTAACAATCCAATACATTACACATTTTAGGTAATATAAATTCACTATTTTTAGATTACTTTTGACCTAACTTGTCTATCACATCGATTTAAACAGGATAATCTTGTACCATATTGATACAAAAATGCAAAGAGTAAGAAAATATATTAATTGTTATTACAGGGATAGTTCACCCAAAATGAAAATTCTGTCATTAATTACTAACCCTCATGTCAAATTAAGATATTTTTAATGAAATCCAAGAGCTTTGGTGCCATTTATACAGTATAGTGGAATCAATATACTGACTCGAACACACTTTGAACAGTAAGTTTGATTAATCTGTTAGCTAATGTGCGGAAACGGAAGTATTTACATGATATTACATCAGTCAATCTAAGATGTTTCAGAGGGGGGATAGATGACAAAGCATCTCAAATAAAGCTAAATTGTGTCTGCTTCTACTACACAATGCTCCGAATTACGCCAGGAGGCAGCCAAATGGAAGTTGCACGGAGATAAATGGCAGTTGTAAGGTAATGAATTATGAATGTTGCTGACACTGGTTTGCGTGTAGGCGACGTGAAGGCACAAGACAGATAAATACCCCCTGTATGCGATTAAACTGCCCACTTTGATTTTACTCTCATCAAACTTCCTGCAGGCCAAGCTGTATTTCTCAGACATGGAGGAAAGAAATTAAGTGTCACCATATCCCTGCATCGAATAAATGAAATGTTGCCTTCAATAATATCCAGGGCTTACTTTTGGCAGAAGGCTCATTTTCATGTTTATGACTTTAGTCAAGTGCTCCATTTCATTTGCAATTGCCATTTCAGTGAAAAGTGCTTTCGAAAGCCAAGCTATTTATTTATTTCAGAATCTTCTTTTGAAAAATTACCCTAATAGTAAAGAATTCAAACTATTGCGAAGAACTATTTTAAGAAGTTCAAGAAAGTCAACTGAACTATTTCAAGAAGTTTAAGAAAGTCAATCTTAACTTAATCACAATATTGGTAGGCCTGCATATTGGCGAGGAGTTACGAAATATTGCGAGACTGTATGCAAGATAATATATTGCAATATATCTATATTTAGGTGGAAGATCTAATTTTACAAAAACAGCCTTTTTTGTAGTGCAAGCCTATATGAGTCCACAAGAGCTGCCACTGGCATGAAGGTCTTCTGGGTTTGGAATAGTGATCGACCGATATATTTTTTTTTTTATAACTGATACTGATGTCAATTACTTGCATGTTTATGTGCCCGATAACCGAAAAACAGAACCGATATTTATTTACTGTTATAAAGTAAATAAATGACTGAGTGAAGTAAGTCCATACTTAATTTTGTTTTTTTCTCCTTTCAGTCATCTTTAAAATAAAAAAGTGTTGAAAATTAGCAGTCTTTCATGTTAAAGTTAATCTTCATATTACATCAATAAAAATATTTTTAAAAAGCACAGCTGCAGCAGTAATAAGCAAAATAAATGTAGAATGTCTAATGTTTTCAAATGGAAAAAATAAAGGACAGGAGTCATATCAACTTTTTTAAACTGCAGTTTTATAAGCTGCAATAGGTTTATAAGCTGTTTAATAGGTTAAAGAGTGAAGAATAATTCACTGGACAATGTTAATTCACTGAAAAATATTCTCTGGAATATTGGAATATAACAAAACATTGTATTTTAATGCATTTCTCAACTGGTATGTCATATCAGAATTACTAATAATGTTCTTGATGTTCTAGTTTTTGAAATTCCTGCTGACAAAGTGCTGTTTATCTTTGCATTTACACAGAACTATACTCAAACTGCAATTGCTCGTGGAGATAATAAATAATTTCCACAGAGTTGTATTTATTTAGTTGTGTATTAGCGAAATAATGTATATAGTAAATGTTTATATTATTTAGGGTGTTTTAAACAAGTGAATCTTATGAAAAGTCACATGCAGTGGTCGGGTTGGGGCATTTCCTGAGTAACACCCGGTGCATGAACAGCAAAATGAAAGCGAATTCACAAGACTAATGGTGGCCATATAGACAACAGAGAGAGAATTAAATTCAGTGCTTTTATTTCCAACATGCGCTGTACATTATGTAATTCAGGCAAAGTTAAGTTTTTATTGGGACAGGACTTGACGGATTATCTTACGTGACTCTGTGAGCTCGTCTCTATTTCTTAGAGCCAAGCTGCATGAACAAACATAACAGGCATTTATGTAACAAATCTAATGTGCATTAATGGCTGTACTGTTAAATAAAGTTTACTAATTACAGCAAAGCAAGTAATTATGCTTCACCTATGCACACCATTGTTGCGGTCTCGTTTTCCTGTCAGACGTGCTGCAATGGCAATCCTGTCCGCAATTCTCAAGATGGTGCCACAAGATGGTGGCGTTTATTGGTGAATCCGATATTACAAAACCGATAACCGATTATGATAAAATGCTTAGATATCGGAAAATATATCGGTCAATTGATATATCGGTTAATTTCTAGTTTGGAACAACATGAGGGTGAGTAAATAATGACAATTTTCATTTTTTGGGTGAACTAACCCTTTAACTTACTGGGAAAAAAAAGTAGCTTACTGCAGAAAAACAGTTTACTGCAGAACTACTCATTTTGTAGGTGTAAAACAAACAATCGCAGTTACTGAACATTAAAAATTAAAGTTAAAGCCTCAAACTTTAATTTTACTTTGTTTAGAGAAGCTGTCAATCATAGCTGTCAATTATGATGTCGCACCTTGTTATTAGACAAAACAAAAACTTGAACATACACAGTCCTGATAGGAACTCACAGAAACCATCTTTGAGAAGTGAAATTTGATTTTTTAGTTTGGCTCACGTCCAATTGGTTTACATGAGAGGGCATCCCATTGGTTTACATGACCTATACTGCTGCCAGCCACCAGGGGGTGATCGAAATGTTTTGGCTTCACTTTTTAGGACTTCACTTTTTAAATCCAACAAGAAGCCACTGCTACAAATCTTGGATGTAAACAAATAATTAAACACCAATACAGCATTTTGAGAATCAATTTTGCATTGCTAAACATATCAAGATACTCAAGGGTATCAATATGTTCCTACACCCTAAATATCAAGGTGCCATTACTTGTTAGTACACTGCCACATTACCAACATTGAGAACAACAGTCTGTTCAGTACCACTGCTAGAAGTGGCGCATGTCTTATAGGGGAATCAATAACAGTATTGACAAATGATCAGCAATCATCAATTATTATCAGTAATAGTCAAAGTGCAAAATGAATTCAGAAAATCTTTGATAAAATAATAGAAAATCTACTACTACTTTCATCTTGCTGACTGTTGAATGCACTGTTGATGTGCAGTAATAAAAACATATTTTTGCTTCCCCCTAACCAAGGCAGCACTCCACCTATTTGTTTTATAAATAAAACTGAGAAATGAAAACTAAAATGATTTCCCCCCAAAAACTGTTAAAACCTGAAGCAGTCAGTAATAAAGAACAAATAAATGATTTTCTCTTCAGTTTTCTCTTGCATATTCAACAAAGGTGTTTTCTCCTGCAGTTCAGTGAAAAAGAAACTGTGGGAAAATGGCAGGTCCGATGGGACATAGTGGAGAGTGTTAATCAGAACTCAGGAATTATCTCACCCCACATTATCTCCCGGTCTCCACACAACACACACTGTATTCATCTATCACAATGTGGGAACTTTTGTTGCGCTGACCTCACTGACCAGCAGTGAGTGTTCAGTACTGATAGCAGCTTCCTGCAGATGTTTCAAGCTAAAACTTGATGAAGGAGGCTGTTTGAAACTTCTTTTTTAATTAAACTAACTTTAGTAACAAACTTTAGGCCATAAGGACAAGGTCATTAGACTTTTAGGACATTTCAGGTTGTCCTCATAAAACTTCTAAGGCATTCAGCTTCCTATTAAGGTTGACGTGTCCTGTCAAGGTGGTCACTACATCTGGGTAATTGTGTGTGAAGGGCAAGCTAATTGAACTTTGGGATGCTGGGCTATGACAGCATTAAAACCTCAGAGTATTACACCTTAATAAGGTTCAGAGAGCTCCATTCTGGGTCCAGTGCACGTAATTACGTGCACTGCAGTCAGAGCTACAACACCCAGGAGGAGACACTGTTCCGTTCAGAAAACCTCAGGGCACTTGGAGGAGATGAACAAGCATCCTGAGCTGAACTAGCAACTCGTAGTGCATTACACTGCTTTTCTTCAAAGTCAACATAGCCTTAATTGCTTTCAACTCAGTTGCTGTGTAAGTCATCCACGGTGCATGCTTAAACTATTTATATACAACATATTATTTATATATATATTAGACATATATTTTAGCGTATTAAAAGTTTGGAACTGTGATTTATAAATGTTGTTGAAAAGTCTCTTACTGTAATGAAAATTACAGTAAAACAAAAATATTGTGAATTATTATTGCAATTTATAATATAATAATTTCTATTTTATACATTTTAATAAAAATAAATGAATTACAGATTTTTTAAATAATGCATAGACACATACAGCAAAACTTATTTATGTTATAAAAAGTACGTGTGTGTGCATGTCCCAACTGGAATGTGCTAACGCTGCAAAGTTGTACATTATTCATGTGTTTATTATTTGTCAGAAAGATTGAAAACACTGAAAAAGCTCTGTTCTTTTTGAAATGCTAAAAAGATATTTGTTAGTTTTTTTCGTGTCTCCATAAACAGATTTCAGAGAGCAAATGCAAAGCAAAGCAGATGCAACCATTTCAAAAAACGATGAACAAGGGACGTTGGTTTTTATTCATGAATCTTGTGTTCTTCACACATCCAGAAGTGCCTCAACTCTACTCTGCCAGTTACGCACTGTCTGTTGGAGGTCTCTGTTAACACAAACATTGACAGCGAGAGCTAAATTATTCAGGACGTGAATATTTCATGATCAGACTGCGCTCTGGGGGGGCCACGGATGCCTTTGATATGTCTATTTAGTAATTCATTAATACAAATAAAATGTTAGTATATACCTCTTCATTGAGACTATCCTCTGACAGCAGGTAAAGACACACTTATCGCATTTAACTACCTCCCAGGTGGGCCGCAGCATTAAGTCAGCACCACGGAAAATAATTTATATTAATCGTAACACTACCTGAACACACACACAAATACAGCATATTTACATCTGACAGACTTGAGAGCTGCAAATCCTCAAAACGTGAAAATTTATCATTGGATAGTAACTATAATAAACATAAAAATTTATTTTAAATATTTATTAATGCTAACTTTTTTGTGAAAATGAACGAAAAATTCTTCCAGAACAACAATTTACAGATAATGTTCTCACCTCCTTGTCATCCAACATGTTCATGTCTTTCTTTCTTCAGTCATAAAGAAATTATGCTTTTTGAGGAAACCATTTCAGGATTTTTCTCTATATAATGGACAGATATGGTGCCCCGAGTTTGAACTTCCAAAATGTAGTTTAAATGTGGCTTCAAACGATCCCAAATGTGGTTGTAAACGATCCCAGCCGAGGAAGAAGGGTCTAATCTAGTGAAATGATCAGTTATTTTCATAAAAAAAAATACAATTTAAATACTTTTCTTAATCTCAAACGCTCGTCTTGCCTTTCTCTCCCTGAACTCTGTGTATTCCGACTCAAGACAGTTAGAGTATGTCGAAAAACCTTCAAAAATCATTTCAAAATCATCCTACATCGCTGCAGAAGTACCGACCCAGTCTTTGCAAAGTGAACATGCAAAGACGATCGAACACCCTTAACGAAAAGGTAAAACAGTGACGTAGGACAATTTTGAAGTTGAGGGAAAACATGAGATGGGAGTTTTTCGACATACCCTAACTGTAATGAACCGGAAAAAACAAGAATTCAGGCAGAGCAAGACAGGACAAGCGTTTGACATTAAAACGTATATAAATTGTATTTTTTAATGAAAATAACCGATCGTTTCGCTAGATAAGACCCTTCTTCCTCGGCTTGGATCATTTACAAACGCATTTGAACTGCATTTTGGAAGTTCAAACTCGGGCACCATAGAAGTCCATTATATGAAAAAAAATCCTGAAATGTCTCCCTCAAAAAACAAATTTCTTTATGACTGAAGAAAGAAAGACATGAATATCTTGGATGACAAGGGGATGAGTACATTATCTGTCATTTTTTGTTCTGGAAGTGAACTTCTCCTTTGAGTTTAACCTGGCAAATATTTACTCTTTGTAGAAGTAGATGTTTTTCTATCTATAGAAAATGTGATTATAACATCCGATCACATGTTGACTGGCTTACCATGAGAATTCACTGCCTTAACTGTCTTAATGCAAAAAGTGGCACAAATGCGCTTTGAAAACACCTGTTTAACCTGAATTAGGCTTTATTGGTGTCTGGAGAACCACACTTCTGAAGAGCAATAAAAACGCAGCCTTTCTTTTTCATTGTCTGTGTGTTATGTCTAGTTTCACCAGGTCTCTAATAGAATTTATTCATGTACAGATGTGTCCCTCAGGCTAGAACACACTCCTGAAAAGGACATAATACACTAGAGCAAATCAGACTCTCACAGCAGAAAAGTGGACCTAATAAGTGGATTCAAAATAGAGTTGCAGTGTCATTTCGTCTTATAAATAGGGAGAAATTGGGGAGCACCTATTTTTAAACTCTGTCCTATTTCTTTGAATGTGCTATGGTAACAGCGGTAAGCTACCGTGCGATTGAGTCAGTTCAATAACCAGCATGATTTTACCTGGGTTGGGTCACTCCTGATACTTAACATGCCCATCATATAGGACTGAATACAAATGATTAAATTCGCAATGTAAATGTAAAATTATTACATTTGGTGTCTTTTATTATACCATCAAAAATTATTTGAACATAAAAGTTAATCTTGTGAAAATCTGGCCCAAAACTACTCACACCCTGTACCGCCTATGGCCCACATTACATTTTAGATATGCCATTAAGTGACAATCACGACTTGTGCAGCTTCTAACAAATTTTACCTTAGTGGAAAATTTGCCATCAGAAGTTTTCTTAGATGTCTAGTTATTTTTCCTCCTACAGGGGTCCATGTGTCAAACGGAAAATAAGAGTAATTATCCGGGCTCACCACCACCCAGTGGCTTCAGGAAAACAGAAAATGGTGGGCAATATTCATTTAAAGTGGTAAATATTCATTTATATGTGCCAAACTTCCTGCTACCAGGTGGTGGCGTTATGACTATAACTGAATATTGTCATGTAGATGTCTTCAGGTCAGCACTTTTATAAACATATGAAGTTTGCGACAAATTGAACATGGTATGTTTGAGTTAGTGCAAAGCATGACCTATCCTGTTGCCAACAGGTGGTGCTATAACTATAACTGCATATTGTCATGTAGATGTCTTCAGGGCAGGAGTCTTACTAGACATGCAAAGTTTGGTGCAGATTATATATTGCATGTTTATATATTGTCATTTCCTGTTGCCAGCAGGTGGCGCTATGATTTTAATGGAATACTGGCCTTTAGATGTATCCAGGCAAGGATTCGTGTCGAACAGCTTAGCCATTGAATGGCTTAGCTACAACACCTTCTATTCCTATGGCAACACATCAAATTCAGCAAAGGCCTTTAGAGTAGACTGACCAAATATAATTCTAATGTCATTAAATCTCTATAAGGAGTTTGTTAAGAGCATAAAACATGCCACTGTTGCCAGCAGGTGGCGCTATGACTATAACTGAATATGATCATGGGCATGTGTTCAGGACAGGACTTAGCAAACAAAAAAGGCAGATCGGATTTCGTATGCCTGAATTATAACATCTTCCTTTTTTCATGGCGAAACATTTAAGTTTGTAAGGGCGCCACGGACACGCCCTTCAATGAAAACTCAAAATCTTCACAAAGGTCACAAAGGTCTTTAGACTACACTGACCAATTTTGGTGTTTATCTCTTTAAATCTCTAGGAAGAGTTCATTTAAATACAATGCGTAAAATAACAGACTTCCTGTTGGGTTTCGGAGTTCATACCATTGACTTTTTTGTAGGTATTGGTGTGTTACATGTGTCTACCAAATTTCGTACATGTATGTGAAACACAGCTCGAGGGGCACTTTGTTGAAATTTCACAGGTGGCACTATTGAGTCATTTTGCCACATTACCACTTCTGAAACCCATATCAAATGTACATTTTTACCACTTTTGGTGTGTGCAAAGTTCATGAGTTTTCAAGCATGTTTAGGCCCTCAAAAATGCGATTCATTTGTTCAGGACAGGACTCTTAGCAAACATATTAAGTTTGAGGCAGATCAGACATTGTATGCCTGAATTATAACAACTTCCTATTTCAGGGTGAAACATCAAAGTTTGTAAGAGCGCCACAAACATGCACTTCAACAAAAACACAAGATCTTTAACGTCACCAAGGGGTTTAGATTACACTGACCAAATTTGGTGTTGATCTGTTTAAATCTCTAGTATGAGTACGCTTAAATACCACGCCTAAAAATGGCAAAAACGTAAAAAAAAAAAAAACTCAAAATAACAGATTTCCTGTTGGGTTTTGGACTCTGTACTGGGGTACTTTTTTGTAAGTATTGGTGTGTTACATGTGTCTAACAAATTTCATACATGTATGTTAAACACAGCTCAAGAGGCACTTTGTTGAAATTTTATAGGTGGTGCTATCGATGGCGCTGCACACTTCTGAAACCTATTTCAGATGTAAATTTTTACCACTTTTGGTGTGTGTGCAAAGTTTCATGAGTTTTCAAGCATGTTTAGGTTCTCAAAACTGTGATTCACTTTGGAGAAGAAGAAGAATCTGAGCAATTCCAATACGGTCCTTGCACCACCAGTGTTTGGGACCTAATAAAATCATAATGTGCCTTCACATTTTTGTGACAGGTTGAGTTTCACAGAGACGAAGACTGTCTCATGCCCAACATGATTCTGTGAGTCACTCAGTGACCTGCGCTGTGCCATTTACTGCAAACACGCAAGGAGAAAGTAGCTAAATAATCTCACTGTCATAAGGATAAAATATATTTTAATAAAAAATATCCAAAAAGTACAGTTTGTGTTGTCAGTTAACAAGCTACGTAAATGATTAGCCTGCTAAGATAGCATAATCTACTCGACTTACTACACCGTCACTTCTATATAGATATAGATAAATCTATGTAATCTATATAGATTTCATACTATAACCCCCGGTTTCACAGACAAGGCTTAAGACTAGTCCCAGACTAAAATGTAAGTCCGAGCTGTTTCAACAAAAAGAAACTGGCTGATTCAGTACCTTTGTTTTGTCTCAAGATGCACACCAGTAGTGTTTTTTTTAAGTCACATGTATATGTTACTTAATTGAACAATGGCCTAATCCTGGCTTAGTCTAAGGCCTGTCTGTGAAACCAGGCCTAAATGACATAACCATATTTTCACCATATTGTTCTAAGGTTTGTATCATTATTTTAATAAATTATCATTTAAAGCATCACAACTTTTGCTGAGCTCAATGAACAAGCTACCATTTGTTGTGTTTGTGAACCCAATAAGTTCAACATTGCAACAATGGCTCAAAAGTCAGGTTATGGAAGCAAAAATCCCATTCGTTTTTCAATAAGGGAAATGATTTTAACAATAACTTATAACCTTTTAAAGATAGACCTACTATGGGGATGTTAAATGGTATATGCTTTTGTTAAAGCATTCGGCCTGCATTATTTCAACTTATTTTAAATAATCATGTTGAACAGCGGAATTCCTGGTGAAAAACTTCATCACCCATAATTCTGCAGAGAACCTCCACCAATCAGAGAAACAACTGTAGTACTTTCCCTTATTAAAACTCTTAAGTTCACAGGCTTGTACCTTTGTCCTTTTTCTAATTTTTAAATACTTGTTTTTGCCTCAGATTAGTTTGTAGTGTTGTGATTCACCTTGTAGTTGGTTCGTTTGGTTTACGGCTTGTATTTCTTTAAGGATAACCTTTAAAAAAAATCAACATCAAAACGGTTGCTGAAAAAGTGGGTGGCTACTGTTTGGGGGCGTGGCCATCTGTCAGTCTGACCAATGGGAGACAGGGGGAGTGTTCCAAAAACCTGTTTCAAAACAGTCATTATTTTCTTTTGGTAACACTAGTGGCTCAGAAATTATATACTTCATCTTTAATACCCTACATTTATCTCTGTCATATTATAGTTACAAACAAGCCCAAAGCAACAAACACATAACAGAGCGCATAAGCAAAAAATAATTCAAAATGACAACAGTATATGTAAATCAAGTAGCAGCAGTAGAGCGACAGAGCAAATATGGATTGCATCAGTGGCTTCAGAAATCGCTCTCTTTTGTGTTCACGGTGGATGTTCACCGCATGACAACAATTCCAGCGTTTGAAAAGGTACTCCTACTTGTCTCTTCCCAAAGCTACAAAAGAGGTATGCTACATTTTTGGGAGCCATATATTAACAATGCCTGTCAAAGCAGTATCAGTATGTTCCCACACAATACGCCATAAATAGATATGTATTATGTAATTCTTTGAAGACCTCGGCTCTATGGCTGATGATGTGTGTTTTGTGGTTCTCCCTATGATTAAACACAGACCACCTGCTCAAATATCAACGCTCTGTAGCTTCAGATGGATTCCCGTCTGCTTCAATGTCTGTGGTCTGTCTTTCAGGTGAAAGACACAATACAGCTGTAAATGGAGATGCGAGACTCCCGATGGCATACGGCTCATGTTCTGTCACCAAACAGAAGACAAAAGCTTGGGGCTGAACATCTATCAGCTAGCTCCGCTACGTTTTTGGGGGCCCTCAAAAGAGCGCAAATAATATCTTCTTTGTGCAGTATGAAGTCAGAGCATACTGCAAAAATACAGGGTGTTTTCCCACCCCGTTAAAAGACTCTGAGCCATAGAGAACATCTTTGTTGCAGCTTGTGAACAAGTAAAGGACAGTCTGAGCAGAATGAAAGGCTCCCAGTGTGAGATTGTAGCCATCTCACCCTCATTTTGTCCAGGCCTAGCATCCGCCACACACTAAATAAAACTAAAAACACCTCTTTTCCCTTATACGGCACCTTTATGGCTCCACGAGGAAAGAAAGGTCAGTGAAAATGGAGAGCAGTAAATTCAATTCGCATGCAATTGCTTTGGAAAATGCAATTCTGTGAAAGTCTGAATCTCACCGGCTGCAGTGGACCAAATAACAGAAAAATGCAATGTTCTGTGCAATCCCGTCTTCTCATTAACAGCCGAAGTATCTATACAGCCATTCTTATACGTAATCCTGAGCATTCCACAAAAGCAGGCTCAGTTTTATAATGCATAACCTCCTTGTGTGCTCAACCAACAGCAAAAATATTCAAATTACAAAAGCACACCATATTGTTTAGCTCTGTTACTCACAAATCAAGATCCATAATTTCATAATTACACGGTACCTTTATCATTTCATCCTGAAAATATATGATTCTACACAGGATCCTTTTAACCACAGCATAATATTAGAATTTCATCCATAATTAAGCATCAGCAATATGAGGGAAAAGAACAAAGTAAAGCTGAAAATTCAGTCTGAATGAAGCTAATACTCTGTATTCAAGTGTCGTTTTGGTAGCTGAGGATACACTGACCCTTGCAGTACATGGCAATTTATGATTTTTGAATTGAAAATAAATGACCTATGGCTTAAATGTCATTAAGAGTGTGACTGGCTGGATTAGATATGTAAAAACTTGGCAACAAGTAAAAGAGCTGCAAGGTGGTGTCATGCAAAGCATGAAAAACCCATTGTTGAGTTTTTCACGAAGACAATTACTTGATAATAAATTAGACAATTTAATGTCTGACTGTCCAATTTCAGTTAAATAAAAGCTGTCAACAACATAAACCCATCCAAAACAAAACAGTTGGTCATATATCTGAGTCACTACAAGATACAAGCAGTGGTCGAGTCAAATATGCCTCGCAGGAGCAGTTCCTCTTGATCTTATTAATTGGATCACTCAGAAAGGAGAGGGTAAGCGCATCTGTCCTGTGTACCATAATCCCTTCAATAAAGATTAGCTGTAACGTGTAAAAAGCCAGTTTCTGAGGCAGTTTGTCTCAGGCAAAATCTGCTTAAAAGGATCAAAAGTATCTCAGCAGAACTCAAATGATGAAGCTGCCAAGAGCTGCCAGAGAAACACAAACGCATCATGTTCTTAACTCAAGACACTTTCTGCGAGTGAATAAATGACACAATATATGCTGAGTTTTGTAAGCATACATTTTGTTGTTGGACTGTATATATCAACGCTCTTGGAATGTGTTTGGCCAATCAAATTGGAGGACCGGAACTAATTATTGTATGAAGGAGCTTATGTAATGACCAAAAACATCTTTTAAGATGCAGCTACTGTATCTCATTGGGTTCTCACGCTATGACTTAATTTAGTCTATAGTTAGGATAGAGAGCTCTTGAATACAAAATACAGTGACATATAGCTTGTTTATGCAAGCTTCCTTAGTACAGTGATGTAAGTGTGGCTGCTGGAGTGTGCATCCACACTGCCATCTAGTGCATCTGAGTGGCCCACAATGCATGTGGCCATTAAGTGCATACTTTTTTAACTCTACAGTTATTCAGACACTTTCACATCCAAAAATAACTTGCAGTATTGTTACTACAGGCACAGTCCCTATGGGGCAAGTATGTAATTAGATAACTGAACTTCAGCTCCACCCACATTGGTTACTGTTACTAACAAACTTTTCAGAATATTTAATACTAATGGATTGGAGTTTTCCAAACAGCATTGTTTTCAGTAAAATGTGCCTGTAAATCCATTTTATCCACATTTTTTCAAAGAAATTGCTAAATTAAGCAGTAACGTGATTAAAAATTGCCGCGACTGCAAATGAAAATGGAGGCAAACGCTTATCACAGTCAAGTGAACAGAGAAAAGTCTCATTTGAAAGCAATTACAAGTGATCACACAAGAGTTGGGGAACTGTTTCTAAAATTTCTTCAACATATTAAGAAACTGCAAACGTATTATTAACACCACACCGACTTGAATCAAGGCATAAGATTAGCATTCATGTACAGTACCAAAAAGCACATATAGGTGTTTGTACAAGTTACAAATTGTTCATTTATATAACGTGAATGTCATAAGATTCATTTTAAAAAAGTATATAATTATATATAATTAATATAATTAACATTCATGATCACATATATAAAATTAAGTACTTTTATGAACTCATTTTTTTAAATGACCATATTTAGTAGCAGAATTCCTAGTGAATTCCTAGTAAAATCTTTTTTTTTTTCTGTTAATCAGTGTAAAAATGAGTTTAAAGGTAACCAAACGCACAAATCCAAGAGCAAAAGCTTGTCTGAGAAGATGAGTGGTCATTAACATTTTTAGGCAGGGTCAACTGTCCAATATTTGTATTTTTACTGTTGCTACGGCTTTGCTAAACGGCATTACTCATGCTCGTTTTAACAGCCTGTTGCAGTTATGAGTGTGTTTAGTAGTCAGAGCTGGGTAGTACCTAATCACATGTAATCTGGATTACATAATCAGATTCCAAAAATTAAGTACTTGTAATTAGATTCAATTACATTTTAAAATACTCATTATCAGACTACAGTTACTTTTCATGGATTACATGATTACATATTATTTACACATAAGCAATTAATTATTCATAATTTATTGATTCTCCCTAATTCAACCTTTTCATCTTTTAATTATTTCTTTCTAAAACAGCCTATAGCTTACATACACTCATAGTCTTCAAGTTATGCAGACATTTATACAAAGACCAGTCATTAGTCAGGTGGCGACACAGCATTTGACCACTGGATTTACAAAAATGATGTCAGGTTTAAGAAGTGTTTCAACACTGCATCAAATCCTGATTAATTACACATTAATTTATTTGAATTGTCACTCTGTAGGTTAACCATGTATTTCTATGACTTTGGAAGGCTTTGTCTTTCAAACACACTAAAATACACAAATTCACAAACATTTTTGGCATCTGCCTCTTTTACCCAATATATTTACCTAAAATACCCCTAAGGTTTTCAAAATAAATATTTGTTTTTTTTAATGATTTAATTGTTAGCTTTTAAAAATCTCATAAACCCCTCTGCAGTTCCTTCACAAACCCCAGTCTGGTAAACTTTGATGTAATATGTAATTCGGACCACAAAACCAGTTATAAGGGTAAACTTTTAGAAATTTATTTACTTATTTACATGATTTACTTAATATCCTAATGATTTTTGGCATAAAAGAAAAATCAATAATTTTGACCCATACAATGTATATTTGGCTATTGCTACAAATATACCCGTGCTACTTATGGTTTTGTGGTCCAGGGTCACATATGTTTAATGCACTTCATGTTGTTAATAACAACAAATTACTCTTTGTATTTTTAAGTCAATATGGTACAAGATTATCCTATTTAAAGAAATATGTTAAACTAGATGTGTCATAATAAGTAAACTAAAAGTAGTCTGATTATATTACCTAAAATGCATAATGTAATGGATTACGTTACTAGCTACAATTTTTGTCACATAATTTTTGACCCTGGACCACAAAACCAGTCATAAGTGTAAATTTCTCAAAATTGAGATTTATACATCATCTGAAAGCTGAATAAATAAGCTTTCCATTGATGTATGGTTTGTTAGGAAAGAACAATATTTGGCCGTAATACAACTATTTGAAAATCTGGAATCTGATGGTGCAAAAAAATCAAAATACTGAGAAAATCGCCTTTAAAGTTGTCCAAATGAAGTTCATAGCAATGCATATTACTAATCAAATATTAAGTTTTGATATATTTATTGTGGGAAATTTATAAAATATCTTCATGGAACATGATCTTTACTTAATATCCTAATGATTTTTGGCATAAAAGAAAAATCTATAAATTTGACCCATCCAATGTATATTTGGCTATTGCTACAAATACACCCGTGCAACTTATGACTGGTTTTGTGGTCCAGGGTCACATATGTTTAATGCACTTTATGTTGTTAATAACAACAAATTACTATTTGTATTTTTATGTCAATAAAACAAGATTATCCTATTTAAAGCAATGTGATAAACTAGACAGGTCTCTATAGGTCTCTAGTAATCTAAAAGCAGTCTGATTATATTACCTAAAATGCATAATGTAACGGATTATGTTACTAACTACAATTTTATCACGTAATTTGTAATCAGTAACTGATTACAATTCGTAAGTAATCCACCCAGCTTTGTTAGTAGTAATATATTAAGTTACATAAGACCGTACACTGAAACTACTCTCCAAAAAAGACGAAACAACTCTGCATGAAGCTAGGAAATCATAAACACATCTACATACTCTTTATGAATTCAAGCTGTGAGAAAACGCCTTCTGAGACAGCTCATGAAGTGAGCCATTTCTCCACCCTACAATTCATTATGAATTATTACTCACTCCCTGTCTAACAGCATCTGCTAAATGGGTATGATTTTCACCACATTCAGACTAAATACACCTTACCACCTAAATCAGTCTGTACATGTTATATTATGCTACCCGAAGCCTTTATTTTCCAATTTAAAAAGTAAACATCGCCTGCAAACATCACTTATCCAGATATCCTTTTTTACTCATAAATGCTGAATGCTATCTCTCTGCTCTTCTGAATATACTCAATAAATCTGATGCTATTTAATGAGCATAAACTTGCAGCGGAAGACCATTTACCACCAAATAAAAACATAGTTTGGAAGACAAACTGGCACTCGGGTCATTATCGCTCTATTTTCTCAGCAACGCTGCTCTCACAGAAAGTGCCTCAGGTGCTATTCTGTATCGCGGTAGAAATTCGATAGCCAGGTCCCGTGAGATTGACTCTGGCGTAGAGTCAGGCTTGGCCAGTGGGGTGGAAGTGGAAATTGAGCTCTGTGGATCAGAGGGAGGTGAGGTGGAGGGGGGTTATTCGGCACTGCCACTGAACTGTGTGGTTCAACTGAGGGGCAGCCACCTGTCACTAGGCTATCCCTTTACCTCAGCCAATCCTACACACTTCGGCTTCTCGATCAGACTCCCCGCTGGCACTCTGGCAAACACTTGTGTGTTCCTTAAGGCTCCCATGTGTTGCGTATACACGTCTGGCGTGCATTCTTAACAAACAGTGAGGTGACAGAGTGCCTGATATCATTATGGCCAGTTTATTCCATTCTGTTTATTCCATTTTAATTTTTCTGGATTCCGTTTTAATTTTTTTCAACTCCTTTTTAATGGTAAATTAAAATTTTATTAATCAAAGACCATGTCTAACTAATTAAAATCATTAAACTTACACAATTTCACATCAATTTAATAAAGGTTTAACAAAAATGACATGTTTATGGCCCTAAGAAATGTTTTATTTTTTCCTGACCATGTTTTATTGTTATCAAATTCTGTGTTTCAGCATGTCTAATTATTTGAATGCATACTTATTTTATCCAAATTTATTCTTAAAATAGCCTTACGAAAGGTTTTTTTTTACCCTCAGAAATTCTGTGTTGTGTACTTAAAATGTTCTGGTTATCAAATGAAGAAACAAGATAAAACATTAATTTCATTTATCTTTTAATTACTGAAAATTAAGCAATTTTTTTTTTTGCCAAGCAAAGGGGAATTTACTATTAAAATTAAAACATGGAAGAAATGTTGTGTGATTATACCCTAAAAAATATGTTTGTTTCATTTTAGTAGTAGTAGTAGTAGTAGTAATAATACATTTGTGGCACAGTGTGTTCAAGTTAAACCGGACTTTTATTTTGACAGGTTGCCGTGTCTACCTTTACATTTCTGTGTGTGTATGATATTACGCTAGTTTTCCTAAAATGGAACTATCAAATGCTGAAATCACCGCAAGCGTCACGCACGCTTGTGTGTAGTAAACAAAACCGCTCGTCTGCTCCATTCATTAAAACAGAGACACACAGAGCATAATTGTGGCATAATATTTACAGATACTAGTGCATATTGCAGTTTGATTTAAGTGTAATGACCTACTTTTGATTAATTCATTCAAACTTTGACAAATTCTGTGACATTCCACGTTATTCAGTAAATTTCGTTTTTATGACTGGATTCCGCGATTCCGTCGGCGTTTTCCACATCGTGGAAATCATAGCAGACAGTTACTACATTGAATCATTCTTAGTGCATTCATAATCTAATAACCTACTAAAATTGATCCATGAAACATCTTTGTTAATTGATGTCAGTATGTATTTAATAAAGCCGAGCTACCGTAGTTTTACAAATCTCTGATTGTTTTCTTATCTGATGTTAGTAAAAAAGAGCTAAAGCTGGTCATATTCACAGTCTACTGTGATGCTTTTAAAACACATATAGTATAAACCTGCATAATATTTCAATTCGACTCGCAAGACATAAAAAATGTCTTATTTTATCGCTCAGAAGCAACCAGATTATTTATAGTTCAAAAAGTGCACTTTGAAAACACAAAAGCTCTTTACAAGGAGGGAAAAGGAAAGTGTTGTGCACAGAAAAATGCATTAAAATGTCATTTCGAATTCCACAAAAGGCAATTTAGCTTCACAAAGACCAGATAAAAACCACTACAAAAAAATGACAAAAGGGCAATGAGAAGGCAGATGTGACACTAGTGCTAAAATCCAGGGAAAATGCAGTGCAAGGTTATAATGGATGGAAAACTAAAGCGATGCTGTATGTCAGATGGCAGAGGCTGTGCCCACCAGCTGTGGCTGATGACCCGGAGAGAGAAACTAAAGCTGTCATTACTGTTTTCTGAATTCATTACAGCAGGAGGAAGTGACACACTGCCATCCTTGATGTTCTTTTCTACCTAAACGAAGTCTTACTGATGGAGAGCAAATCTCAGGCTGCTCATTCCAGAACAATATGTGCGACAATTAGAAGAGAGAGTCTCTGTGTGTTCAGCCTCTCCCTGTTAATTGTAGGTTGTGGGATTTTCAAAGATGCACTGCCAGAGAATCTGTGGGAAGACGAAATGAACTGAAACAACAAACCACTATATTGTGATCACACAGGGCTATATTTGAAGAAATTTATTATTAAAACGTTTATCATATAAAGCACTCGGCATAAAAGAATACACCTCTGAACAAATACAAAAAAAAGAATTGTGTTTTTTTTAATGATAACAAAATTGAAATCCATTAAATATATTCTTATTAAAAACATGTCATTAATATCCGTACAAAAACTAAATTAGCCAATTGTGTTTTAAAAATGCAATGCATCCTTCAGTGCACTTCTCACTGTTCTCCTCCTTTAACAATGCCATAACATTTTAGATACAATATGACTGACTTGACTGACTAATGAGACCGGAGTATGGATTCCCTTGAAGTCTATATTTTGTAAATACAGGCATTGGAAAAGACTGAGTTTATTGCGCTCTGGCTACAGTAGGGAGATCCGCTGTGGACAACAACCATACCTTTCACTTTTACACACTGCATCATACTGTGTGAGATGAAACAGTCACTCTTTTCATAACCTTTTCCAGCGTTGAGACGCTTGCTATTTCTCCTGCTCTTTTCCTAGCAAATAAATCATGCAAAGTAAACTCACTTAAAGTAAAGGCCTTATTATTTTAGAGGCCTTCTCACAAGTCCAACATTTTTCAATTTGTTACTTTCACACTTAAACCAATGAGTTGGTATTCCTCTTATACCACAAGCATTCACAGAAAAACAGGATATTTTGCATTCATTTTCAAAATTCGATTGAGATTCAACCTCTCTGATTGGTGGATCTCACATTGAGTCCCTGCAGGTTGTAAAACACACCAATACCTCTTTAGAGCGGCTACTTTTGTTTGATCCATTGCCAGTATCTGCCAGTATGCAAGTACTGAATCAGACTTTATTTATGATATTGATCTTAGTTTATTTCATAATGGGCTACCGTGATGTTTACAACATTACATGAAAACACTACAGATAAAACTTGTGTGTTCGGGCAGTTTTTATTAACAGTAGTTCATGTTTAGGTGATTGCATTATCTGGAAATTTGTTAAAATCTACAGAGTAAATATCTATGCTTAAAGGGGTCATTGGATGTCCATTTTCCCCAAGCTGATATGATTCTTTAGGGTTTTAATGAAAAGTCTATAATATACTTTGGTTAAAAATTCTCAATATTTGTGTAAAACAACACCCTTTTTACCTTGCCAAAATCAGCTCTGCAAAAATAATCCTGTTCTGGTCGAGGCTGCTTTAAATGTTAATGAGCTCTGCTCGCCCCACCCCTCTCTTCTCTGTGGAGTGACGAGCCTATTTACTTTAGCCACATTTAGTGCGTTTAGCCGTGAAACTTGCTAACTAGCACGTTATTAGAAAAGGTGATTGCAGAGATTCATAAAAAAACCCTTATACTCACTTCTGCTGTAGGTGAAGCTGGATCACAAATGATTTGCGTGAACATAGACACATGTGTAGATCGGGAGACGCATTCCCTTCACAAACAAACGTAATCCACTGCATCTTCAGTGGCTCAGATGTCAGGAATAAATGACCACCACTGTGTTCATTACCATCACATCCAGCAACACAACACTTCAATCGCTCAATCAGAGATATTCTTGTCTAACTTACATCCCTGCTCCAGCATCGAAACAATGGAGGTCAGACTGTTACAACCGATCTGAGGTAAGACGCTCATGTCAATCAATTATCGTAGGAGCAGCCTCTGTCGGTGTGACATCTGAGAATGGCTCAATTTGAAAAAGGGGATATTATTTTTACAGATTAATTAAAAACCACTGCATGGATTTTTATCATTATAGGGTAGATTTGTACATACACTGCCAACACACATTAATGTTCAAACATCATGAAAAAGTGAGCTTTGCATCCGATGACCCCTGTTTTTTAAAGAAAACATTTCAGCAATTTTCTCCATATAGTGGACTTTAATGGTGCCCCTGAGTTTGAACTTCCAAAATGCAGTTTAAATGCAGCTTAAAATGGCTCTAAACTATCCCAGCCAAGGAATAAGGGTCTTACCTAGCGAAATGATCTGTCATTTTCTAAACAAATTGACAATCTCTATATTTAACCTTAAACGCTTGTCTTGTCTATTCTCTGCAATGCACATGCGAACTCTGTGTAATCCAGGTCAATATAGTTAGGGTATATCCAAAAAACTCTAATCTCACTTTCTCCTCCAACTTCAAATTTGTCCTACATTGCTGTTTTACCTTTTTTTGAAAAGGTTTGATCTTCTTTGCATGTTCTTCACTTGTAAACACTGGGTCGGTACTTCTGTAGCAATGTAGGATGATTTTGAAGTTGGAGGAAAAAAATGAGACGGGAGTTTTTCGACATACCCTAACTGTATTGACCCGGATTACACAGACTACGCATGCGCATCACAGAGAATAGACAAGATGAGCGTTTGAGGTTAAAAAGTAAATAAATTATCAATTTATTTAGAAAATGACCAATAACCGACCCTTCTTCCTCAGCTGTGATCGAATAGAGCCATTTGAAGCTGCATTTAAACCGCATTTTGGAAATTCAAACTTGGGGGCACCATTGAAGTCCACTATATAAAGATCATTCCTGAAATGTTTTCCTCAAGAAACAATTTCTTTACGACTGAAGAAAGAAAGACACAAACATCTTGGATGAAAAGGGGGTGGGCAAATTATCTATACATTTTTGTTCTGGAAGAGAAGTTTTCCTTTAATGTTCAAGGGCTTTATCCAATATACTTGTGTATCTGTTGATTTATATGATTTTATATGGAGCTTTATTTGAAAAACAGAAGCATGATAAATAATCATAATAATCATAATAATAAAAAAAAACACCTCCAGCCAGTGTTAATTGTATTATAGGAAAGGCACATGTAAAAAATAAAAAATAAATAAACATTATTTACCCCATTTTGGTGCAATGCGAATCCAGCGGCAGAAACTTGCTAATATGTCTTCTAAGTAAAGAGTAATTGCTGAATTTAAGTTTCAGAGAGGTGTACTTATTTATGCTGTGTACTGTACTCAGTTTCTGAATCA
Organism: Labeo catla; assembly: GCA_012976165.1. NCBI lineage: Eukaryota > Metazoa > Chordata > Actinopteri > Cypriniformes > Cyprinidae > Labeo > Labeo catla. The sequence goes on along the minus strand of VONZ01000629.1, from coordinate 196,291 downwards.
CTCTGAAAGAGATATTTCACACAAAAATGAAAGTTCTGTCATTGTTTCATCTTATTTCAAAGCCATTTGAACACAAAGAAAGATGTAATGCAGAATGACAGCCTCAGTCACCATATACTTTCATCATATTGAAAAAAAAAGACTTTCTTTGTGTTTCACGGAAGAAAGAGGCGTACGGGTTTTGAGGCAGCAGTATTAACTAAAACAGTAACTAAAAAGTATTTAAAGGAGAAGTTCACTTCCAGAACAATAATTTACAGATAATTTACTCACCCCTTTGTCATCCACGATGTTTGTGTCTTTCCTTCTTCAGTCGAAAAGAAATTATCTTCTTGAGGAAAAAAAATTCAGGAATTATCTTCATATGGTTCAATGGTGCCCCTAAGTTTGAACTTCCAAAATGCAATTTAAATGCAGCTTCAAATGCATCCCAGCCGAGGAAGAAGGGTCTTATCTACCCAAACGATCACTCATTTTCAAAACAAATTGACAATTTATATACTTTTTAACCTCAACGCTCGTCTGCGTGAACTCTTTTTTTCCGGGTCAATACGGTTAGGGTATGTCGAAAAACTGCCATCTCATTTTCTTTCCCAACATCAAAATTCGTCCTACATTGCTGCAGAGGTTCTGACCCAGTGTTTACTAAGTGAACATGTAAAGAATATCAAATGGCCTTTACAAAAAAAGGTAAAACAGCAATGCAGGAAGATATTGACGTTGGAGAAGAAAACGATACATGAGTTTTTCAACTACCCTAACTGTATTGACCCAGATTACACAGACTACGCATCACAGAGACAAGACAAAACGAGTGTTTGAGGTTAAAAAGTATATAAATTGTCAATTTGTTTTGAAAATGACTGATTGTTTCGCTGGGCAAGACCCGTCTTCTTCGGCTGGGATCAGTTAAAGCCATTTGAAGGTGCATTTAAACTGGGGGCACCATTGAAGTCCATTATATGGAGAGAAATTCTGGAATGTTTTCCTCAAAAAACAATTTCTTTATGACTGAGGAAAGAAAGACACGAACATCACAAACTTCTTTAACTACCAAAATAAAACATAGCATATATAAATTTCTGCTACACTTGGTCTCTGAGGGTTAAATGAACCAACCAAACAAATCAATTCACTAAAATGAATCAGACTCCCCGATGCTAATGAACAAAACATCCTCAGTCATAAATGCACAAATGTCTTTATATTACAGTCTCAGTGGGAGTTGAAAGCACTGGATAGCAGCCACCATGTTTGGAAATGCCATTTCCCATACACAAGAACGGAATGCTGTAGATGGATCCAAGATTATCCAAGGTTATCGTGTTTCATTTAAGATGCGTAAGATGGGTACAAACTTTCCCAGCATGCCTGGCCGAATCCTTCAGAGGTATGCCAGTTTGCTTTTGTTAGTGTTGTGGATAGATTTCCTCTCCCAAGCCCTGGAATCCAGCAGGCTGACTGGGTGGCAACAATGTGAGTCTTTATTTGCTCCTTAAGGCAGAGCGAGACACGCCTACACATGGCGAGCGCGAGAGTGCAGTGATCCACACGCCGTGGCCTTCGGCCCAAGCGGGACGACAATTAAACCAGACAAGACAAAACTGCAGGGCTCATACAGAGACACTCAGGAAAATCTGACACTTCATGAATCACAAGTAACTGTGACTTTCAGTGTCGCTAGTTTATGTTGCTGTGACTGTTAGCAAATCACTTCAGCAATGCAGTGGGAAGAAAAATATAAGCGAATTTAGGCGACACAGAAGTCAGGGAACTAATGACTTGCTTTGTAGGTTTTAATCGCTGCGTTGGCATTGACTAATTACACGCATTTGCATGCTTCTCAACCTTTCCCACGAACCTAAATGTGGGCACAGTCCATTTCCTGTTCATGTTCAGGGCGGAAAAGGTGGAGGAGAGGCTCCAAATGTACACGAGGAGATCTGTGATGATGCATCAAAGCAATTTGTCATTTTTTTTCTGAACAAGCACTTTCACCCCGAGTTTGTAGCACTTGCTCTGATCTGAGCATAGCAATTAGCTTATGGATGTTTTCTTCCGATTGCAAATCTGTAATGAAAATGGTGACCTGACATCTCCTGAAATGTATTTATGACAAACTGCTCTACCCTCCATCCATGTAATTAATATTTGGGCAAGCAGCAGTTTGATCCAAGAACAGCAAAATGCAAATCACTAGAGTACTTTTGCAGAACGAGATGATAAAATATGCATGAGCAGAAAGAGGCCCTCGCTTGTTAGATCTCAATATGTCAGAAACCTGTAGGTTTTGCTCATATGAATGCAATACATTTAAACAACAGGTGGAATGCTAGCAAAAATAATAAAGATGACACAGCAGCTGACATAGCTTAAAAAAGCATATGTACGCTTCAAGAAGCATACAAAATTCTCTTTAATAGGAACAAACAGATAGCAGCAAGCAATATAAAGTGAATTCAGGTAAACCTGTCAACTTTTTTTTTAACACTGAGATCAATGCAAAGTTCAAAGATATTTGCTGATGCCAACAATTTCTGTAAATTCAGAGCTTTCGTGAAATTATATAATACAGAAATAAAATATACACTGTTATAAGTTAGGGGACATTACCTTTTTTTTTTTTTTTTTTTAAAGAAACTACTAATTTTTCTCAGAAAGAATGCATTACATTGATCAAGTCAAAGGTCAACCAAAAGGTTTTTACTATACTGATAGCACAGATGCCAACATTTGGTGGTGTTTAAAGCATTGTATTTAGTGCATGATTTTTCATAGTCTGGTAAGTGCTATTTTCAGGCTTGTCACATCCATAACAGTACATATTCCTCATAAACAGACACATCAAAATAAAATTAAGTACCAATTATATGTTCTGTGAGGAGCCATCACTTCTCTGTTTGTTGGGTATTATTGCGTCTGGTTTGTGCATTTTAATTCACAGAAATCCTACAAAGTATGTTGTCTCTCAAAAACGGTGTCCTTTTTTGTCACATCCATAACGCATGATTATTTCCCTTTTTTAACATAGAAAACTTGTGCACAGACTGATTTTTTTTTTCTGATGTTTAGACCGTCAACAAGGGTTTATTAAAATATGAACAAATGGTTCGGTATATTGGTAACACATACATTCTCTAAGCAATTATATGTCATTTTTAATGTTAATAAAAATGTCTATTTAAAATAAATGCTATTCTTTTGAACTTTCTATTCATCAAATAATGCTAATGAAAACATTAACCAATAATATTTTAGAATTGTAAAAAGTTTTAAGAAGTAATGATGCTGAAAACTGCAGTAATGATGCTGAAAATTCAACTTTGCATCACAAAAATAAGTTATGTTTTAAAATATATTAAAATAGATGTTATATTGTAATATTCACAATATTACTGGTTTACCACATTTTTGATTAAATAAATACACCCTTGGTAAGCAAAGAAACTTTTGCTTATAACACAAATATTTAAAAATGTTTTTTTTGGTTTTTTTTTCAAATCCAGATATACAAAAAAAAAACAAAAAAAAACAAAGATATAAAAACAAAAAATATGTTGATTTAAAAAATGTTGGCTGGGAAGGTAAAAACTGATCCTACTGGGTCACCAGAAATAAATGGGATTTTCATTGAATCCCATGAATGTGATAAATGGCCCAATTTTCTTGAACTCACCCTATTCAGATAAACACTGAGATTCTGTAGGTTGCTGCTTAGACAGAAAACTTGTGACTGAGACAAAGCACAATAATGAAAGAATAATGAAAGTCTGGCCTCAATGGAATCTAATCCACACAAGAGAACTCTACATTAAATGCTGTTGGCTTGCCAAGGGATACTTAAGGTTTATCTGCTGTCTCTTTTGGTCCACTATTTTGGTCATTACACAAACACATGGTCCCCCTTGGAGTCTAGACAACCCCACCCCACTGACTGGCAATATACGGTTCCCAACAAACAAAACAACTAGAACAATAGCATTGTGTTTAAACTCTCCCACAGAGACGATTACAAGCTTCAACATCTGTGCTGCTTCCATCAGCTGAAGGTGATGTTTGACCTTGAGTAAACACTTGAGTAAGACTGTCTAGTTCAGACTCAAACTTTCAATGGAAGTATGAAAGTTTCACAAACAAGCTGTGCCCCAAAGCAATTCAATCAATTACATATTCAAGTAAGTAGTCAAGTCAAACACTGTCTGTTTGTTTTATATGGAGGGAGAGGTGTGTTCGTCACAGGCTGAAAGACAAACAAATTAAAACCCTCTGAAAGCCACTGGTTAAGGAGTTGTTCGAATGAACTGAGAATAGCCAATGGCTGATTTAAAGAGTTTATGACAGAAAAAGATATGGCTTGTCCTTGAAGGAATTTGTTGAGGTCGTCTCATGACCTGTATTGACCTTGTGGTGTCATTTTCTTCCCACAGCAACCATCAGGGATTCATGAAAATGTTTTGGAGTGTGCTGAAACAGACTGACATTATGTTTTGATGCTGACAGACAAGACAGTCTTTCTGGTTTAGTGAATGTCTTGACATCTATCTCAGTGACTCTAATGTGCATTGTAGCTAATGAGCTTAGAGCGATGTTAATTATTTCAGCAGGAGAAAAATGACAGTTTGTGGTGTCTTCTAAGTGTCTTGAATAACAGCTTACACTCCGCCACATCCTTTAAAATGAGATAAACTGCCACCATATTGAAAACTGAACAATTGAAATTTATGGAGATGTCCTGTGTCTTGGAAGGAAAAGGGAAATTGCATGAAGTCACACAGGATGACATTTTTATGAGGTACCAGTATTGACAAATGGCATAAAATGACAATTCTTTAGTCAACGAAAGGATGACACTTTTTATTAAATATTTAGTATTTGTATGTTAAATTACTTAAATTACTATTATTACTTCAAAATATGGAAGAACAAAAACAGAGTATAATTTATTTGGGATTTTTAAAAAATCTTAAGACAAATTTTAAGTACACTTAATTATGTTTTTTTGTTGGCAGTGATGGTTTCATAAAGAATTCTTTATAGTGGGGAAAAAAAAGAAATAAAACAATCCAAAGAACGTTTATTAAAAATAAATGTAAAAAAAACAAAACTTATTTTTTTAGAGTGTATGGCTTATCAAAGCAGTCCATGAATCTATTGAGGGAAAATAAAATAAAATAAAAGCAACGTAACGTGTTTAGCAATTTAACAACAATTTTCACAAGTTGGGTATATACAACATACAGTTAAAGTCAAAAGTTTACATTCACCTTTCAGAATCTGCAAAATGTTAATTATTTTACCAAAATAAGAGAGATTACACAAAATGCATGTTATAAAAGACATTTACATATTAGTCCACAAGAGAAAATAATAGCTGAATTTATAAAAATTACCCTGTTCAAAAGTTTACATACACTTTACATTCTTAATACCGTGTTGTTACCTCAATGATCCACAGCTTTTTTTTTAAGATGATAGTTGTTCATGAGTTGTTTGTCTTGAACAGTTAAACTGCCTGCTGTCCTTGAGGTTCCACGAATTCTTTGTTTTTTTTTTAGCATTTCTGTGTATTTGAACCCTTTCCAACAATGACTGTATGATTTTGAGATCCATCTTTTCACACTGAGGACAACTGAGTGACTCATATGCAACTATTACAGAAGGATCAAACACTCATTGATGCTCCAGAAGGAAACACAATGCATTAAGAGCAAAATAGTTAGTCAAAATAAGAAAAATGTACACATTTTGTCACAACTTTGTTTAAAAGTTTTCAGCCCTGGCTCTTAATGCATGGTTTTTCCTTCTGAAGCATCAGTGAGCGTTTGAACCTTCTGTAATAGTTGTCCTCAGTTGTCCTCAGTGTAAAAAGATGGATCTCAAAATCATACAGTCATTGTTGGAAAGGGTTCAAATACACAGAAATGCTGAAAAACCAAAGAATTTGTGGGACCTGAGGGATTTTTCTGAAGAGCAGCAGGCAGTTTAACTGTTCAGGACAAACAAGGGACTCATAAACAACTATCACTAAACAAAAAAACAGCTGTGGATCATTCGGGTAACAACAAAGTACTAGGAATCAAGTGAATGTGAACTATAAAATGTATTTGAACGGGGTCATTTTTATAAATTCAACTATTATTTATCTTGTGAACTATATGTAAACATCTTTAATGAGAAATCTCTTATTCAGGTCAGTACTGAATAACAAAACATCATGCATTTTGTGTGATCCCTCTTATTTTGGTCAAATTATTCACATTTGCAGATTCTGCAAAGTGTTATGTAAACTTCTGACTTCAGCTGTAGATTCTTCAGATTGTTTTGTGCTTTTTAGTTTTCTCAAAGCTGTTTCCTAAGAAACTAGAGAATAAAAAGTTTTTACTTAAACTTAAAAAGGCTCTCCTCCAATGGGATCAGGCTTTTAAATCCTATTTGGCTCTAAATAAAACTTTTATTGTAGCTTTAATTCATTTTTTTCTGTAAACAGTCCCTAAAATAGACCCTGCAGACCCTTATACTCTATTAAATAGCACTTTATAACAGATACTATGATTTGAATCCACTAAAAAGTGGAATGAAAGTCACATCAGAATGAGTTTATTTGCCACGAGGGGCTTCATTTCCTAAACTCAACATGGAGCTTGGCCAGCACTGGGCATTTGTGATGAACCGCTCTCAAAAGCACAACGTCACCTAATCTTGACTCCAGCTGAAAACAAAATTAGTCATACCCATTTCAACAGGGCTGCATTATTTGAAGGCTCTCCTAGAGAAAGCTGTGTGCATTATGAGACGGCCTGCCATGCAGTCAGCTCCATTGTGTCATCATTCAGTGAGACCTCAAAATGCAGGGTAAAAACAGAAGGAGAGTTTAAATCAGCACGCTAAGTATAACCAAGAACCACAATGTGAACAGTAAATCAGTGTGAGATCACAGTAAAAAGTTCACACAGTGAAAGATTGATGGACAATGTGGAGGCTGCTCATCACCGCAGGCCTTACTGTCAAATTTCCACAAGCGATTAAGCCTCATTGACACAGTCAACTATAGAAATGCTTATTATAAGAAATTTAATCAACCTTAAGGCCACATTTACATAAGAGCTGGCATGAACGCAGGACTCTAATTGAATATTAAACTCCTGACGAGAAGCCAACAACATTAACCGACCCCCTTTCTAATCTCCACCAGGATCCTGGCATCATAGAATCGTATCTAACACACATCTCAATATTTTCAGTAGATATATCCTCAAGCTCTCCAGCAACCTTTCTCAGGCTGCCTTGCCTGAGATAAGAATAGTACATAGCCTCAAGAAATACATTTGGCACAGCAGGTCAGCCATGGAAAATTACCTTCTGTGCTTTTTAATATCGAGAAACTTTTCTTCCCTTTGGAGCTACAGTGGTAGTGAAGGAAAGAAAGCTCTTGGAAGATCAGATCAGAGTTGATTTCCCGTAAACATAAGTAGGATTTTGGATGGTGATGCCTTTTTACATGGCTATGGATTTTCTCATGTGTCACATAACACAAGGGTGGTCTAAATTGGATGTTTGTTGCTAGTTTAAGAATGCCCTACAACACTGGCAGGAAGTTGAGACTATCAGCATAAACAGAAGAAAGGCTGAAACAACACTAAAGGAGTCCTTTTCAACTGCAGGTCTAGGTTTAACCGCATCTTAAAACAAGACAGTGTGCCAACATGATACCTCCCACATCCTAAAAGAACAAACTATCATATGATCAGGTCTTACTATCATCACAAAGTAGCTCTGTTCTCTCTAAACAAGCCTTAAGGAGCAGGTCATTTGGTTTTTTTAAAGTGTCCAAATATTGTGTTGGAGTCCCCTACAACAGGTTTAAATGAATCTAGTGTCAGAAAACATTGTGATATTCTCAGAATATACATTTATACATAAAGTCATTTGTCGATTTCGAAAGAGTTTGTCCAATCAGTTCTGAGCGTAATGTCTGTAAACCCCTCCCTTCCATAAGCCTACTCTGCTCTGATTGGACAGCTGGCCAAGCCTGTTGTGATTGGCGCTACCATCTATGTTGCCAAGTCCGCAGTTGTTTTTGATGTCTGCGGGTTGAAGCGACCCCAATAACGTCCCCTGCACTGTAAAAAGTTTTTACCAGTTTCAACTTAAAAACCTAAGTTTAGCAGCTGCCTTAAAATTTTAAGTTAAATAAACTTAAAAGTACAAGTCATTTCAACGCATTTTGATTTAACTTAAAATTTTAAGGCAGCTGCTGAACTTAGGTTTTTAAGTTGAAACTGGAGAAAAATTTTTCAGTGTGGAATGCGAATTTACCAGGGGAACCCTGACAAAAAGCGTGTATTTTAAATTTTTATAAAATTTAAATTGTTATGAAAACCTGGCAACCTTGAGCACCTTTACATAAAACAATAATAAAGTGTTTAAAGTCCCCCTGTAGTCAAAAATGTTATCCCTTAAAACTAATCTTTGATCATCAAAATGACATATTTAAATGTTTTTTCTTGTGAAAATGATTTTCTCATGCCTTAAAACAGCCTGAATGCAACTCTACCCCCTTTGCCTCATTTACTATACGTGGATCTATGAATATGCAAATTACCCCGCCCCATGTAGTCACACCAGCCAGAGCCCCTTGATCCACTAACTGAACTGTAGTAAACGCAATATAATGGTGAAACACGGATAATGACTTATAAAACTATGTTTTTACTAGCGGACAAGTGCAGTGGATACTGTAACATTTGTTAAAGTTACTTACTTGATGTTGTGCCCTCACAATGCCTCGAAGACTCGAATGCAGCCTAGTTTGTGATTCCAGTTCGCGCTCGCGAGCATATGCGAGTGAAGTGCAGACGGCAATGCGGGAGAGGTGCGTCTGACTCCGGGCTACTTTTACACTGTTGCTGCGGGTTATTTTTCAAGTTAACGGTTAGCGCCTAGCAGATGTGCTCAATTTAATATTTGGTTTTGTGCTGATAAACCTATTTGTATATTTTGCATGCTAATGATAGGAATCTCTCCTTTGACGTGATTGGTTACTGAAGTTTGTGACGTAGCGAAAAAAGGGCTGTTTCAAACTGCATTTCTGGGACAGCCTTTGGGAAACTAACGTACAGTTTTAAGGAGAAAATACTCAGCAATGGTGCTGATTAATGGACTGGCACATGGTTTGTCTAAAAGCATATTAAAAACACCACATAGACAATTAAACAACATAAAAATCTTGATTTTCACTACAGGGGGACTTTAAAATAATGACATAAAAACATTTAGTTTAACACTTATGCAAGCGAATCGTGCCTATAGCTAAAGTTTAGCTGCTAAACTGTAAACATATAACAAAAAATGGTGGATACGTTAGCCGAGTGCTAATGTGACTAACTTAACTGACGAAACAACACAGCTTGTAAACCAAAATATGTCTAAAAATAACGATGAACACACAACAGGTTTGAATTGTATTGCTGTGGTATCATGGAAAAAATGAATGTTAACATCATCTTCACAACATCATCTTTCAGCAATGAAAACAAAACAAACTTCCTTTCACATCGCAGAACACTGCGTCTTCTTGACATGATGTAAACATGCTAATTAGCAGTTTGTGGGCAGGTCAGACCGTTCATATTTCGGGATTATGCTAATGTGTTACCCTAGTGACATAGATCGGTAACAGGCAGAAGATTTGAAAATATGACGACTCGTTAAGGCGAGTTGATTACCAAATTTGCAGACTGTTTATATTGAAGGATAGCTATGTTACAAACAGCAAAAAAGATAACAATATCTGCACTGTAAACCATTATTCCAGAAATGCATCTAGCCACACGAATGTCCTATCAGTGCTGACAGCACAGTCGGTGACACAGGTGTCGGTCCCCTGCGGATATACAATAAGCTTAGTGTTACTATGGGGATGATGGTACTTTTATGCAGAAATGCCACCAAAATAACTAACAATACGCTGTAACCTTAAATTATATATTCAGATGCAATATATATAAAAAAAAATAAAAAAAATCAACTGTCTACAAACAAATACCCCACATGATCTGTGCTGAATGAAAAACAGACATTTTCAACACGGAGGCGTGTAATATGCTTTCTCATTGCTAAGGGCAGGTACACCTCCACACAGTTCTGATATTTCTGCCATGGGAACAGAGGATGTCAGTTTTGTTTAAGATACTGACAAGCATGCAATGCACTAAAGCTGTACGTGATACAAAGAAACAGTTGACCCCAAAATGAAAATCCTGTCATTTGCATTTACAGGCACTGATGAGGCATTACAAATGGCTACACACTGGGGTCCTAGATGAAGTCCTTGGGATCAGCTAACTCAATGGCCTATACTCTTGTATAGATACATAATTTGAGGGGACAGCCATCTGTAGCGCTGTCCAAAAATCACAGTGGACATTGTCGAGTGCACTCATTCAACCCCATAATGCATCTCAATAATGCATGTACAACTAGCCGCTAGAGAATACCCACCAGATGATGACGTGTACATCATATCCGGCGCACTCAGTGTGCAAATTCACTCATTCAGTGCACAATATTAGTAGTAATGTAGAATTAGTGAATTTGAACATTTTTGGAAACAGACCATTTTATCCATTACAACAATTCTTGGGGTCAAACTAATCTGGTGACAGTGCTAAACAACAATTAACATAAATTACAGGTGAATAATGACTTCCATATAAGATATGGAAGTTATATGGGCCACTTTTTTAAAATTATTTTTTGTCATTCAAAGCATGATAGCTTCAGCCACCCAACATTATCACTACTGTGTCTTCAGCTGCACAGAAGAAAGTCATATTGACATGAGGATGAATAAATGACACAATTTATATATTTTAACTATTTATTTTAAACACTTAAGTTTATAATGTAGCCTAGAGTTGTTTTAATACACGATTTTTGATATCTGCATGGTGACATTAAATATTAAAACATTAACAAAATGTAAAAGCATGTGATAACGCAAGTTCGCCTCTCCTTGGTGAATGGCTTTTTGTGATTTTTCTTTCTTTACCTCATCTCTCTTTCAAGACATCTACCACTTCCAGAGAAACATCGGAACATGATGTTAATGTAAAACATCAAGAAAGAAGGAAAGAAAGAAAGAAAGAAAGAAACCGAGGAGGCTAGACAGGAATTGGATTATGTTGTTCTAGCAGGTTATCCAAAAGCTTTCATCACCGGAGAACTCACATGTACCTGCTGAATTTTCATAAAAACACACCATGCTAGTGCAAATATAAACAATGTAGTTTACAATGAAAAGTAAAACGTAACTTTTTATAATGTAGATTACATTCAGAGTAAACGTTTGAATGAGTAATGTTTGTTTTAGGGAAATTATAACTGCTACTAACGATCTGTTACGTTTCAGTTGTACCTATAACTTATAAAACTGTAGAAATCCGCGTACTTACCTTGGTTTGCAGTGACAGTCCGTTGTATATCTTGTTGCAATAGTAAACAGTAGCGTTGATATTACGCTGAGAGTGTTTGTTGCGATAGTGATGCGCGTAGAAGTTTATAGAAATCTATTGCCAGATCCTCAATCCTCACGTGCATTTTCATTCGCTTCAAGCAAAGCAATAAACACACGCAAATACAGTCGGCTCTGTGTTGACAGCTTCCTTACTGTAACAATCAAGTCTGAACGACGCGCTTGACGCTACACCTCCTATTCCACTGGCTCCACACACAACTACTCCCCACGGACACGTGATCATCCCACGGGAATAGCCTGGCTCTCATCCCTCCCTCACCAGCGGCTAGTATCGGTTACACCGGCATCGCTTCGGCAGGACACGTCCTTGAGTTCGGCTTTGTCGATTCCGTCGCGTCCTTCTTAATGCCACGTGCACAGAATACATTGGACAATAGAAACAAGTTGACAAGCATTGACAATCAAATCAGCCTGAGCTGAATGCATATGGATATCGACGTGGTTATGTAAACACGTATCGACTAAATGTACATTCAACGTGAGAATTATGACCAGACGTCCCCTCCTAGTCAAAACAAAAGCTTACTGGTCTTAAAAGTATATGGTTTTAGTATTTAATATGTATGAAATCTTAAGCTGAAGTGCCCATATGCCTTTCAAACAGTTCAGCAACCCAAAAGTTATATTACAAGTATTACAAGTATTTTCACCTGATAAAAAAAAAAAAAAAATCGCTCAACTGAGGTGGTATCCATGGCAACAGCAGGCTGCTCTAGCATTTTTGTTCATTTCAGGATGGCACAAAACTGTCATTAAATATATTGCAGTAAAAGAAAAAAAAAACTTTTAGATTGTGTGAAGCAAACAGATTGTTTCACAAAAAAATCTTATAGAAATGCCATTAACCATTATACCCTACTGGAAATTTACCCGGGTAACCATCATTTATTATGGTATCCATAACCAATAACATTAGTTTGGTGGAAGCTGCGGTTATTGAGGAACATTCTAGGAATATTCTAGTAAATTGAAAGATTAAGTGGATAAATACCTGGAGTCTAGTCATGTCTCTCTAACATCATAAAAAAATAATCTGAAATCATCTGACAGTATTATCTCATATTCGTTTAAGACTATTGTTGCATAAAACTGCTTTGTGAGCAAGGCAATCCAAGAATGAATCCAAGATGATGTTGAAAATTATATATGCTGATATTGCATATGCACTGACAAAAATAAATAAAGAAATAAATAAATAAAGAAAGAAATACAAATATAATTACAAAAAAAAGAAAAAAAAAACTGAATTAAATGTGAAATAGTTTTTTTACTTGTAAAACATACTCCAACTTTTAAATAGAATAATAATAGTGTTATAATTAAATAATAATAATAATAATTATTATTATTAGTAGTAGTAGTAGTAGTATTTTCATTTTTATTTTATTTTATTATAATTATCATTTATTATTATTATTTTTTAAATATTATTATTATTATTTTTTTTTTACACTAATGCAATATCAAACTTTAGTCTGTTGCCTTACCTTCTCCATTCAGATTGTGATTTGTGAGGGCTTAGGAAGACAACTCAAGTCACTTTCTGGCACTTGATCACATTGGGCCTCCTTCACACGTGGATTTCCATGTGGAAAATCTTTGCTTGGAACACAGGTTTCTGCCAGAGTTCAGTGACTATTCAACATTACATAACAAGGCAGAGAAGAAAGATATGCACATGTTAGTTTGTACTGTGAACCATTATTGTCTGAAGTCAAGCAAACAACAGAACTGAAATAAACTACACAGGAGTGACAAAACATACACTTAAAGTAGACGCAACATTTGTAGAGCCTGAGATTTGCTCCGGGTAAATTTTAATGACGACCGAAGCGAGAGCAAAACATGGAATTGCAATTACCACCGTATGACTATGCCTGACTAATAAAGGTTAATGCTTTGTTAAGCCCTTCATGTCAGACGCTTTGATGATTTACTTCTTTCCACTAAACATTAGTTCTCTAAACATTCATTCACATTTGCTGTGTTAGTGCTCACATCAGCATTTTATCTAACTGTTCTTACAATTTGCACACGTTTTAAGTACCCTTCAGCTGACGTGAAACCAAAATGACATTGTGACTAAAAGAGTTTGGACAACAAACAAAACGAGATCCCTTAAGGGAGCCTGCTTTGGAGTAGAAATCTCAATTCATTCAATTGCTCGGGACCCTCGCGGAGAGCAGCTGCGGGGAGCGGATGGATCTTTGTAGTGCTGTCATGACTAGCCTCCAAGTTCTCATGGCATTTTAGTAATGAATTCTTCAGCAGCCATTTTTACTCTGAGCTCAAGGACACATTATACATTTGGGAAGTTTAAAGAGTCTGATATTATCCAATGGTTCTCTGCTAAAATATTTATACACGATTCAAATGAGAACCCATTTGCAGTGCTAAGTGAGGAGCTTTTTCTTTTTCATTTCATTTTGTGTTTAAGCTCTGATGCTTATTAAATCTTAAATCTTTATTTGTGCTTCCACACCTGCAAAGACTGTCAAGAGTAGTTCTATGTGTAGACGAGAGCATTGCGGTTGTGTTGCAATGAAGAAAACTCCAGGCAAAGCCTGGATATTGGATGTAGCATTTTATGTGCATGCTTATGTTGAATTTTGAGCAGGTATCCCATGAGCCACAGGCTTTCGAAGCGCTAGAAAAATCGCATTGTTTCATAGCAACTGCATTTGCAAATGACTACTGTGGGTGAACTGCTTTACTACCAAGCATTATAATATAGTGTAATGGTCCCTACCATGCAAATAGCCACGGCTGGTACATAATTGCCAGTTGGACTCTTACGATAAAAGCCTTTATTCCAGATGAGCCAATGGTGTGGCGTTTTCCCAGGGAACTCATTATCATTGAGCTGTTCACAGTAAAAGCCTGACAAATATCAAGCTTCACAATCGTTTTCCTCGCAGACAAGGACAGAAACTTTTTTAGGAGACACTCAGGAGTCTGTGGAGAAAAACTAATGATCCAGTTATCAGACTATGCACGCTTGTGCAGATGCTTAAGTAAATAACACATTTATCATGTGTCACACACTGTAAACACCTTCAGAGATTGATTGCAAACCTCAGACTGCAAGTCCATGATGTAATTGGTCTAACTTTCCATTTTGTTGCTCCTCGTCATCACGAATTGGCCAGCAAAGTGAATTTAGGACAAGTAAGCTCCATATATAATGTTTCATTGAAAGAAAAAAAAATCCCCTAAAAGCGGATAATGGTAATCTCAGATAAGACTGGGGTTGATGAAATACTGTGGTGAGTTGGCACTCTTGCCGGTTTACCAAAGCAATCCTATAAAGCTTTCTTCCTGCATGGTCCTAAGCAAAAATACAACAGTCTGATCCAAGCTGAACAAAGACTTGGATTTCAAATCCCTCATAGTCCAGGCTTTTTCGACCATATCGCAATCCTGGATTGTAATTTGAACAAGCTTCTTAAGTGCCTCTTAACTGTAGGGCTGGAAAAAGATTATTTCAGCAAACCTATGACAGTAAATCAGCTCTTTAGTCATAATTGTGCCATGCAAGTTTGTGTTTTATGCCATACTTCCTCTCTAACTCCTTCTGTTTGGAATTGGAAAGATTCGATATTGAAAAGGAAATGATTTCTTTGAGCAGAGTGAGATAAGATCACAGAATATCTGATGAATCACGCCTCTTTTATAGTGTGAATCATTAAAGGTTTATAAATAGTTCATGGGATAATGGGGGACTCAGGCAGGTTCTGAGCAATAATTGATGAGACACAGCGCAGATGGGCAAGGCTGCCTAATTAAGTTCTGTAACTGATAACCCTGTGCTTTATTAATGGCCCAAAACTTTTTTTGAGCACTAGGAAAACTTAAAACCACTTAAACAATTAGAAACCGTGGTCACATTAAAGGACATGATGTATGCAAATGTAACTCAAAAAGGATTTTAATTGTCTCATCGTTTCTCTACAGTTCACCTCTGCCAAGTCCAACTTCTGCTCTTTCATTTTGCTCACATTTAAGCTTGGCTAGCCCCGGGAAAACGCTGGGAAAACCGTTTCCACCTGGGCTTTCGTTTTTTGATCATAAAGCTGTGAAAAATGTTGAAGCGCTTTCTGCCATGCTTCTCTCATCTCATCATCAAAGAGCCCACAGCTCAGTTTCAATGCAACCTCCAGAGAGCACAAGTTGATTATTGCTTTTTTGAATTTTGCTAATTTAAAAGTGAGAACAACACATTTTGTATAGCCAAAGCTAGCAGATTTTGTAGCTTCCACAGAGCAGGATAGAAGTATATGGATAATTTTTACCACTAAGTGAACCTTTGATACATCCCAGATATAACATGAGCATTCTTTTGAAATACTTTATTAATCATATTAGGTCCAAATCAGCCAGTTAAATGCTTACAATATATGCTAGGTAGAGTTTAGCAACTTAATTTGCTGTTTCTATTACCGTTTTAAAGTATTGCATCAGAAAAGAAAATCCATGAAACACATTATTAGACCCATTTAAAAATCATAATAAAGCATAATGCTATTGGGAATTCACAAACACTATGATTTAATTAAATAAATATATGCGATGCAGGTTTAATATATGCACTTTAATTTTTTATGTGCGTGTAGGTTACGTACATACATGCGTGCCAGAGTGGCTCCATTCACAGTAAATGTTTTACACAAACTGTTATTTACTTGTGGGTCATTCCACGAAATCAGTGCCTTTTGCGTCCCTAAGAAATAATCAAACATAGATTTAATATAACAGCAAATAATTGTGCAGTTTAAAAACATAACCATACTATGTATGCTTTCATCATATTACAACAAAAAAGTCAAATATTATTTTAAGTAATTTAAATAGCATTTATGCTGGTAAGGGTAAGGCTTTTGGCCTGTCCCTAACTATGATTTTTCTTTTTCAGCAGGACTTTTCATTTGCAAAATGAAGGCAAAATGATATCAAAATTTGTTCTAAATATAGTCTCATTTTTAAGCATTGCATTTTTAAGTATGCGTTTTTTCTACCAAATTTAAATCATTTTATTGGTGCCCCCTGATTTCATGTCAGCCCTGTTACCCTCATCAAAAAAAAAAAAACCCTTGTAAAATAATGTGCATTCAAGTGACATCATTTCTAGGAGGTTACATCATCTCTCAACCAGGATTCCAACACTTAAAACATAAGCATGTTTCTCTCACTCCTCTATAATGTTCTATTTTTGATGATTTATGAGGCTTGACTGAGGAGGGGCCATCATGCAATGTCAATCCTGTTACCATTTTTAAAATGTAAATTTAAACAATTATTTTTTAAATTAATATAATCAATATCTACAAGTAAAATCCTTTCAAAGTGTCATAAAAAATTTTTAGTCATAAAATAATAAATTACATTAACCTGAGATGGCACAATACAATCTCTTGTCATTTTAAAGTGTTTCATTTCATGGATATTTAAAAAATATTGATTAAACTTATTTTATTTTTATAAACTTATTTTATATTTATATCCCTTTCAATATGCTAAATGTTCATTCCAATTTCAAAATAAAAGCTCAAACCCAATGTTTTGATGCCCACATATTCAAGAAATTAGTGGCTGTAGCATTTCTGTTGTAAAGTAATATTAAGGATTAAGTGGACATTCAAATCAGGTAATGTACTCATCTCCTTGTCATCCAAGATGTTCATGACTTTTTTTCTTCAGTCGAAAAGAAATTGTGTTTTTTTGAGGAAAACATTTCAGGAATTTTCTCCATATAGTGGACATGCCCCGAATTTGAACTTCCAAAATGTAGTTTAAATGCGGCTTCAGACGATCCCAAATGCAGTTGTAAACGATCCCAGCCGAGGAAGAAGTTGAGGTAGAAAAAACGATTGGAGTTTTTCAACATACCCTAACTGTCTTGAACCAGAATACAAAGAGTTCAGGGAGAACAAGACAAGACGAGCGTTTGAGATTGAGAAGTATTTAAATTTTATTTTTTACTGAAAATAACCGATCGTTTCACTAGCTAAGACCCTTCCTCTGCTGGGATTGCTTACAACTGCATTTGGGATCATTTGAAGACGCTTTTAAACTGCATTTTGGAAGTTCAAACTCTATATGGAGAATTCCTGAAATGTTTTTCTCAAAAAACAATTTCTTTACGACTAAAGAAAGAAAGACATGAACATCTTGGATGACACGGGGGTGAGTACATTATCTGTACATTTTTGTTCTGACTTCTCCTTTAACGGAAATGCAACTAATTTGCATTTTTTTTCTTTTTTTGCAAACTTTGTAAAGATTCGCGTCACATTTGGATGGAAACCCAGCTATTGTCTTTGACCTTAGAAAGTAGGAAACAGAAGTTCAAGAGCTTCTTGCTGTATTGCAACTTCCAAGGATATGCAACCTTCTTAACTTGACCTTCAGACAAGTCCGAAGTTCAAAGTAACTACAAATGCTGAGCTCGGCATCCCTTTCTCACGTGCATCTGTAGAAGCTGGTTGTTTTGAACCACATTTAGGGACTGCTTTCAAGCGTTCATCTGCTAGTATTGGAAATGGCCCCCTCCAGCTATCATTAGCCACATCCATGTGTAGCACATGACACTATCAGCCTCTGCGATTCAGATGGGTGCATTTATTGGTTGCCAAGTTTGTGAGATTCATGCCGTTATGAGCCTGCTGCTGAATTGCTTATCACACTGGGAAATCTGTCTTTTGAAATATGAAGCGTGTAAAGTGCTGGATGGGAGCATAATTTCATTACAACAAAATGGAAATGTATGACTCAAGCTCTTTTTTTCCAGTTTCAGAGTCCATGTATTTTTAATCCTGTATGATGACAATACTATAGTAAAAGCATTGGTTTAAGTCTTACACTGAGGATAGCGTATACAGACAGTATATTCAGTCTGACTTGACAGCATAACTAAGCAGCTGCTGTCGGTCTTTGGCCAGGAGGCAGAATAGAAATCGCTGGAAAGGTCACTGATTATCTGGCCAGGTCTAGTGTCACATTTTCGAAATCCAACTGGGCTGTGTTCTAACAGCATGCAGTCCTGCAAATAGAGTGATAGAATCAGAAAAGTGGTCTACTGTCAGAGAGGTAGCAGATTTGGGCATAGTTAAGGCAGACAGATGGTGACCAGTCATTTTGCTGATCGGCTGCTGGCCTTCAAGGTCACCTTTTGAATGGCTGGAAATTGGTCAGACCGCATCTGACCAGACAGGAAAATGGTTTTGGGAGGTGACCACCGCTTCCAGTGCCTATAATTGAGCTCTTTTGATGTAAGGCAATGAAATTGCATTCACACTGTAGAAATGTTTGTCATTTGTACAGAAAAACAATGTAAAAATGCTATAAAACCTATTGGTTAACTGCAAGTTACATTACCATATAAAATGAAATTTTACCATAAAATACTGTCTAAAAGCGTTTAAAAACATGCATTTACCTGACAGCTGCCTACACAAACAGAATTAACACATTAAAGTCATTAATTTGATCTATTATGATATATTTTAGTATCTTTAGTATCGTTTCCCAGCACATATGTTCTGGTATGAAGTTCATCATGTCCAGCAGTTACCTGCAGAGCTCCAACAGACATTATATCCAACATGCCTTACAGGCATATACTGTCTAGAAACTAAAACCAATCTCATCTTTAAATACACCGAAGCTCAGTCACTGAATAAATGAAGGGGGAAAAAAAAAAATCAGACTGCTGGCAGTTATGAGCAGAGCACATATCTACAGTATAAGTGGAAGCCATACTTCATTGCTTCATGAATAATTACTTTCAGGAACTGCACTGTTTTGACAAACCGGTGCCGTTAAATCTATCTAGTACAATTTTAATTCTGAGCTGTAGATGCTTGAGTGCGGCAGTGATGGACGAACAATGTGGCGCACAGAGGACGACGATGGGGCAATAAATGTACAGTATTTCTCATAGATTTATGACACATCTGTGAATAGGAAGCAATGGAATGTCAGATGACTTTTACGGTTTAAAATGGGGAGCAATTATATGATGCTATCTTTCTGATGTATGAAATTGACAGTCTCTTTGTAGTGAAATCTTGTGGAACTTCTGGAGGTCTTAGATATTATGGGAGTTTGATATGAAAGCCTCTACAGTAATCTAAAGATGAAAAGAAAGCTGAAAATTGGCTTTCTTGAGTCATAACATTGAACAAAAGTCACATTTATGCCACAAAATGTGTTGCACAGACTTTATAATGCTTGCATCATATTTACACATGAATCAGAATCACGGTGCATCGCACACTAAATGGTAGATCTGAATTCAGAATTTGATTTAAATATTTATTCTCATGCACAGCCAAGAGATTACAAGAAAATGCACAGATTTTCATGAAAATAGGAAAGTGTGGAAAAGAGATGCATGAGATGAATGGTGTACCAATGCAAGCATTATTGCAAGCAGTTTCATAATTCATAAATTTCTCCATTCTACGTATAAAAACCTAAGGATGCACAATACAAACATACATAAATATTTTTACATAAATACATACATACATATTTTTTTTATATCTAATATATACTAAAAGTGAGGTTTGAAAATCATTTTGAGATCATACTAAAAAGATTACATTTAACAGTGTTAATAAATTATTAGTTTTATAAGTCTTGCATAAAGGCAGAAATGTAATCTAAATGCAAAAATAGGGAAAACAAGTACAGTGTAAGTCAAAAGTTTACATATACCTTGCAGAATCTGCAAAATGTTAATAATTCTACCAAAATAAGAGGGATCATACAAAATGCATGCATGTTGTTTTTTTATTTAGTACTGACCTGAATAAGAGGTTTCTCATAAAAGAGGTTTACATATAGTCCACAAGATAAAATAATAGTTGAATTTATAAAAATTACATTAACTTGATTCTTAACACTTTGTTGTTGAATGATCCACAGCTGTTTTTTTTTTAAATGATAGTTGTTCATGAGTCCCTTGTTTGTCCTGAACAGTTAAACTGCCTGCTGTTATTCAGAAAATTCCTTCAGGCTCCATGAATTCTTTGGTTTTTCAGCATTTTTGTGTATTTGAACCCTTCCCAACAATGTCTATATAATTTTGAGATCCATCTTTTCACACTGAGGACAACTGCAGGACTCATATGCAAATATTACAGAAGGTTCAAAAGCTCACTGACGCTTCAGAAGGAAACACAATGCATTAAGAGCCAGGGGTGAAAACTTTTGAACAGAATGAATGTGTGTACATTTTTCTTATTTTGCTTAAATATCATATTTTTTCCAGTTAGTACTTCAGTAGCTACAGAAGATGTTTCCCAGAAGACTAAATAAATTAAATTTACCCTGATCTTCAAATTCTAAAAGTTTTTACCCCCTGGCTCTTAATGCATTGTGTTTCCTTCTGAAGCATCAATGAGCATTTGAACCTACTGTAATAGTAGAATTTGAGTCCTCAGTTGTCCTCAGTGTGAAAAGATAGATCTCAAAATCATACAGTCATTGTTGGAAAGGGTCCAAAAACACAAAAATGCTGAAAAACCAAAGAATTTGTGGGACCTGAAGGATTTTTCTGAAGAACAGCAGGCAGTTTAACTGCTCATGGGACTCATAACTATCACTAAACAAAAAAACAAAAACAAAAAAAAAAAACACAGCTGTGGATCATTCAGGTAACAACACAGTAATTAAGCATATATGTAAACTTTTGAACGGGGCCATTTTTTTAAAATGAATTTTTTAAAAAAAGTGAACATTATGCAGATTCTGCAACTGTATACATCGTTAAATATCCAGTATTGGCTGATACAGATATAGTAAAATTTTGTAACTAAAATAGTAGATATTTTGTGCATTCCTAATTATCTGTTTCACGCACAATCTAAAACAATTTGTCTTCTTAGGGCCCCCACTGGCACCCCTCAAAATCTCCTAGTGTCTGCACTGTTAAGCTTCTCATGAGGCAAAAAAACCTAAGCCTATAAATAGTCGGATGCAGGAAGTGGGGCCAAATATACCCAATTGTTTAGTGTTGTCACTTCTCTCAGCACACCAAAAGAGAGGAATGCATTTAGACTAGTCTTCCAGGAAGAAGCAGGGAAAGGCCTGTTCCAGCACTGAAAGGCTCATGGCATGATATCTCGAACAGTTGGGCTTTACAGTCGTGTGAGTGCTTTCATATGCAGGTACAAACATGGTGCCATGACCCTCTGTTCTAGTATGCTGTTATCACTGTGCTGTGATGTTGCTTAGTTGGCCCATGGGCATACAGTATCATATCATATCAGGCAAAATAACAGTCACCTCACGTACATAGGGGCTAAGCTGTATACAGAGAAAAAAGGAGGCATTCTATATACATAAATCTGATATCTAAAGTGCAAAAGCATATCTCACCAACAAGCCAACAAAGGATGGGAAACTGTTGACAGAAATGACCCTCAGTCTAAATAAAGTAACAGCGATTCTTGAAAACTCCTAAGAGAATCACATCAAAAGCTGCATGAGTCACAGAAACACTGCGTGTGCTTCACTTCCAATAACATTAGAGAGCAGACAGGAGAATCCTCCTCAGACCAAAGCAGATATTTAGGGCCTCTCAGCACCTGAACACACTTCAAGCTACGGTCAGGGAAAATTGTTTATCAAAATACTAATAGAGTGAAAGTTGATTAAACGTACAATGGAAGGTATGTCAGATTCAAATGTGTTGACACTGATATTTATAGCATTCAAAAGTCTTGTGGTTGGTAAGATTATTTTGATGTTTATGAAAGAAAGCCCACCAAGGCTGCATTTATTTGATCAAAAATACAGTAAATCTAATATTTATATATTCATATTTTACATTTTTATTCATTCATTCATTCATTCATCCATTCACAAGCTATAAAGGAACAGCCCTGTACTGGAAAAGGGGCTGGGGAGCAGCAGCTCATTTAAACAGGCATGTATGTAAAATAGGCATTTTCAAAATTATATAATAAATGATCTGTGGGTTATTTTGAGCTGAAACTTCACAGATACATTCTGGGAACACCTGAGACTTGTATTACATCTTGTAAAAGAGGCATAATAGGTGCCCTTTAATATATTCAGGATTCTTTGATGAATAGAAAGTACAAAATAACAGCATTTATTTGAAACAGAAATATTTTACATCAGTGTAAAAGTTTCTACTCTCACTTTTGATCTATTAGGGGTACAAACGCGTAGGGCTGACATTTGTAATCGTTAGAGTGGCCTAGGATCAGCAATCTCCACGTAAAACTGATTGTGCAGACTGAATGGTACCAGAATGGTAGTACTCACATCGCCGACAACGTGACCAAGGCCCTACAGCGATCAAAAGTACGAAATTGCTCACAGCTCCAGTCGCAGCCTCAAGTGAAATTTTCGGGAATTTTGGATTTTTTGAAATCCTAACCTACTTTTGCGAACTCGAAAGATTATCTGGAAAGTGAATATCAATAATTATAAAAAAAAAAAAAAGGCCACTTTTAGTAAAATGTCTATAACTCCTGAACAGAATAAGATATCTGAGCCAAAGTCAGAACATGTACACTACCGTTCAAAAGTTTGGGGTCAGTACATTTTTAAGAAATTAATACTTTTATTCACCAAGGATGTATTAAGTTAATAATTAAAAGTTTATTAAAAGTTAATAGTAAATAATTTACATTGTTATAAAATATTTATATTTTGAATAAACACTGTACTTTTTAAACTTGTTATTCATGAAAGAATCCTGAAAAAAAAAATCACAGGTTCCAAAAAATATTTGGCAGCACAACTGTTGATATTATCCAACACTGATCATTCTAATAATAAATCTGCATATTAGAATGATTTCTGAAGGATCATGTGACACTTAAGACTGAAGTAACAGCTGATAAAAATTCAGCTTTTCATCACAGGAATAAATTATATTTTAAAATATGTTAAAATAAAAAACATTATTTTATATTGTAAAAACATTTTGCAATATTACTGTTTTTTTTCTATATTTTTAATCAAATAAATGCAGCCTTGATGAAGAGACTTCTTTAAAGACTTTTACAAGTCTTACTGACGCCAAACTTTTGAAGGGTAGTGTATGTAAAAGCTCAATCTGAGGTTACAAAAAAAAAAAAAATTCGCAGCACTTGGCCACTTGGCGGCGCTATAAATGGGGGAAAAATGGCTATACCTAGTAGGGGTGTAATGGTACACAGATGTCACGGTTCGGTAAAACGGGAAAAAAACAAACAAAAAAAAACAAAAACAAATGTACTATGCTTGCTATGCTAAGTTGTAGTACATATACACACATACATAGAATAAAAACTTGAAATATATTTGATTCAGTTAACAGATAAACAAGGGGGAAAAAAACTGTGCGACACGTAACATAGCCTATACATGCTGAGTTTCAGTTCATTTTTGTAACAGAAAGGAAACTCAAATGGCAGAAAATGACATTCTATTTGTTTTCTTTAATTTACAAAAGACCTATTACATATGCATTATTAATAAGACAATAAATGACAATGTTTTAAGTTGATTTTGCTGGTATAAGGAAACAGTTTAAGTAATCGCGCCGGTGCACACACACATAAAACATATCCTCCTGACTACCAGCTATGGAGTTTTGTCCTCTGTAGAGGACATAAGTTTTTAGCGATTTCTCTGAGACCTTACATGTCACAGTGTTAAATATGGATGTCCTGTACAGAGCACAATCAGGGCTTTTCAGAGATACCAAATGTTTGGAAGTTTCACCATTACCACTCCCTCTCCTTGGCCTTTAAAAATGTCTGACAATAATTTAGTGATCAAATGTAACACCCTTATGGAAATATGATAATATTTTGTAATGATTATTTAAATCTGACTAATTTTCAAGTTGTTTGTCATGAAACAACATCTCAAGAAAATGTTATGGGGTTTCAATTCAAAATATGACGTTTTGTTATAAAACAGGACATTAGTTTCTTACATGTCCACTGTAGAGGACACCGGTACTTAAAGCATGTTTATTACCCATTTTGGAAGATACAACAAGTGAATAGGGAAAGAAATTATATTTCAGTGTTGCTATGAAATATTTGATATTATTATGAAAATCTTACCAATTATTGCTCCCATTATTACACTTATTTTTGCATTATATGTTGCCCAAAAAACACATCAATGTGCAAATTAGATACAGTTTATAGATACATTGTTTATAATGGGAAAAGCCATTCATGGCCATTTTACACACATTTTGCATAAAGAATAATGGTATATTCTGTTATATCTTTCATAACATAGTTGAGAATCATCTTTATATAAAGTTTGGTATAAAAAATAAAATTTGATTTGTGATTAAAACAAAATTCCCACTGTTTTGCCAGTTTATGTCTATTAATGTCTTTTTATTTATTTTTTAAAATATGACTGTTTAAAGTTCTGGTGTCCTCTATAGAGGACGGAGCATAACTTATGAATTTAGTATAATTTTTCAAAAATTATTTTTTATTTTTTTTCTTATGCTCTAAACAATGTAATGACATGAAAAAATATTAAAATCACAAAACTTGTTTTCCCTGGTAGTCAGGAGGATATCAGACAGCACAGTTGGTGCTTTATCAAAATTAAATACAGCGAACCAAACGTGCCCGCCTCATTGTTTCAATGTTGGAATGCGACTGAAGTACAAAGCCTATAATTTACATACAAAATAAAAGTTTAGCATTTGGATATATTGCAAATATGGAAATATTCTGAAATATTTGGATTTGTACCCAATGAGAGAGGTAGGATATACAAGCACAAAGGTCCATTTCGCAAACAGTTGAATGTGCAAGACTTTAAAGTAACGTTACACTCCTTTGTCAGTGAGAGACGCGTTCAGAAACAGCACATGATCACTGTGTAGTGGTCTTTGTTTTCAAAAGTGCAACTTACTGCATTCGCTGTTCTTCTGCCGGTGGTTATCAAACAGCGTTGCATTACTGTGGGCGCCCCCTTCTGGATTGAGGGTGAATTGCCTGTATTCGTTGTATGGCCTCATGCACCAAACCGAGATGTCCGTACCGTGATGGTTCGAATACATGTATCGTTACACCCTAATACATACGCAACCGGTCTTGATCTGAACTTCTACAAAAATGAGCTTGTTTAGAAAAGGAACCGGTCAAAATTTATCACGAATCATACCAAGCCTAAATAAACTCAAAACGTGATTCTGAACAAGCATGCAAAGTTTTAAGGGGTCGGACCACAGCTGGTGCTATTACAGTCACAAAGGTTAAAAAAAACTTGAAACTGATATATAAACCAAAAATCCTTTTTAAATCATTGATTTAGGTGGTTAGAGCCTTGCCAAGTAATGTCTTTTTCCATATGCGCCTAAATTCCTTAAAACGCATGAATGTCGGTAATTGCTGCTTGCAGCTATATTTGAATGTTTGAGTGTTTTTGCCGAAGAAAAGTATTAATTCATTCATAAATAAGTGAATAAATAAGTAAATAACTTGCCCTCAAACTTTTGAATTGAACTGTAGTTTGTGTGTGTGCGTGTATAATAAATTGCATTTACACACGTTGTGCGGTACAATTGCCAGATTTTGTGTTAAATTTAAGACGCACTAAATGCAAGGAATACTTCACAAAACTGCCATATTTGTCATGCTTTTGACAATCCGCAAATATGAGTTGGCAGCTTGTAAACAATCTTTTCATTTCTATGCAAATAATCTTCCTCCAAATGACAAGCATCTGCTCAGACAGACTATGCAGAGTGACAGTCACTAAAAAACTAAGACGCTAAGCCAAAGCAAAAGAGAGTGATGCTAATGAACTTTACTTACAACACTGGAGGTGTAACAACAATAGGTCACAGTGGGTTCACACAGCCTTATTGTTTTGCTCTGAAACACACTACAACCACATTGGTACACCAGTATGATGTCTGTTCATGTTGGCTAAGAATGCCATTCACACATACCAGAGG
Organism: Labeo catla; assembly: GCA_012976165.1. NCBI lineage: Eukaryota > Metazoa > Chordata > Actinopteri > Cypriniformes > Cyprinidae > Labeo > Labeo catla. The sequence goes on along the minus strand of VONZ01000629.1, from coordinate 169,790 downwards.
ATTGTAGTCATAACTAAATCTGTCTAGAGTTAGCGGCACCATTAGCAGTTTCACCGCTGACCTAATTAGTGCATCCTCTCATAATGTGACAGAAGAGCACATGCAGCAGTAGCTGTGACCCTCGGAGCGCCTGTCCCCTCTTCAAACTCTCGTCTCGTGTCTAGAATGTCACCAATGCTAATAAAGGAGCAGACCCTCAGCAGGGAGCTAAGAGGATTGTCTTGAACTGACCTCCGGTCAGATCGGTGGCAGCTATGAACACACCACACAGACTCACAGCTAAAGTTAGCCTTTGGAGGAGACGCGTACCCCTCTGGCCTCAGTGAGGAGCTCTGTGTTTCTTTAGCTGACATTCCTTGGCATAACTCTATAGTGCAAAAAAGAAACTGAGAGGCAAAGCGAAGGTTAAATAAGAAGAATGCAATGATAAAAGCAAATGAAGTCTGATGCTTGTTTGCATGGCTACACTTTGCTCTTTGCATGTTACATGGATTTGTCCCTCATGGAAAGTCTGCACTGTTTGCAAGGGATTTGAGATACAGTTAGATATATGTAAACCTGTGCTAAGCGTTTTAGTAGAACCAAGTGCAGGAGAAGCCCTTAGACCTGTAAGGAAATGTTCATTCGCTCAGAGCAAACAAATCATTACTGTGCTGTAAACAGGAAACTTTTTCTGTGCGCAAGAGAAATTGAGCGTGAAAGAGCTGAAGTGCTACTTATGGCTAATAAGCAAATGGCAAACATTGTGTAACACATAAGTATAACATAATATAATATGTAATTTTCAGAAATAAAATAAGATCATATTAACGCTAAAATAAAAAATTATAATGACCTCTACTACTTCGCTATTTTCTTTTTGTAGGTTTATAAAAATAAAATAAAATAAAAATGTTAATACTAAAATAAAATATTAATATTGATATCTACTGCTTTGCTGTTTTGTTTTTGTAGGTTTTCAAGAATAATAGAACAAAGAAACGAAAAGAAAAATAAAATAAAAGAAAAAGGTTTATAAGAATAAAATAAAATAAAATAAAATAAAATAAAATAAAAATTAATTCCAATCTCTACTGCTTTGTTATTTTCTTTTTGTAGGTTTTCAGGAATAAAATAATAATAAAATAAATATGTTAATACTAAAATAAAATATTAATATTGATATCTACTGCTTTGCTGTTTTGTTTTTGTAGGTTTTCAAGAATAATAGAACAAAGAAACGAAAAGAAAAATAAAATAAAAGAAAAAGGTTTATAAGAATAAAATAAAATAAAATAAAATAAAAAATAAAATAAAATAAAATAAAAATTAATTCCAATCTCTACTGCTTTGTTATTTTCTTTTTGTAGGTTTTCAGGAATAAAATAATAATAAAATAAATATGTTAATACTAAAATAAAATATTAATACTGATATCTACTGCTTTGCTGTTTTGTAGATTTTCAAGAATAATAGAAAAGAAAAGAAAAGAAAAGAAAAAAGAAAAGAAAAGAAAAAGAAAAGAAAAACTGTTAATACTAAAATGAAAAACAATCCTGAACTCTACTGCTTTGCTATTGTCTTTTTTGTAGGTTTACAGGAATAAAATAAAATAAAAACAAAATAAAACAAAATAAATGAGATAAAAATTCATTCCAATCTCTACTGCTTTGTTATTTTCTTTTTGTAGGTTTTCAGGAATAAAATAAAAATTCATTCCAATCTCTACTGCTTTGTTATTTTCTTTTCAAAATAAAACAAAATAAATGAGATAAAAATTCATTAATCTCTGTTGCTTTCAGGAATAAAATAAAATAAATAATAAATTAAAAAAGAAAGAAAAATATTATTACTGACATCTACTGTTGTGTTGTTTTTTGTAGGTTTTCAAGTATAATAGAAAAGGAAAAGAAAAGAAAAAGTAAAGAAAAAAGAAAACAAAAACTGTTAATACTAAAATGAAAAACAATCCTGAACTATTTTCCTTTTGTAGGTTTACAGGAATAAAATAAAATAAAATAAAATAATAATACTGACCTCTGTTGCTTTGCTATTTTCTTTTTGTAAGTTTATAAGAATAAAATAATAAAATAAAATAAAATAAAATATTAACACTACAATAAAAAAATAATACTGACCTCTACTGCTTTGCTATTTTCTTTTTGTAGGTTTTCAGGAATAAAAAAAAAAAAAATAATAAAAAAAATAAAATAAAATAAAATAAATTCAATACTAAAATAAAATATTAATATTGACCTCTACAGCTCTGCTCTTTTCTTTTTCAATCTATCAACACTCATGAGAGCCATGAGAATAATGAATACCCACATTTCCAAACAAACTTCCACACATAGTAAAGGACAAACAAAAGAAAAGTAGTAAATAAACAGAAGGCATTGTGCTGTGCTAGTGTTAGTTTTGCTATTATTAGCAACCAGCTCTAAACGCAAAATCAAGAATCAATAGCTCAGGCCAGAAAGAATTACAGCTGAGACTTTTTCCTTTTCAATGAGACAAGAGAATTGCAGGATACTCCCAAAGAGTCTGGATCCCTGGAAACTCAAACAAAAAGTACATTTGGTGACAATGACAATTTGCCTCTACAGCGAATGAAAGAGACAAACTAATCTTGCATCAAATGAAAGCCTATTTTAAATTATTTCGCTATTTCTCTATTATTTTCTTTCTAAGCTTTATTGATCAATTTAATGAATGTGCTAGACTGTCTAGACATTAAAGTAGTTACAGTGACAAACTGACAACAAAGCTAATAATATTGCTCTGTACTAGGACATGTTTATGTCTCAGTATTATTTTTGTTTGCATATTATACTTCAGCTGAAAATAGCACCAGTTTTGCTGTGGAATCTGAAACCAGTGATTTAGGAAAGAGAAAGTAAACATATAGTGCTCTGGGCTGGAGAAGATGGCCTGGAACCAAATGAGGTGGAAATGCAGTGACAAAAATAGGACAACAGTTCCTTGTAGATTTGGAAAACCAACGAATGCCAACAGCAACAGCCACTGTTAAACCTAAAACATTGAATAATACGCAGATTTTAAAAAATGAAACACTTGTCCAGATATTAAAATCATCAAATGCAATGAGAACTTTAATTGTTTTATGTCACCATTTATTATTTGATTGTAAAATATTCAAGTTCTTGATTTTAATTAATAGAAACTTTTTTTTTGCAACAAAGTTCTTGATTTTCAATAATTTAAACTTTTTTTTTTGCAACACTAGAGAGCGTGAGAGTATAGAGTATATATATGAATAATATGAATAGTTAATGCTGTTAGTTAATACAGAAAATGGTTAATATAGAAATTTACTGAATTAAAATAACCCAACTGCAGTTTGATTTAATTTTGACATTTTTCTCACCATTGTGAATTTGTATCATGCAATTCTGACTTTTTTCATCGGTATCCCAAATTTATATCATGCAATTCTTATTTTTCGTTTGCAATTGCAAATTTGTATCAGGCAATTCTTACTTTTTTTTCCTCCTTAGAACAACAAATTTATATCATGCAATTCTTATTTTTTGTTTGGAATTGCAAGTTCATGTCTTGCAATTTTGACATTTTTCTCGCAATTATGAATTTGTGTCATGGAATTCTGACTTTTTCCTCTGAATCCCAAATTTATATCATGCAATTTTTATTTTTTGTTTGGAATTGCAAGTTTACGTCTTGCAATTTTGACATTTTTCTCACAACTGCAAATTTGTATCAGGCAATTCTTACTTTTTCCTCAGAATAGCAAATTTATATCATGCAATTTTATTTTTTGTTTGGAATTGCAAGTTTACGTCTTGCAATTTTGACATTTTTCTCACAACTGCAAATTTGTATCAGGCAATTCTTACTTTTCTTTCCTCAGAATAGCAAATTTATATCATGCAATTCTTATTTTTTGTTTGGAACTGCAAGTTAACATCTTGCAATTTTGACATTTTTCTCACAATTGCAAATTTGTATCAGGCAATTCTTACTTTCTTTCCTCAGAATTGCAATTTTTTTTCTCGGAATTGCGAATTTATATCATGCTATATATATATATATATATATATATAGAAGGTGTAACGATACATGTATTCGTCACGGTATATAAGGAATACAGGCCGTCACGGTTTACAAGGAATACAGGCAATTCACCCTCAATCCAGAAGGGGCACCCGCAGTAATGCAACTCTATTTGATAACCGCCGGCAGACGAACGGCAAAGACCACTAGACAGTGACCTTGTGCCGATTCTGAACGAGTCTCTCACTGACAAAGGAGTATACTTTAATAATACTTTCTATAATCTTTTTAAAGAGAATTTTACATTATGAAAGTGATTTGCAACACATATGTAAAATGGCCAGATTTCCATAATGCAATATAATGTAGGCTTATTTTCAAACTGTGCAACCCTGCACTGCTCTTTGAGAAAGAGTCTTTAGACAGCAGTCATTCTTCTCTTGACAAAGGCTCAACAATAACAGGATTTGCATTCCTCCATCCATCCTGTTTCATTTAGGAAATGTTCAAATAATGTAACCTCAGATGCAATTAAAATTCAATCATATAATAAGTTATTCCAGTATAAACAAATTGGCCTTAAGAATTCAGAATCCTCTCTATTTGCATAACCACTTGTTGGCACATAATATAGAACACAATTTAAACAAAGAACCTAGTTAATAAAGAGCATAAATATAAATATAACCATCTTAACCATCATGCGTTTAGGCATAAGATGCCTTCTTCTCTCCCTCAGTATTTCCTTTTGAGAAAACATTAGATTTCAAAGCCGGTAACAGCGCTTTACTGATTTCCTACAATGGAATGCTAAGCCTATTTCTTGCAAAGAAAGAAAAATACAAAAAACCTTCTGTGATGCAGGGAGTCTTGGAACAGATGGAGATGTAGAGGTTTGGACAAATCAAACCGCAGCTCTCATTTGACCATGTGTACTGTACAGTAACAAGAGCAGCGTGTTGCTCAGCTTCCCACCATCAGCGTAATGATAGCTGGATTTATAATGAGGCCTATGGGGAAATGATTGAAGATGTCTTCTATTCTGAGCAGAAGAAAAAGTGAACACTTCAAAGTGTGCTGCTGCCAGAAGAATTTTTCATGAACCTTGTATGAGCCGAGCGTGTGTGGAACAGAGAGACCTCAATACACACCAGCTTAGATCTGGTTTACAAGCAGAGGAGAGAAATGGTTGAGTGCCTATGGCCATAATAATACTAAAATATCAACTGTATCTTAAAAGTTAGCACTAGAACCTCTTATATTCACAGCACTCTTTTAAATTAGATTCAAAGTTGCCTTTAAATTCACTTTAGGTCTAAGACAACATAACAACATTGGACCCCATTGGCTTTCATTGTAAACAGGTCTTATTTTGTGTGTTACCATTTTTAATAAACTATCCCTTTCTCTTCGCATGTGTGATGACAGATTGATGTGGATTGGGCTTTATTTTCCTATGGTGTCATTGAGAATCATCAATGATAGGCTTTAAACCTGTCAAAGGATATATGGAGTCTGAGGGCTCAGATCACATGGACGCTCAGATCTGACAGGAACTTTGACCTCAGTCAGAGGCTTGACAGTGGCTTGACTTTGAGAAGACACAGCAGGTTTCCCTTAAGGATATCCACTGACTGAGGTAAAAATCGCTCTTCTGTCTTGCTTTTAAGGTCTGACTCAAAGTCTGGTGCAAAAGCTTCAGGTGCGAAATCCTGAACCATCCTCAAGCTGTGCTCGCCGGGCCTGAAAACAAGCAGCGGGAAAGAGTGAATTCATATACTATGCTCTAATTGGAGCATATGGTCTATGAAAGCCATTCGAAAATCTGAATGATGGCATCTGAGATCTCTTTGCTGATACTGAGCATGAGTGTTAAGCCTACTGTGTCATTTCTGATAGCCTACACACATTTCTAAGGTCTCTAAATTAACAACATGATCAAATCTTTGCTGAAAATCCTATTGTACACAATCTACTACATACTTTCTGTCATCCGATTGATAATTTACTTTTTTAGCAAGTATTATTGAATAATAGTATAATTGTATAATTGTAAAAATGTTCATGTTCAGGCTGTGGTTCCCTTGTTTTTTTTTTGGTGAGATGTTTACTGACTTTAATACATTTGGTATAATATTTCAAGATGAACACTTACTGGTTTGATGCAGCTTTATCCATACGTCAAAAAAAAAAAAAATTAAAATATAAAATGTAAATATCAAATATGATACATCAGACATTTAACATTTATTTGTACATCTCACATCATCATTTACAGTGTTTCAGTGCATTATATTTTTTGCCCCCAACATAAAAACTACAGTGCTTTGATCATAAAACTTAGCTATTTAAATAACATTGGCAGATACAGAGTGTTATGAAGATCTCACTGATTTACATTACAAGTTACCAGAATTTCATCTAATGTTTTGACTATATAAATATCAGGAACTGCAACAAATTGCACATTTGTGTCCCTGGTCCACAAAACCAGTCATAAGTAGCACTGGTATATTTGTAGCAATAGCCAAAAATACATGGTATAGGTCAAAATTATCGTTATTTTCTTTTATGCCAAACATCATTGGGATAATAAGTAAAGATCACGTCCCATGAAGATATTTTGTAAATTTCCTATACCATAAATATATAAAAACTTATATTTTAATTAGTTAGCATTGCTAAGAACTTAATTTGGACAATTTTAAAGGCGAGTTTCTTAACATTTTTATTTTTTTGCACCCTCAGAGTCCAGATTTTCAAATAGTTTCAAATAGTCTCGGCCAAATATTGTCCTATCCTAACAAACCATACATCAATGGAAAGCTTATTTATTAAGCTTTCAGATGATGAATAAATATCAGATGACCCTTATGACTGATTTTGTGGTCCAGGGTCACATTTGATGCTCAGTTTGGGCCTTTAAATAAAACCAGGGTTCAACTGTTCCATTTAAAAATAAATAAATAAAAGAATAAGAAAGAAAAAAAATATGTGTCAGGCTTTACAGGGTTAATGCTAGAGCAGTTGCTATATTCACTGAACATTTTACACCATGCATAATCCGTCTTAGCTGCTGGATTAATTTATTCAACAATTTCTGCACAAAAAGTATTCTTGACGCTTCATAACATTACGGTTGAACCACTGAGGCCGCATGGACAATTTTAACAATGTCCTTACTACCTTTCTGGGCTTTGAATGTGTCAGTTGCGTTGTTGCCTATGCAGGGTCAGAAAGCTCTCGGATTTCATCAAAAATATCTTCTGAAGATGAGCTAAGCTCTTACAGGTTTGGAACGACATGATGGTGAATAATTAATGACAGAATTGTAATTTTTGGGTGAATTATCCCTTTTAGCAAACAGTCTGGCGTTTATTTATTCCATCACACTCTCACAAGCTATATTTTTTCAATGCAATAATTTATGCACACTATTTTTTGGTGTAAATAAGATGTAGCGAGAATCAACTGACCACTTTGATAAACAAATTCAAATTGCTTCCACTGAACTGAAACGAAGAGCATGACAGAAAAACGGAGCATGTGTCTGTGACAGCTGTGTGTGGTCCGTGTCGCCTTATGTTGCTTATGACTGGGTCTGCAGCTGACTATAATGATGATATTTCATGCACTGAAATGTAACAAATTGTTAATGACTTGTAAAAGTGGGATTCAGAGTAAAATACCCTGAGCAATGATCACACGATATCACATAATTAAGTAATTTAAAGGGACCAGATATTAAAGACTGGGGATAAAGCCCTGTAAATAGGGTCTATTATCAGAACTAAAAAGTAATGACTGATTGTAAACTGGAATATTGAACAGCTTTAAGCACAAATGATCCAGTAAGCACACATATGTTGCCAAAGTGTCAATATAGTTTTTACAACGAGTCATCAATCGGCCATGTTCGCGGCACTTAACGTAAACAACACCACTAAATCGAACGCAACCCGCATGATTTGCTGATTATTGCTGCTGAAAATGGTCAATTATTGTCATGTTTTGGGCTGTACTAATTGGTCAGACCGGAAAAACATTTGGAGTACTATATACGGCAAAACGTTATAACAAATCAAAGAGAAGTGCAAAAAACTCTCTGAGGAACAAAAGGCGTTTATGGTTGGCCAAACTGAACCAGGATTTCCAGGGCAAGAATCTTGGCAAAATTCAAGTTCGTTCTTATTTCCAGTCAGGTAGGGGAAATATTAGGCTAATATCTTAATTAATACTGCTCGTATGTATCTTTACCTCCTATTAACTTTAGTTTGTCAAAATATTGCATCCTTTCCTGCTTACTAAGTCATTCTCTATATGATTTAGGAGCTTCCACACGTTTTTTCCTGTGGTTTAGACAACATAAATTAGCAGAACAACTATTCAGTAGTACAATACCTATGCAATCCGTGCTGTTGTTTACATCCGAGTATCGCCAATATGGCCGCGCATACGGGTAACTGACCAAATCGTAACGTAAGTGCGAACCCTCTATAACAAAGCAAATCATTTGAAAAAAAAAAAACTGTTCTATTTTGACATGACAAATTGATTCACATACATTTTGAATCATCAACATGATAAAAACACCTAAATGTTGTTCTAGCATCTGATAGCGAACATTTTAGCATTTTACTTATAGCATATTTAAAGCTGAAAACACAAAGATTGGACGTCTTGGTGATAACGAAGGTCAAATCGGACGTTTCAAACATTTTCACAACGACATGATAGAAATGATTGCGGTTATGTTTGTATTGATGATAACCTACATAAATCTGCAAGTTTAACAGATGCTTTATGTCTCCGAGGACTCAATCCACATTTGCTCCTCTACTGGAGATGGCCTACCAAGACTTGGTGGAGAATTAATCACTTGCTTTCAGCCTGAGGCAAATCCATCAGTGCATGGGAATACTGTGGTGTGTTTCTTTGTTAGAAGGTATTTTTGATTTCCCTGAACAGGCTCATATCTATTTAGCTTTAAAATTTTATGCATTGAAATATAGGACACCGAAAACTAACCTTGAATCGCAATTCTTTCTCTGTCAGCTGGGAAACATTTGTCGATGACATGCTGTATGAAGAGCTCGCTCAGCCCGGCTAGACTCACTTCCTTTTTATTATCAGAGGAGAGAGCGACATCTAGCGTTTAACGTGACATGTGCAACCAAACATGTGTTTCTACATTATGATTTACTGCAAACCTTACTCAAACTAAACACAGCTGCCTAAAATATCAACTATTTGCTTTTCCGTCATTTGTTCATAAACAGAAATATGTGACCCTGGACCACAAAACCAGCCAAAAGTGTCAATTTTTCGGATAAGATAGGCAGTGTTGGGGAAAGTTACTTTTAAAAGTAGGCTGATGCATCACAATTTTGCGTTACTCCCTGAAAAGGTAACTAATTATGTTACTTAGTTACTTTTTATGGTGAAATGAATTCACCTCAGGCTGAAAGAAAAGTACATTTATGCTGGAGGTCACTCTTCAGCTATAAAAAAATGAAGCACAAATGTTAGTTCATCTAAAGTAATTTTTGCTTATCAGTATGGTTGAATTGCATCATCGAAGGTCAGCAGCAAAGACACTGGTTAATAAAATGGGATTAAATACATAAAGGAAATTTGTTTTATTTAACATATTTAATTATTGCAGGGTTGCGACATATTCTGAGTTTGCATTTCACTGTTTTTATTCATTTTGAGGAATACTGAATCTGTTTTTTGTGAGTGAGATAAATTAATGCATGTTCACATTTAGTCTAGGATACAGTAACATCATGTTCACTCCAGGAGACTTGTCAATCAATAAATGGGGAAAAAAGTAACTGGCGTTACTTATTTGAAAAAGTAACTCCGATATTTTCTTAGAAATTCAAACGTAATGCTTTACTTTACTAGTTACTTAAAAAAGGTAATATTACTACGTAACTCACATTACTTGTAATGCGTTACCCCCAACACTGAGGATAGGGCAATGTTTGGCCAAGATACAGCTATTTAAAAATCTGGAATCTGAGGGTGAAAAAAAAATCAAAATATTAAAATTGTTCAGATGAAGTTCTTAGCAATGCATATTACTAATCATATATCAAGTTTTGATATATTTAAGATAGGAAATGCACAAAATATCTTAATGGAACTTGAACTTTCCTTAATATCCTAATGATTTTTGGCATAAAAGAAAAATCGATAATTTTGACCCATAAAATGTATTTTTGGCTAATGCTACAAATATACCCATGCGACTTAAGACTGGTTTTGTGGTCTAGTTATATTAGTGTTCAGTTATAATAATGGAAATTGGTGCTTTTGGCACTCTGAATAAAAAGAGATTAAAAAACATGCTTGATACCACTTCTTATTCACTCTTTATACGTGTTATTCAAAATAAAATAACAAATAATAAAAAGCATGTAATTTCCATGAAAGCTTATATGGTTTAATAAAAAAAAAAGTAATTGCAAATATATCTTAAAATTCTGACCTTTTTCCTCACAATTGTGAATTTATATCCCACAGTTTTCTTCTTAGAATTGCACGTTTATGTCTTAGAATTGTGAAGAAAAAGTCAGAAATGTAAGATATAAACTCAGAATTGCTTCTAAAAGTGTATTGTATATAGACAGAGTTGTGCAATTACTCTTTATTCCACAGCATTTTTTATTCAATAGCAGGAAGCTGAAATGACATTTCATTTATTTATTCATTCACCTATTTATTCATCACACTGATGCTTTATTTGGCAACAAACCTAGAAGAAATATACCTTGTGATTGATTGCATCTCATCTGAAGCTGGCTTTACAGCAGGACCTACATTTTTATCTAAAATGCAATGTCATCCACTTGTGGCTAAACTCGTCTGAAAAAGGAAAGATCAGCAAACCTTGAACCAGAATCGAGATACTGCAGCAGAGCTATCCATCACATGCTGCCCTACCAGCATGGGGTCATTTATCTAAGTAGATAGTGTTATGCTTAGCGACACAGATTGTAACACTGATTAGAGGAGCCATTACCAGAGTTAAACTCCTGTTGTGCTTCCACTAAGCACATCTGTCATCATAACGGAACAAAGCAAGTATGTTTTACTTCATTCTCAGAAATCAAAGGATTCAAAGCTGCTATTAAGCACACAGCTGCAGTAACCTAGCTGTATGCTCTAAATATAGTTTTATATTTAACAATATGTTTTTGTGATATATATATTATAATGTAATATGACGCGTATTAATATAAATATATTATATATCACAATGATTAATTATTTGGCAAATAAATGCTGTGCTAAGCATCTGGACCACAAAACCAGTCTTAAGTAGCATGAGTATATTTGTAGCAATAGCCAACAATCATTACGACATTAAGTAAAGATCATGTTCTGTAAAGATATATTGTAAATTTCTCACCATAAATATGTCATAACTTATTTTTTGATTAGTAATATGCATAGCTAAGAACTTCGTTTGGACAACTTTAAATGTGATTTTCTCAGTATTTATTTATTTATTTTTTTTGCACCCTCAGATTGCAGATTTTCAAATTGTATCTCGGTCAAATATTGTTCTATCATAACAAACCATACATCAATGGAAAGCTATTTAGCTTTATTCAGCTTTCGGATGATGTATAAATCTCATTTTCAAAAAATTGACCCTTATGTCTGGTTTTGTGGTCCAGGGTCACATTTGTCTCTGTTCTAATTGCTTTGAACTATGAACAGGGAGATCTGAAATCAAACTCTGTTTTCAGGACTTTGACTTCTTGTGATGAATACACTTTGTACAGGCAACCTTGCCATCTCTGTCCTGAATCTTCCAGTCCATGTCCCAAATCATAAACATACAAAACTATTATATAAAAGGGTTAATTATCCCTAAATAAACTTTCACTCCAAAAGGTGGCAGTAGAACTACAGTTTTCACAGTATGGCTTCCAGCTTTAAGCCTGCAGGAAAAAAGTAAAGGAAATTGTAGTATTAATGAATCAACTATTAACTGCCTGCTGATATTTAAGCAAAATTGGGTGAGCAGTAGTGCTATATTATGAATATGAGTATTCTTTATGTATTGAATTTCTTCTTATTAGTAAAACGTGGTTATTTTAATCATTAACCAACCTGAATTTGGACAGATTTATAGCTTTTTTTTTTTTTAAAGGGGTCATCGGATGCAAAGTTCACTTTTTCATGTTGTTTCAACATTAACGTGTGTTGGCAGTGTATGTACAAATCTACCCTATAATGATAAAAATCCATGCAGTGGTTTTTAATTAATCTGTAAAAATAATATTCCCTTTTTCAAATAGAGCCATTCTCAGTTGTGGCGTCACACCGACAGAGGCCGCTTCCATGATAGCTGATTGACATGAGCGTCTTACCTCAGATCAGTTGTAACAGTCCAACCTCCATTGTTTCGATGCCGGAGCAGGGATGTAAGTTAGACAAGAATATCTCTGATTGAGCGATTGAGATGTTGTGTTGCTGGATGTAATAATGAACATAGTGGTCGTCATTCACTCCCGACATCTGAGCCGCTGAAGATGCAGGGGATTACGTTTGTTTGTGAAGGGAATGCTCCTCCCGATCTACATAAATGCTTCTGTGTTCACACAAATCATTCGTGATCCAGCTTCAGCTACAGGAGAAGTGAGTATGAAGGGTTTTTTTTATGAATCTCTGCAATCACCTTTCCTAATAATATGCTAGTTAGCAAGTTTCGCGGCGAAATGCATTAAATGCGGCTAAAGTAAACAGGCTCGTCACTCCACAGAGAAGAGAGGGGCGGGGCAAGCAGAGCTCATTTGCATTTAAAGGAACAATCCCTCAGAATGGGAGGGATCAACTAATTTTGACAAGGTAAAAAAGGTGTTGTTTTACACAACCATTGAGAATTTTTAACTAAAGTATATTATTAGACTTTTCATTAAAACTCTAAAGAATCATATCAAATTGTGGAAAATGGACACCTGATGACCCCTAATCAATTTACCAATAGGGTAACAAAAACAAACATAGTTCAAGATATATACTATCTCCAAAACAGTCAATCAGCTGCTTTTCAAGGAAATTTAAGGATATGTAGTTGTTTGTTTGTTTTGGAAAACATGACAAAATACTTGGGGGAAAAATATATATATATATATATATATATATACATACACACACACATATTCAGTTACATATTCAAAACATAAAAATGCAGGTATATTTTAGTGGTAGTGTTCGTTAAGTGCCACATTTCTGCTAAAGGATATAGACCCTGAAAGGCGAACAGGTGATTTGTGTGTTTTAGCACAGTTGTATTGACCAATCAGCATTCAGGACAGGCACAATATGTTTTTATACTGACTCTGCAGGAAAAAAACAGTTGGTCAGGAGATAATGAGCAAATAGATATCCGTCACTTTGGAACTTATTGAGCTATCATGTGCCATTCACGCGCTGAAAAGCAAATAACTTGTACATTTTAATCTGGGAAGAGTGGACTATTTTAAACAGACTTTTAGTGATAATGTGTAGCTGACCTGTATTGATTGTTTGGATTGATTAGTGCAGGATTTCTATGAAGCAAACAGTTTTACCTAAACCTGTTTACATGTCTGCAAGATTGAATTCTTCTGTAAGTTGTGATAATGGAAATACATCCATGATAACAAACACAGGCCTGTTTTCCAAGCAGAACTCAGCATGTAAGCCTGGATAACAGTCACTGTTTGACTTAGGAGTCTGCATGTGTAAGATCAAAGAATCAATGTAAAGCTTTATGTACACATTCAAAGAGAGCATTTGTATTACACTTTCTCCACCCTCAGGCACACACCTGCTGCATTTGCAACCAATCGGTGTCACATCACCCCAGGTTCAGTGTAACAGTACGGCAGGGAAGGATTGGAACTACTATGACTGGGAAAAAAGCCCGGAACCTTTTCCGGACCAACACCACCCACAGTGAAAAATTTTCCACCATATGTATTCTGTGTGCATATAAAGCAAACCATTGCTTGCTGAATTATATAAATGCAGCACAAAAGAAAAATGTCATATAAAAATAAAAATATCAAAATTGAAAAAAATAAATATAAAATAATTATATATAGTGGAAAAATGTCATACATCCAGTATATATTCCACCATATCTACAAACAATTAAAATGTAACATCATATGTATACTGCCTGAAAACCAATTCTTGCTACATTATCTAATATATGAAGAGTTCAGATGCAAAACCAGCTAAAAGCCATCTCTGTCAAAAATGAGATGATACTGAGTGAATGCTCCTGACACAAAATATACATTCATCAAATACTTTTACTTCAAACTCGGTAAATTCCAGCCTCAGCCCAATCAGAAGTACCAGTACTTATATAGAAACCTATACAAAGTAGCCAGAAAGAAATGCTCATTTTAAAGAAAAACGTCAAATGAATTTATAATTTTTTGAATAAAAATACAGAAAAAAGTAATATTGTGAAATATTCTTGCAATTTAAAATAGTGTTTTCCATTTTATTATACTTTAAAATATAACTTATTCTGAATTTTCAGCATCATGATCTTCATGATTTTTCAGAAATCATTCTAATATGCTGATTTATTTTCAATGTTGTAAACAGGTAATATTTTTTAATGCTTTTTACTGCTTAATAATTTTTTGAAAACTTCTTTTTCCAGGATTATTTGATGAATAAATTGTTAAAAAGAACAGCATTTACTTTAAAATACAAATATTTTCTAACAACATACACTACCGTTCAAAGTTTGGGGTCAGTAAATCATTTCTTTTTTTCTTTCTTTAAAAGAAATTAATACTTTTATTTAACAAGCGTGTATCAGATTCATAAAAAGTGATAGTGACTTGTACTGTTAGAAAAAAAAATCTATTTTGACTAAATGCTGTTCTTTTTTTAACTTTTTATTCATCAAAGAATTCTGAAAAAAGTATCACAGGCTCCAAAAAATATTAAGCAGCACAACTGTTTGCAACACTGATTAAAAAGCATATTAGAATGATTTATGAAGGATCATGTGACACTGAAGACTGGAGTAATGATGCTGAAAATTCAGCTCATAGAAATAAATGATATTTAAGTGTATTAAAATAGAAAACTGTTATTTTAAATTGCAGTGTTACTTTTTTCTGTAGGCTATTTCTGATCAAATAAATGGAACTTTGATGAGCATAAGAGACTTCTTTAAAAACAATAAAAATCTTACTGACCCCAACTTTTGAACGGCAGTGTACAAACAATTGAAGTTTGAAGAACGCCACGTGTAAAGTCAAAAAGGCAACAGACTAGTGTTCTCTGATGACAGATTACACTCACCAAGCCTATACACGAAACTCTTCATGTTTGCCTTTAAAGCAATCTCTTGTATGACGCACTTGATGTTTTTTGTTCTCGGATTGTGTTTCAAAACCTAAACACTTGGACACAGAGCGCTTATCAGGATATAACGGAATAATTTCATATCCCACAGTCTGATATTCTATGCACTTCTCTGCTGGTGCCAGCAGAGGGCCAAATTATCAACTCGTATGACCCGACACTGGCAAAGTCCTGAAATGCCCCAACGTGTCTCAACCGCTTTGCACACTCAATAAAGCAATCATAATTCACCTATTCTCTGCTAAATTAAATTTCTTGAACTCCTATTAAGGGGCTTTAGATAAGTCTTATTACGCCATAAATTACATGATCCAGAAAGGCATGTAAAACGTTATTAAATGAGCACAATACATCGAATTGCGGAGCTCTGCACTACAAATACAACGGAATAATTAAACATCATATAATATTATCAGACTGTCAAATTTCAGAGCTGTCAGTACAGCTAATACAGTAATAGCATTTGCTTTGCAGTCAGTCTTTGAATTTTAATGGAAAGTTCAGCTAAAGATGTGATGAAATCATATTTTACACATTTCAAACATGCTTAATCAAACATTGGAAGGTGTTCAGAGAATTTATTGACAACTGAATGATTTTTAGAGCTCGCTATGCTGAGTTAACATTATGTCAACATGTTTACTTTATCATGTTAAGCAATATGATAGGAATCCAATGCAAAGTTCTAAATCTGATTCAGATAACCAAACTGTGAAATAGGAATTTAACTAAATAAATAGGATCACTAACCTTTAACCTTAAACAGTTGTTGCCAGAATAACTCCAACCATTTCTAAGTCACTTTTAAGTGACATTATATACTTTTAACTCATACACATTGCTACTTAAGCACCAACATTCACTCTCTTTAAAAGGCAAGGAATGGAAAAAAACTGGTAGGAGGCAAACAACACTGATAGAAACATTTAGTGATGAATCACTGGACATGGAACACTGCACACAAGCAGTATTTGTAACTTCAGCACGCGAAGACTACAAGTTGAGTCTGAATTTAATAGCCTTAGGAAAGTGAGACCAAACTAGCAAGAAAAAAAATGGCATTTGTATTTGATTCAGTGATATAAACAGGGGAAGTACTATGTGTTTGCTCTCTCTCAGGGTTCCGCCCCTGGCAGCCCTGAAGTGCACATGTTAAAGAGCATGCTTTTACTCCCTTCCTAACTACGCTCCTCCCTGACTGTGATGTTGAGAGGAAAGTAGGCGGTAACTTTTTGTGAACTGATCGGTGTGCTTTACCAATCAGAGAGATTCCTCCTCCCTCCTTCCCAGCCCTCTCTTCCATCTCTCCACCTCCTCTCTCACCGCCTACACTGTATGCACGCACAGGGGCAGGGAAAAGTGTGGGGCAGGGGACAGCGAGGAAGAAAAAAAAAGCAAACAGAAGCAGCTTCTGGTTTTTCTTTCACATTTTTTTCGCACTCCCGCTGCATCATTACAAGAGAACAGGCACCCCCGGCTCATAAAAACCTGCGTGGCTTGCACGCACGCACACTCACTCTCGCACACGCAGTCGAGGAGGATCAACTCAGAGCGGCTTCTTCGCCCGTGGCACTTGAGAACTAGGGAGGTGTGCTTGATCACCTGGGAGCAGGTGGAGGAGAACCTGTCGCGGCTACCGTCTGACTCCCACGTGGAGGAGCTTGACCTGATGTCAAACGAGGAGTGCCGTTCGCCCATCGGCCTGGACTGCTGCAGCTGCTGTCTGGATCTGGCCAATGGCTGCGAGCCCGAGCCGGGTCGACCGGGTCACACCAGCCTGGGCAGCCCGACGTCCATCAACCACTTCCGACAGCTCCGAGACCAGCTTCACTTCCAGAACCTAAATACAGATAAGCTCAACAACATCATGAGACAGGACTCATTGGAGTCGGTGGTCCGGGACCCCTGTTACCTGCTCAACGAGGGCATCTGCAACAGCAACATCGACCAAACCATGCTGTCCATACTGCTGTTCTTCCACAGGTATGTGAAACTAATCTTGCATTCAAACACCTGCTCTGGCACACTCAGGTCATAAAAACTGTAAAAGTCTCTGCCAGAGCTGTGATTGCCGGTTGATGACCAACGTTGGAATGTTTGAGTTAGATGACAACAACAAGCTCACTTATGTAATTCTGGCCACCTCCTGTCTTTAAGTGCTAACACTACCATTTCATTTGAACCAAGCTCATTTTAGGTAGTAATTCATTATGTATTAATTGCTAACCACCAACTAAAAGCAACAAGTGCTTTACAAACACCAAACACTACTAGTTATTTACATTTCTTGATGATTAACGTGATTAAGGACCGCGTGCAACTGTGTTATTTAAGAACAGGGTAGCTTGCAGTCTCAGTAGGGTTTCAGGAATGTGTAGATCGGTATGAAGAACATGCCTTTGCGCAAACTTGAGAGGATCTTGAGTCAGTCCAACTTTAAGTAGTTCTCACTTCTTAAATACTCCCCATTCATTGTAACTTTGTGCAAATATTCTAGCTTTTATTTTGCACAAAAAGTGCATGTGGAATTTTCTCCCCAACCAGTGTGATTGGCAAAACACCCATTCATTTACAAACTACGGGCAATTTACATACCATTCCGGCATAGCCTATCACCCCATAGCTGAAGTATGCAGCAAAACAAATTCCTTTTCAGGTAATATGCATGTTTATAACATTTAATGGTGACAGGAGTTTCCAAAACAACCCTGGATGCATTAAAATCTCATAAACATTTAATATGTGTTTCAATCTCATGACAGTGTGTATGCATAATATTGCATTTTGAAACAAGTTTTTGTGATGTACTACAGTGTCAAAAATGGATCAAAAGCTATCCACAGCAGGTATTTGGCAAAAGTGTCTAATCAGGATCAAGCACACTTGAACACATTTTTCCACGAAACCATACTCTTCAAACTGAAAATAAACATATGTGGATATCAGGATAGTTTGCTAAAATCCGATAGTGTTTGAAATGTTTAGTCTGTGAAAGAATTAGAGATGAGGCCTAGTGGAAAAGGAATCTAAAGCCAGGTGTTACAAAAACAGATTAACTATATTTAATTGACATTTGCAGGCAGATGATGTGAATGTATTTCATGTGTTGTTACTGTAATATGCCAAGTTTGGAAATATTCACTGTTAGCAGAGCAGATATATGGGTTAAAATGTTTATAGTTAGCCTGTTATGCTGTCTTATGCAATATCATTCTGACACTTTTTTTTTTTTTTAGAAAGATGCACATCTGCTCAAAGTGCTATTTTAAGTTTTGACAGCAGTAGTTAAATTGGCCAATAACCATGCAGATATGAAGATCAAATCATTTTCACTAGGGAACGTAAAATTGATATTTGAAACAGCTATTGTAAATGAAAAGATTGCAATCTGAATTACTAATGAAAGGAGCATGGCATGACATAGTAATGAGACATATTGCATATTAAAAAGGGAGTTGCCATAGCAACTCTTGTAGTAAAATTCTAAATATTGCATTTAAGAGAACAAATATGCATACAAAAAGTAGGGCTGTCAACTGACTTTTTTTTTTTTAAATGCAATGACATGATATGCAGATAATGATATTATTTAAAATAATTAATGCATTATCTTGAAAATGAATGCATTAAAAATGCATAAAATAAATTAATTATCCAACAGCCCTAATAAATATTTAAAACAATGATATGCTATGATATGCAACAAAAATGCATTGAACGGTGGAATCTTATTTATGGCTGTTCTGATTCTTAAAATGCAATAAAGCTGCTCAGCATCTAATCTCATCTGTTTTACAACAGGACAATATACCTCTTAGCCTTACTGGGACACCTCTGAAACAAGATTCCTAGTGTGCCAGTTAATGTTTAATCTCCTTTATTGGGGTGTCCTCGGTTTTATACGTGGCAGTGAAAGGTTACAGTCTACATAATTAGCTTTTCTTTATGAGTCTGGTGTTGGGATGTAAACAGGAGCAGTCTGCATGGGACCTCTGGCCCAAAGACACTTCACAGTCTCAGTTTCTAAATACACAGAGTTCAACAGCCCTCTGTTTTTCTAATATCATCAAATGGCCATTGTTAGTCTGTACACCAACCCATTCTTGTACTCCATGACAGGAAAGGCAGTTCTTTTTCATGTTGGACTGTTCTATGCCATTGGATAATTCCGTACACTGTATAATATTTCATATTTCACACCTCCTGCAGACTAAATACTGACTTGTTTGTGTTTTACACAAAGGTCCTTGATGTCTTAAGGAACATATTGTTATTGATGGAACAGCGATAAGAAAGGTGTGGTTGTTTAATAGTATGTAGGACACAAAGTAACAGAGGTCCTGCCAACAATTCCAAGTCCTGTCCACTAAACACTCAGATGTATTGTTAATATGTCAGTCCATTTACTTATTATGCAGAAGTGTAATCCACATCTCCAGGCATGCAGAGACATGGATCCAGACATGCCAAGCTGAACAGCTCACGATCTTCACTATAGTGTTTGGAAGCCAGGGTTTTCTGGAATTATCCATAGGGATTTAAATAAAAGGTGTGTTCCTACTGACTGGAAATGAGCGATTGCATAACACTTTAAAAGTGCAGTATATGCAAATATTTAAATTAAATGTTTAAATGTTTTTGCTTTAAACTTTTATTAGGGCTGTTGGAATATTTATTTAGTTTATACCTATATAAGTATATTTTTTTATATAGATAATAGGGCTGTGAAACGATTAATTGCGATTAATCGATTATTATGTGTATATATAAACACATTCATGAATATATTTAAGAAATATTTACAAGTATATGTATTTATTATAATTTTTATATAATTTATATTATATATAAATACAAATATTTTGTATATAACATATTTCCCTTAAATATATACATTAATTTGTGTGTATTTACATATACATAATAATTACACACATATATTAGGCAAACTCAAACTTTAATTTTGTATGCGATTAATTGCGATTAATCGTTTGACAGCCCTAATAAATAATATAATTATCAGCACTTTCAAGAAATGTGAATAAAAACGTTGTTTATTTACGTTGTATTTTAAACTAAATTTAACGATTTTATTAATTGTATGTCATTTTTAATTTACTGATTTTAATTGAATGCTATGCTAAATTAAAAAAAAAATATTGCATTAGTTTAAAAACAATACTCTAACAGTTCTAATCAACATTTAACACAAACAATACAGTGCAATAAATACTAATATTTATAGCATATATTTACTCTTCACTGTAATCTTTTTATGACTGGTCTTAATAAAATGACTGATTCATAAAATGTGATCAAATCTGTCCAAATGTTCAGAAAACCTTTTTACTGCATTAATTTTTTTAGTAATTAATCTAACAGCCATAATGGATACTTAAACATGAACAAACTAATATTGAAATATTAGTTTGAATCATACTTAAACCACGTATAATTATTTATTAATGTAATCTTATTTTATGACTCTTCTGAATCTTAATATGTATTAAAGTTGTTGCTTAGAATCAGATATTACTATCACTAACTGGTTTTATGACAGCTTTATGACAGTTTCGGACAATATACCTGACACAGTCCACAGTCACCACACCACAAAATATCCGTCCAGCCTAACATAAACCTCAAAGAACATAGGAAAATTAGTTAGGAATGCATCCAAAAGTGTTATGCAAGAAAACTGAGAAGAAGAAAAATATATAGAAAAGCAAAAAACATAGTAGTTTTGTAAACAAAATTTTTAAGAGTTCAAAATAAGGCCATTTACCTGCGCAAAAAAGCATGACTCATAAACACACAAGACTCCAGGGAGCAACTTTCTACTTAAATCACACCCCAAATACATGTCCAAATGCAGAGTGTGCAAAACCTTGCGAAAGGCCGTCTACGCCCTCCTAAACATCATGAAAAGACAACATTGTGCCACCCTTCAAGGTTGATGCCCATGTGAGATAACATCTGAACCCGCAGCCTTGCCCTGATTGACCCCAATATCTCTGACCAAACAGTTAGATTAACAAACAAAATTCAGAACTGCTCGCTCTCAAGCCTCCGTCCCAAGTGAGAATTTTTGGCTGCTTCCTTAAAATTCCTTAAGAATGCTGAACATGTGCTACAGAGATAGACAGACAGACAGACAGATAGATACATAGATAGATAGACAGATAGACACGTATTTGTCTGCACACTTTGTCTCCAGCCAGCATGTAAAAGAGAGCCACTACTAATAAAAGACATCCAGCACATCACATGAGGAAAGAGAGCTAATGTTCGCCACATGAGAGCTGTCGTTTTTTGTTCTTTCTCAAGACTTGTTGAAGCAGAGATTTGAGCAATTCCTATCAATACACGCAAGTAGTACCGATATGCCAAACAAGACTAACAATGAACCTCTGTATACAGCCAAGTCTACAGCAGAGGACAAGAACGTATCAAAAGATGCAACTATATTTTGTGATCCTCCTCAAGCCTGTAGGATATTTTCCGGAAGGGAACACACAGCAGACTGTTACATAAAAGTTCCGGGGTCATAGGGGTTTGGGTGGTTTTGGCTGAGTCTTTCTTTCAAAGTTGTTTTGAGAATGTCAGCCTGATTCTGCACTATGAGCGTGAAGAAATCAAGGCTTTGAGAAACCCCAGGCTTGGAATCTCTGAGCACTATTCCCATCCATCCCTGGCTCAGGCCTATTTATTTGACATGGTCATCACTATAAAGAAGATCAGATATACATACATTTCACCATAATCTGAAGACATGCTCACCACTCCCAGCTGTGTCAACAGAAGCAGGAACACTTCAATAAGACTTCTGTTTCAAAGGAACAGCAAACATTAAATGCTGATTGGATCAGATTTGGAACAATCAGCGACAATGTGGAAAATTAACCACGGAGTGCAATGCTGTGACAACTTTTAGTTAGTGCTGATATACAGTCCAATAGCATGGTTTATCAATCCACTTGTGAGTTGGCTAAATTCACAATAACACACTCATACTATTTCCGCCATCACTTTTTGCACATTTTTATGCTTTACAGCATACTTTTATAAATTATATCGTAGAAATAGTAGTAGTATGCATGCAAGTTCAGCTGCTTTCTGAAACACTGGCTTGCATGAGAAATTGGCAATGTGAAAGCTGTGATGCAGACCAGGGAGCAGGCTGTGGTAATGAACCTGAGATTACCTGAGGAGAGATGATGACTTCATCTTGGATAAGAGCATATAATACAAGTGGACTGTAATAAAAGCAGCAAATGAACCACACAAGCTGTCTCATCAAAAAAGATGCTTGCAAGCTGCAAGAAGTCACTTTTTCTCTCTCTATGTATACATTTATACATACTGCATTTTGTTCTCTGCTCTATGTTTGTGATGATGTTAGATAAATGAAAATGCACAACAATTCGATAGAATTAAGTGACTTTAAAAATCATGGGGTTTCATATTAAGAAAATCTCACTCGGATTCACAACATAGCAAACGTGCACAATGTGAAAACCATTAGAATGTGCATTAGCTATCAGCTATGTTTTGCTTGTAGTGTGTCTTTCGGCAGGATAAATCAATAAGCTAGTAGGTGGCGACAAGTGACAGGAGTCATTGATCCATTCCAACCCGATCTCATGGCAGTTCGTACATATTTTACAAGGTGGCTAATTTGTACAACCTCACTCGTACGAATTCATATGTTTAGTCACCTTGTAAAATACATACGAATTGGTCCAGAGATAGCGTTATCCATTCAGTAAACTGATTCGCTTAAAAACATTTCCTGAATTCTTGCCATAGAAAGATATAAAATATGCTAATCAAGCAAAATAGAAAATCGTAAATATGCTAGGACGCAGTTCCAAATTTAGCGATTAATTTATCACTTTTTCTTTTATGCCAAAAATCATTAGTATATTAAGTAGATTAGTATATTAAGATCATGTTCCATGAAGATGTTTTGTAAATTTCCTACCATAAATATACTAAAACTTAATTTTTAATTAGTAATATGCATTGCTGTGAACTTCATTTGGACAATTTTAAAGGCGATTTTCTCAATATTTAGTGTTTTTTTGCACCCTCTGATTCCAGTTTTTCAAATAGTTGTATTGCCAATATTGTCCTATCCTAACAAAGTTAGGAAAGTTTATTTATTCAGCTTTTAGATGATCTATAATTCTCAATTTCAAAAAATTGACCCTTATGACTGGTTTTGTGGTCCAGGGTCACATATTAGCTGTATTTCATTTTGGAGGTCACATTTGTTGGCTGCATACAGTACATCAGAGCATGTCTCATTTTAGAAAAGTAGCTATTATAAAATTGATTGTTGCCATTGTGAGGCATAAATTATTGTAATTTCCTTTCTGCTTTGTAATATAATGGCTATTTTTCTGAAATGAGACAATCCCAATGATACATCAATGACAAATGCGACCTTTGGTGAGTACAGCCTAAATAGCTAAAACTATAAGTTGCTCAATATAAACTGTGTTTATTAAACTATTGTATAAAAGCAAAAAATATATATTTACAAAGTAAGTGTGCACATTAAAGCCCAAATTGGGCTGTGAACAACAAAAAAAGAAATAAATGAAAACTATGCCTGGTAAAGACCTGACTGGTTGAAAAACGAAAAACTACGGGGGACATTGGTTGCCGTTTTCCACAAATTGGTATGATTCATTAGGGTCTTCATGAAATGTCTGCAACCTACTTTGATTAAAATTTCTCAATCGGCGTGTTAAACAACACCTTTTTACCTTGTGAAAAACAGTTCTGTTCACAGCGACCCGTTTCGGTGCATGTCTCTTTAAATGATAATGAGCTACTGCTTACTCCACCCCCTGTTCCATTTTTTGTCTATTCAGTGTCGCGTTACCATCAAAACAAAACTAATCCACTGTGTCTCTGATGTTGGGAGAAAACAAAGACTCTGCATTGCTTATGAGACATTGTTGTCGCTAAAGCTTTTTGAGTGTGAGAAAATGGCAGACAGTGTACAAAGGCTAAGGGCGGGAATATGGTACTACGGGACAGTCTGTCAGTGGTCATAGGCGGAGCCTGAGCAGTATGATGTCATACTGCTTAGAAAATCAAAACAGCTTGATAATTCAGACTGTTTAGGTTTTCTGAGGAATGAAAAAAGTGAATGGATTTTATCATTGTAGGGTGCTAAGACACCCTAAAAGAGAATTTTGCATCCGATGTCCCCTTTTTTAAACTTAGTGGAGCTTCAGTGTGCACTTGTATCATTTTTCAATAGAAGAACGCAAAATTGTGCCATTAGTCTGAATATCTACACAGTTCTTGTGTGAAAGAAAAATTACCGCTGCTTTAAATTTAAACCAGCATAAAGAACATTGAATGGAAGTACACGCATTCCACCCGCCTTACATCATATGCCATCAATTATCCCTATCATACACATAAAACCTAATGAATTGATAATGTCTCCGCTAATTATTTGAGTAAGATGCGGCCTTTTGATGTAACACATGCAACGCATTCAGTCGTGCAGCTGGTCTGAAAATTAAACCTCCATTGAGCTTGTGCTGTGAGAACAAGTCATTTGCATTGATGATTCTGATTATGAGTTCACACGCGCTCCCCTCGACGCAAGCTGTTTGTAATAAATGACTTGCAGTCAGTAGATAGGGTGTTGTAATAAAATGCAACAGGTGGATCAAGTTTCACAGTGTCTTAACAGGTCAATTGTCTTCGTGACAGAGGCTTGTTCAGTAATTTACTTGTCATAGTCAGACAAACATGCACAGAGGTGTATAATATCCATTTAATTGGCTGACTGAATAGCAGCATTGTTGTGACTGGGCCGGTGGAGAGTTGACAGCGAGCCAGAGGCTGGGGGCCAGCCCGGGCTTTGTTGTCTGGTATAAGGTGCTCCTGTTCCCAGAAGCAGGGTTCAGGGTAGTGACAGGCACTGTCTGCAAGCCCACCCAGCACTGGCATTCACTGATCCACAGCGGCCATGCTATAGCCAAAACACAAACATACTTATTGAGGGCACTGGAGTGCCTCAGAGTCCATGACCTGGGACAACGGAGTAAATGTTAAGACTGGCTAATAAAGACACATTGTGCTGTTATATAATCTAACAGGGACCAAATAATGTCACTGCCAATCATGTGATGTCATTTTCAAATGGAAACAAAAGTGGTCTTATGCACCACCAAAAGTTTGACTTTATTTCTTCTGTCAAACACAAAAGGAGACATTTTGAAGAATGCACTTGTCGCTCTTTTCAATGCAACAATGAAGGCTTTTAAGCTTTAAAATGATGCAAAAGCACTAAGTAGTATCGTAAAAGTGCCCTATTTTACTCATATGCTGTATTCCAAGTCTTCTGAAGCTATATAAGAAAACTACTTATTTTATTATTATTTTATCTTCCTCTCCAGTGAGCTGTTAACTGGGGAATGGGAAAAAAAGATTCATGCATAAATCAGAGACTGTTATTTTTCTTATAATCACCAAGGAGAGCTAAGATGGATTTTTTTTTTTCAGTGAATAATGACTTTAATTTAAGTCTGTTCCTCACATGAACCTATTGCATAACTTGAGATAACTGAAAATACATTGTAGTTTGAAAGACTGGGGTCAGTAAGTTTCTTTTTTTTTATTCAGCAAGGACACATTCAGTTTATCAAAAGTGAAAGTAGAAACTTTAGATTGTTTTCAATCAATCAATAAATAAATGCTGTTCTTTTGAGAATTCAAAGAATTCTAAAAAAAGTATCACAGATTCCATAAAAATTCAACATGATTTCTGAAGGATCATGTGACACTAAAGACTGGAGTAATGATGCTGAAAATTCAGCTTTGCACCACAGCAATAAATGACATTTTAAAATCTATATAAAAATAGAAAACAGGTATTTTAAATAACTATATTTTATACGTAAATGTCAACAGTTTTTACTGTATTTTCAAAAACTAAAGCGTAAGATACTTTAAAAGCATTACAACATTTTACCAAAGGCAAACTTTGAATGGCAGTGTCCTGTCATTTGTGATGACACAACGTTAAGTGAATGATGACATAACTGTCATGTTTGGGTGAACTGTTCCTTTAAAGCCAGCGTTCAATGTGTCTGTTGGGGGGTAACATCATGTTGTTGATTGTGGCAGGCCTTCAACAAAAATGTACATCCACAGTATTAGCAGAGAGGTCAGATTATTTGCTTGTGAAACAAAACCGCCCCGGTAGCTTGTGAAACAGCCCTCATGGGTTCATGGTTTGTTGACTTGATAAAACACTCTTCTGGATGGCTTCAGCTGTGTTTACCTCAGGGCAAAAGAGAGGTCTGATCATGTTGAAGTGGCTGCCAAGGCAGACATAATAGCACTTTGATCGGGACTGTATCCTTAATTTCCCCCAAGGCCGGTTTAATTGAATACACTGTACACAACACCTCTGCTTCAGTCAAAAGTGAAAGGACAGTTATTCTATTGTACAACTTAGCGCTGAATGAGAAAAAAATTACATTCACTGGCTGAAAACCAATAATCACACAAACACTGAAAAGATCTGCGGCCAGAGTTTGATTTCATCTGAGGCATTTGTTTTTATGACCTCAAAAGTTTCTGCTGGTAACTGTCTTGAAACGAATAACTTTCACCACTTCCAGTGCTTTCAACCCTTGCATAATGTCCTGGAAAGAACATACAAGGCCTAGTTCTTTTGCCTTTATTTTAAAGATACACTCAAGTATTTTCTATTTTACAAATAAATAAATGAGTAGCACTTTTTTTTTTTAAGTATGCTTAAAGTCATGTACATACATCAACAGTCATATTAGTAGTCCAATAAAAGCTATTTGGAGCATCTCCTCACAGATCACCTGACCAATTATATTACAGTTGAAGTCAAACATACACCTTGCAGAATCTGCAAAATGTTAATTATTTTGCCAAAGTAAGAGGGATCATACAAAATACATGTTATTTTTTTATTTAGTACAGACCTGAATAAGATGTTTCACATAAAAGACGTTTATAGTCCAAAAGAGAAAATAATAGTTGAATTTATAAAAATGACCCCATTCAAAAATTTACATGCACTTGATTATTAATACTGTGTTATTACCTGAATGATCCAAGGCTGGTTTTTTTTTGTTTGTTTAGTGATAATTGTTCATATGTCCCTTGTTTGTCCTGAACAGTCAAACTGCATGCTATTCTTCAAAAAAATTCTTCAGGTCCCACAAATTCTTTGGTTTTTCAGCATTTTTGTGTATTTAAACCCTTTCCAACAATCACTGTGTGATTTTGAGATCCATCTTTTCATACTGAGGACAACTGAGGGACTCATATACAACTATTACAGAAGGTTCAAATGCTCACTGACACTTTAGAAAGAACCAAGATGCATTAAAAGCCGGGGGGTGAAAACTTTTTGAACTTTAAGTTCAGGGTAAATTTTACTTATTTTGTCTTCTGGGAAACATGTAAGTATCTTCTGTAGCCTCTGAAGGGCAGTACTAAATGAAAATAATATGATATTCAGGCAAAATAAGAAAAATGTACACATCCTCAATATGTTCAAAAGTTTTCACCCCCTGGCTCTTAATGCATCGTTTCTCCATCTGGGGCATCAATGAGTGTTTGAACCTTCTGTAATAGTTGCATATGAGTCCCTCAGTTGCCCTCAGTGTAAAATATGGATCTCAAAATCATACAGTCATTGTTGGAAAGGGTTCAAATACACAAAAATGCAGAAAAACCAAAGAATTTGTGGAACCTGAAGGATTTTTCTGAAGAACAGCAAGCAGGGATAGGACAAGGGACTCATGAACAACTATTACTAAACAAACAAAAAACAGCTGTGGATCATTCAGGTAACAACACAGTTTTGAGAATCAAGTGTATGTAAACTTTTGAACTTTTGAGTTCATTTTTATAAATTCAACAATTATTTTGTCTTGTGGATTATTCGTAAATGTCTTTTATGTGAAATATCTTCAGGTCAGTACTAAATAAAAAAATAACAAAATAAAATAATTAACATTTTGTGTGTGTATGTAAAGGTGCATGTAACCTTTTGACTCCAACTGTGTATTATATTACACTAAAGGAACTTAAAATTTTTTGGTATTTCCCAGTGATTTTGTTTTGCCTTGTTTGTTTATGAAAACAAAATGACGTGGAAATCATTAGCAGTTGTTGTTTATATGATGATACAGAGGTGAGCCCTGCGAAAAGTGCTTGGCCTTTCTTGTCTTATCTGCTCACACCCTGCCAGTGACGTCCATTGAGATATAATGACAGAACCTGTCAACAGTAGTCTGCCCTCTGCAGTGTTTGCCCTTGTTATATCAGCGCCTGGGAGAACCATGTGGGCTGAGCCGAATCTGTGCATGACTTAGGCCTTTCTCACACCGCACGCAAAGCAGCATGTAATTATTTAAGCACCCACATTAACAGATTATAGTATTCACACTGCCCGCCCTAGCAGAGCACCGCTGCATACTGTATCAGGTACGTAGCAAAAGGTGCAAGTGGAGTTTCGGTGCTGAGTCTAGTTTTCCACACGTAGTGAGCTGAACTCAGCAGAAAATGTGTTGAAATGCATTATAAACCTATTCATCAACATTATCTTTTGCAGTATGGGTGTTTATGAAGGAGCATAAAATAATAGGGTGAATTACTCACCCATTGTTGGATCAAAAGGCTAGAAGTGTGTGATTTGAAGAGGCTTTAGCTATTCACCTAGTCAGATATGATGAGATAAAGCAATTATGTATCTTGTCAGATGATTGGTTTTTCAGTGATGGGAATAATGGCGTTATAAATAAACACAGCTACTAACCGTTTTTTTTCCAGTAACGAGTAATCAAATGAATTACTGTTTTCCCCGTTACAATGGCATTACGGTTACGGACAATAAAATGCGGCGTTACTATAATTTATTTAATTATTAGAATTTTATTTTTAGAATTTAAATCGTATTATATTATTTAAATAATATTTTATTAATATATATTATATTACTTAAATAATATTAGAATTTTATGTTTAGAATTTTATTCAAATACAGCGTACCTGTATTTGACGAACCGTAAACTTTAGTGTGAAGGCACATGACTAGCCATTGCTTTGTCTCACACACACGCAAAGAAACAATACAGAGCGAGAGAGTTTTATATACCATGAAGAATTGATGCACTACATGTAAACTGTCAAAACAACAGAGTTCCTTTGGAATTATTCAGCTTTTAAGGAGTGCTGGTTTCTCCAGTAGTAGGTGGTACTAATGCGCAAACAGCAATCTCATTTGCTCGCTTATTATTATCCCTGTTTTTATCAGTTAGAGCAAACACCGAAAATGTGATAAATATTCATGATTCCAGCAGCTCATTAATCCTTGGTGTGTTTTATATTGTTATTAGTACAATTTGTGGTAGTTTTGTTATCTTATCAGTATTATTTTTAGATTTTTTATAGAAACACCAAATTACAGACAATACCTTAAGGACCATCACCAGTCCTAAGTTCAGTCAGCATGATAAATATGCATTTATACATGGTTATTCTAATTATTAACATTCTAATTACTAAAGTTTAATGCTAAATTATCATAATGTCATATTATAATGCATGACTGACTGATACTAAGTGTCGTATATATGGTGAGTAAGCTAAAATTTTCATTCATTTCATTTAAATTTAATTCATTTAACATTTTATTTTGGGGACATCCGAGTTATTTGACATATTTAAAAAAATTATGGAATTTTTTATGGAATTTTTAAAGTAGCACAATAGTTACTTTCCCTGGTAATTAGTTACTTTTATAATGATGTAACTCAGTTACTAACTCAGCTACTATTTGTGAGAACTAACTAGTAACTATAACTAATTACGTTTTAAAAGTAACATGCCCAACACTGTTGATTTCTTTATCTGTTGCATCACACTGGATTGATGATCAACCAAAGTGAAATCACTCTGTATCACTATGTATTAAACATCAAATTTTTATATTTTATTTTTATTATGTTCAGACAAACTGCCTTTCAAGACATTTTACCACATGCAGTGGCAGAGCAGGCCTCTATGGAAACCGTTTTTCCGTTATGCCAGCCTGTGAGATTAAGCGTGACACGCCATGGGTCATCACGGTTTTGTCTTGACTGGTCTGGAACATGGTGTCCTCTGAAACACCTATAGAGTGAATGAATCAGCCTGCTATTACAGCTCATCCTGCATAAAGCCTCTTCACAGTGAGGCTGCGTAGCATCCCAGCAGGATGTCATAGCTCTACTTATGGACTTTATCCAGTATTCACTAGTCACGTTACAAACCAGCGACAAACTCCCCTCTGCACTGGCGTGTTGGGCACATGCACAGCAGGTTGCAGTAAAATATGTGAGCGTGTGGCTACGCAGTGAACAATTTCCCGTCCAAAACAGCCCTTTCACAGTAAACAACTCTCCGTTTTGGTTTCTTAGATTTGGACGGCTAATTAAAGGATCATGGTTTTTCAAAACACTAGTCTCATGCAACAGAACTAAGACTATATTTTAAGCAGTAAAAGCTGAGATTGTTTTGTGGTGCATAAAGCTGCCAAACTTTAATAAAGTTGCCAAAGGATAAGGTTGGGAACTTTGAATCAACATACAAAGCTTGTGAAATACATAGTGTTCAAAAATCTTGATGCACTTAATCAGGATTGTGGATATAATATGGATGCAACGTGCATTATATTTCAAGAACCCCAAAGCATTTATTTCCATAAGCATGTAATTCATTATTAACGTCACGCTTGAGGAAGGAAAGGCGCTGTGTCTTCCCATAAACGCCGAGTGCTTATGTGAAAGGATGCTGACTAACTGTTACACACTGCTAAAGGTAAACAGATATTACTTACGAGCTTTATTTACGTAGGTTTAAGGTTTGTTGCCGTCACTTCAACAAGACTGATTCATCACGCTTGCTTTTTCAGTTGAATCAGCTTGTTTGCATTAATAACGCAAAGTAGTCAAAGGGATAGTTCAACCAAAAATTAAAATAATTACCCCAATGCTTTACTAAAGCAATAAGCCCCATGAAGCTGTGGTTTACAGTGAATTTATAACAGCCAATACCAAGGGGCATGGTTAGCTAAGGGGGTCCCTTAGATGTTATAAATTCACTGTAAACAACAACTTCACAGGCCTTATTGCTTTTATAAAACATTAATTCCATATAAGTAGTAAGGTTTCACAAAATAAAACAGAGCAAATAGTGTAATGATTTTAATAAAAACTTTATTCTTCCGCCAAACAATGTAGTTCCTCAGAAACGGTTGTGGTTGCAACAAAATGGTTGCCGAGCAACACACAAACGTAAACAGACATGTATGTTTGTACTGTAATTTACAACAGATTCGAATGCTGCTCAACTAATCAGAATCAAGGACCAGAACCATCCGTTTTATAATAAAGCAATAAGTCCCAAGAAGCCGTGGTTTACAGTGAATTTATAACAGCTAAGGTGCGTTGTTAAGCATGACGCGATAATAAAAACATTATTCTTCCGCCAAACAATGTAGTTCCTTAGAAGCAGTTGTGGCTACAAAAAGTGATTGCAGGGAAACACACAAATGTAAACAAAGGTGTATGTTTGTAGTATAATTTACAACAGCTTCGAATGCTGCACAACCAATCAGAATCAAGGAACGGAACTGTTTTATAATAAAGCAATAAGCCCCAAGAAGCCATGGTTTACAGTGAATTTATAACAGCTAAGTGGCATTGTTATCTAAGGAGCCCCCTTAGCTGTTATAAATTCACTGCAAACAATGGCTTCACGGGCCGTATTGCTTTTATAAAATGGTTATTCCATAAACTAAGTATTAAGGTTTCACAAAATAAAACAGAGAAAATAAAGTGTAATGATATTGATAAAAACATTCTTCCGCCAAATGATAATTCCTCAGAAACTGTTGTGGTTACAACAAAGTGGTTGCCGAGCAACACACAGACGTAAACAAATGTGTTTGTTTGTAGAGTAATTTGCAACAGATTAGAACGTGGCTCAACCAATCCAACCAATCAGAATCAAGAATCACCCTCAAGCCATCCTAGATGTATATAAGTTTCTTCTTTTAGATGAATACAATCAGAGTTATATTAAAAAATGTCCTGGCTCTTACAAGCTTTGTAATGGCAGTGAATGGATGTTGAGATTTTAAAACCCCAAAAAATGTGTCCATAAATCAGAAAAAGTGCTCCACACAGCTCCGGGGGGTTCATAAAGGCCTTCTGAAGTGAACTGATGCATTTGTGTAAGAAAAACATCCTTATTTAAAATTAGCTTCCACTAAGACACTGGAATGCCACTTTCTTGTGAACGTGCATACAACAGTTAGCAGAAGATTACAGTTTATACATTTTTAAATAATTATATTTTTCTTACATAACACATCGATTCACTTTAGAAGGCCTATGTTTGCCAGCGGAGCTGTGTGAAGGACTTTTTATGATGTATGGATGCAGTTTTTTGGGCTTCAATATCTCAACACCCATTTACTGCCATTATAAATCTTGAAAGAGCCAGGACATTTTTTTATATAACTCTGATTGGATTTGTTTGAAAGAAGAAAGTCATACACACCTAGAATGGCTTGAGGGTGAGTACATCATGGGGTAATTTTTATTTTTAAGAAAATTTCCTTTTTAGAAACCTTCCTCTCCTTTTACCGGAAACGTTTGGGCGTCCTGGAAAGACATCGTAAAGCTCTTTTGCCAAGTATTCTTCCGTAACATGCCCATGCCAGTAGACTGCTCTGCCTTTGGTTCTTATTGACTTCAACACTCATTACGATAAATGATAACCAAGTTCAGTCTTGGGTTTCTTGTAAACCGGATGAGGTTGCGCAATCCGGCAATAGCAGGAATAGGTGATTTTATATACTCTTCATCTTTTTTTTGTGTGGTCTGATCGGAAAAGTTGCGTAAACGATTTGTACATTTGCTTAATATATAAGTCATATGATATAAGTCTTTTGAGACTTTATTCATTGAAAACACCCATAGCTCTCAGCTAATTAAGATTTCTTCAATGAATTGGTAATTTCACAAAACTTTAACTGTATATTCTGGTGTTTTGTCATTTTAAAGCATGGTAGCCCAATTCTTCATTTACTTTCATTAAATGTACAACAGTTGCAAAGATATTCTTCAAAGACAATCATAATTTATTTGACTTTTGGGTGATCTACCCCTTCGAGTCAGAGTTAAAGTTAAAATATGGCACTGAAGCAAACACACAGAGCCAAACCTGTGAACACGATGCAAGCCATTGTTTACAGTATCTGCCATGTTAAACATGCATGGATAGTGTTAGCATGTTTTTTTCTTTTTTTGCACATCTGCATCTTATGTTGTGTTAATTACCAGTGTCATTTACCACATTTGCGGTAGCATTCTTTCCACTGATGTGTCATGGAACAGATCATCATGATGGGTTGATCCTGCAAGCAAATGCAAATAGAAAAACGATTAAACAGAACAGTGAACTCTGGGACAGGCTAATGTAACTTACAAAGCTCTGCCAAGAAATCAAAGACACTGAGATCTGGAATGTGAAACACGCTGCCCTTAGTCTTGTCCAAAGGGGTAGCTGGGTTCTTGTTGGACTTAAACTACAGATCTATGATCCAAATTTGCAATCTCCCAGGGCCTGCAATTCATGATGTGTCATTTGTTAGAGAACTGGGCAGGACTGATGTCCAATAACAGCAAAGAACGTTCTAACCTTCACAGACTAGAACATACTTATCCAGAGACAGCACAGGAGGAGGAGACAGGCCTGTCATAGGAAAATGAACGGGGAAATCATAAAACCTCAGTATGGTAGCAGCAGGAATAAAAGTCTCACTTTTTTTAGCATTTATGATAGCATTGGTTTCAGTTTATATGTGACTCTGGACCACAAAACCAGTCTTAAGTAGCACGGGTATATTTGTAGCAATAGCCAAAAATACACTGTATGGATCAAAATGATTTATTTTGCATTTATGCCAAAAATCATTAGGATATTAGGTAAAGATCATGTTCTATGAACATATTTTGTACATTTGCTACCGTAAATATATCAAAATTAATTTCTGATTAGTAATATGCATTGCCAAGAACTTCATTTACAACTTTCAAGGCAATTTTCTCAATATTTTTGCAGCCTCAGATTACAGATTTTCAAATAGTTGTATTTCGGCCAAATATTGTCCTATCCTAACAAGCCGTACATCAATGGAAAGCTTATTTTTTTGGCTTATGGCTTTGTGGTCCAGGGTCACATATTCATTTGACCTAAAAAAAAAAAAAAAGTCTAAGTTTCAACTTAAAAAGGTAAGTGTTCATGCTGCCTATATATATATATATATATATATTTATTTTTTTATTTTTTTTAGTGTATGCTTTTAAAATGCATTACTGACAAACAATTCTGGAAACTGCCTACACAGAAAAATGATTTCTTGTGAAAGGTGCAAAGTGAACTTTTGTGCCTTTGACTTATGCAACATAACTCCATGCACTCCATGCACATAGTTTTTAGGTTAAAAATGTGACCAAATGTGTCAAAAATAATGATATGTAAGCTCCACAGCTTCCTCAGATGTGTAAGCTTCCTCTATATAGCTATACTGTATATATGTATGGTTTGAGAGGTTCCTGTTTTTGATATGCTGAATCTCAGCAAGTACTGTATATTTTGGTCTTCTCAACACACGATTAAATGTAATGTTATGTATGCATGTACATATTTTATTTCATGTCTTCTTTTATTTTATTTATTTTTTATTTTATATATTTTTATATTATATATATTTTTTTATTTTATATTTAATTGTCTATTTTATTTTAGATATTTTTATATTTTATATTTTTATTTAATTTAATTCAATTATTTTATTTTATATTTTAATTTTATTTTATTCCATTTTTAACAACACTTCTCCTTATTGTATCTAATTTCTAAGATGCTCACGTAATTGTACACTACTGTTTTATTTTAATATATTTTTGATAAGGCTGAACATCATCACATTGTCCTTCAGAAATCATTCTAATATTCAACATTGCAAATTTCTTAACTTTTTTGAGTTGCCTTAAGTTACATACAAAAAATGGAATAATTATTTTTCATTGTGCCATTTGGGACAGATGTTTTACATTGGATTTCCAGAGGTGAATGTACTTAACATCAGTCCAAAGTTCTAGATGATGTTTGGAGTTATAGGACATTTATCTTTTCCTCTAAAACAAATATTTATTTTAAAATGATACTATGCCAGTGCACTACAGCCCAGACACATGGAAATTTTAATGCTTGGACAAAGGAAAAAAAGAGATGGATTTTCAAGGCAAGAAATACTGATAGCTGTTCATTTTCTGACTCTTGAAAAACAAAAGTTATTGTATTATATAAGCCTGACAGTGCATATGGTTCCATGGAAACTTGTGCTGTAGATGAGGCACGCCTTTCTATTATGTATTAACTAGTAACACTTGCATTACCAGAGCATTCTGACAGACAAACCCAAGAAAAAAAGACTAGACTAGTATGACAAAAATGTTACGCATGTTAAATGGCTCGTAACCGCAACTGTTTTGCATATATGTTCTAAAGTGGAATCCATTACCATTTTAAGAATTATTTTGATTGTTTATTCAACAGTACACACCCCTTTAGAGTTACTGGGCAAATGTCTATCTATACGAGACATTCAAAACACACTGAAATTCAAGACGACGTTATCTTTCAGGTTTTAAGTGTTGCCATGGTCACCTGGAGAATCATGGGTGAGGGCCCGTCGGGTGCTTTTGTTCCCCTCAATTAGTATTCTAGAATAAGTTCCTTCCCTTCAACATCCCGGCCAAGTGCGACTCGCAAAGGGTCACTTGTGTAGAACAGATTAAAGAATTAAAGCGTGCGCCATAAGCTGATCTAGATATAAGAAGCTCATGTCAGCACTGTCAGCGTTTTCACTCGTGATGAGAGACAGCTTTACAAGAGGATGAAGGAGGAATTAATTCTTGCATATCTAAAGTCTATCCACAATATGCAACATTCTTCTAAAACACTCAAAATATAAAAGAACTTAATTGTGCAGAATAATTTGAGAGAGAAAACTACTAAAATATATCGGTGAAAGTCCAGAATGAGTGTTGCTTTGCATACTTCCACCTTGTCTTTTCACAAAAAAGGCGTTGTAGGTAATTGTGTTTTGAATCTTTTACCTAAAGAACTGGGAGTACAGCCAAGTCCACTATCAGAGGAAACACAGCAGAACAACAGCTGTGAAAGCCCTCCCACCCCACCTCTTTCTCTTCCTCATTTTTTTTTTTTATTTCCCTGTTTCAACGCGCACTCCGTCTCCCTCGCTGTCTGCTTCTGTCTCACACTCTTCCAGATCCTAAAGAGACACAGGACATCCCCCGGATAAATTTCATGTTAGATTACATCACTTGTCTGTTTAGATCTTGACAAATAATATAATAGCACGAATCAGAACAGAACTATATTTGGGCCACTCACACTTCAAACCACAGAAAACTCTGTAGAATTAATCACAATATCAGCTGTGACATTTCAGAGCGAAACAGGATATTCAGTGAGGGAAAAACTGCAGAATAAGAACTTTTATTCGATAAGATCTTTAAAAATTAGTTTTACATATCAGAACTGGGCCATCTCTGATACTAAAAAAACATGTGTTTTGCCAGTTGTAATATAACAAGACAGTTGTTTTGTAATACAAATTTTCTGTAATGTTACATTTAAATATAAGATACTGCTATTTTTAATATAGGTCCTGTCCAATTAAACATCCAATTAAATGCATGTGTTCTCACAACGGAAATCTAAACAATGGATGAAGTCAGGTTCAAAATGTATTGTTTGATTTTGTTGACTTACTATAAATTATTCGTTTTTACAGAAAGGATTTTGGAATCTCCTATCATCACTTCATAAATCATAAATAAATAAATAAATAAAAATGAATAAATAAAAAGAAAAAAATGAAAATAAAACAAACAAATAAATAAATAAATACAAAAAATGGATAAAAAATTTAAATATTGATAAAAATCGTACTTTAAAGTTGTCCAAATGAAGTTCTTAGCAATGCTATCAAAATCAAAATCAAAAAATCAGAATCAAAAATTAAGTTTTGATATATTCATATAAATTTATAATTTTATATTTTTATAATTTTATAATTTATAATTTTATAATTTATATTTATAATTTTATAAATATCTTCATGAAACATGATCTTTATTTAATATCCTAATGATTTTTGGCATAAAAGAAAAATCAATAATTTTGACCCATACAATGTATTTTTGGCTTTGCTAAAAATATACCCGTGCTACTTAAGACTGGTTTTGTGATCCCAGGTCACACATCTGTCACAAAAAAAAAAAAAAATAATAATAAAATAAAATAAAAATATATAAATTAATAAACAAATAAATACAAAAATAAAATAAAATTAAATAAAATAAAAATAATAAAATAAAATTTTATAGACAAATAATATATGTGACTCTGGAGTTTTATACATCATCTGTACAAATAAGGATAGAACAATATTTGTCACAAATAAAATAAAATAAAATAAAAATGGTACAGGCAAATACTATATGAACAAGGCCTTTGTACTAATGTAGAAATTTCTGCCTCAGTGAATGAGCAAAACAAATTTTGAGAAAAGATATGTATCTTATTTGAAAAATACAGTCTTTTTTTTTTTTTAGATTTTTGCCTCTATTCTCTCTTAAAAAAAAGAGAGTTGCACCAATGAATCAACAGGACTAGGATTGTCTATTTTAAAAAGTAATCAGGATCAGTTTCAATTAGTGGCTTTGAATGTGAAAACCAGCAGGATAACAAATTTGCTTCATTTGGTCATTGGAGAAAAACAGCAGTCCTGGTCTTGCATGGTAAAAACCACAACTTCCATGCCAGCGTCTATCACGGAGCGTCTAATAATAGGGCCCATGTCAACCAGCTTCCTTGTTTTCCTCATTTGAGGGTCACGTAGAGTCTCTTCCTGTGGTCTGTTTACTTGGGCAGTGTTTCTGAGAACCTGCTGGTTACCATGTTTATGTCACAGGGCCGTTTGAAGTGAGTCTCCCCCACAGAAGAAGCCAGATGAATGTTTTCCAGGGTGTCGTGAGGACAGCAAAGAGAGTTCTGTTTTGCAACGGAGAACGGTGCACCGGTCAAAGCGGTTCATAACAAACTAGAGGGTGAAGGTATCGAGGTAGAAGTGACTCACCTTGTTATAACCCTGCAGGTACTATCAGTGACACACCAAACATAACACCTTCACTCATGCCAGAAATAGCGCCCGAGCCAGACAACAGGCAAACACTTGCAGACATGCAAAGCACGGAGCAGGGAGGGGCATGAGCGAAAGCGCAGACAGG
Source organism: Labeo catla (assembly GCA_012976165.1). NCBI lineage: Eukaryota > Metazoa > Chordata > Actinopteri > Cypriniformes > Cyprinidae > Labeo > Labeo catla. The sequence continues at coordinate 130,923 of VONZ01000629.1, read as the reverse complement.
ATGAGCTTAGCATGTAGACAATTGCTGAAGAGCTTGACCTACACAATCAGTAGATTGTGCAACTGTGAACTTGAGGAATGCTTTTAGGGCAACTGAAGGTGTTGGAGCGCATTTCTGAAATGACAGCTATACTGCAGTCTGCTGTTTGACTTGAGGCTCTGCCTTTGTCATTTTACAGCTTTAATTCCAGTCCTCCAGCTCTCCAGATGTGTTTTTGTCCCATGGTTGGGGTGTTATTGTGTGCATTGCGAGACGATTACCAAATCACTCCATGACAATGTTAATGGCATAGTTCACTCACCCTCACGTCATTCCAAACCCGTAACAATTTTGTTCGTCTTCGGAACACAAATGTGACCCTGGACCACAAAACTGCTCATAAGTCACAATAGTAGCAATGCCAATCAATACATTGCAAAATAAAATAAAATAAAATAAAATAAAATAAAATAAAATTTATACATCATCTGTACAAATAAGTTTTCCATTGATGTATGGTTTGTGCATTGCGAGATGATTACCAAATCACTCCATGAAAATGTTAAAGGCTTAGTTATAGCAATATAATGGCATATTTGTAGCAATAGCCAAAAATCATTAGGATATTAAGTAAAATCATGTTCCATGAAGATATTTGGTAAATTTCCTATTTTAAATAGATCAAAACTTAATTTTTAATTTGTAATATGGATTGCTAAGGAAATCATTTGGACATTTAAAGGCCTTTTTTCAATGTTTTAAATAATTGTTTTAATTTATTTTTTTTTTGCACCCTTAGATTCCAGATTTTCAAATAGTTGTATCTCGGCCAAATGTTGTCCTATGAAAGCTTATTTATTCAGCTTTCAGAATAAATTTAATGAAGTCTGAGAGATTTCTGTCCCTGCATTGACAGTCTATGAAACTACCACTTTGATGCTTTAAAAAGTTCATAAAGAGATCGTAAAACTAATCCATATGAATTGGGGACTCAGTCATTTAATTTAAATTTTTATTTACATACATAATATTTATTATTCAACTTACATATCAGTTATTGAAAACAGAACTCAAAGCATGCTTGGCTGACTTGTAAGAACCAATGAGGTTCATTCTCATATGTTAGTAAACCAATAAGGTTTGTTCTTACGCGTCAAGCAAGTACAGTTGAGCTTCTGTTTATGTTTGCTGATCAACGTAAATATGTGAATAAAGCCTAAATTAAATGTGTTCATCATATAAAGTAGTTGAGTCTCTTCAGAATTTAGTCTTAATAGCTAGATTAATTCGGATTTGGGTTTTTCCCTACGCGAAAAGAGAAATTCGGTGAGGAAAAATGGGTGGGACTTGATTTTTTCCCTTTGGGAATAAATATGGAGCCCTTAAAAGGACATGTTGATAGGGAAAAATGTGATGGAAGAATGATATTTAAGTGCTTTTGCATTCACTTGCAAAACATTCACATTTCCTCAAGAGAGTGATGATATAATAACAACTATGTAAATGCTTTTGTGTGCAAGTTTCTTAGTGGAACACAGTACTTGAATAGAGAACCCAAAGGTTTTTCCAAGTGAATGGAAAGTTTGGTGACATTTAATTATCATTTTTCTTCCATCACTTATTTTTTTTCATCAATGTGTCTCTTTGGAGCTTGTCAGAAGCAATAGAAAGCTTTTGATTAATGATTACAAAGACTCTTTTTCTGAAGAATACCTCGCATGGATGAATCTTTCACAATAACTCTTGGAACATGCATCAAGTAAGGATCAAGTCTTATTTTATGTTGAGTACGCACTGAGAAACAAAAGAGTTAATGTTAAAACACATTATGTGTTAATAGCTTTAAAAAGAACTCGAAGTAGAACAAATAGATGCAGCTGGTGTTTCAAAACGGCCTTCCGCACTTCTGCATTACTCTGGGTGTGGCAGTTGACTCAGTTCACTGTTATGTAAAACCATGTGTGCCTGCATATCTGAAAATAAAAAGAAAATAGTATTTTAAAAATGAATAAGGGCCATATAGAGATATCAGATTCTGTAAACATGGAAAGCTTTGATAGTATAGTGACACGAAAAATTATGATCTTTAGCGTTCTGCCATATACTGGAGCTAATCACAAGTTTTTTTAAACTAAATAATACCTAACAGTATCTTTAATATTTTTAACAAAATGGAATAATCATGCACAGTGACTAAGAGAGAGAGAAAGTATAACTCCTTATGTGCAAATACGCTGAACTTGCTTGTGCCCTTATGTATTTGCATTAGACTGAAACAGGCTTTCTACCAACCGCCTTGTTTTTACAGTGACTAAGAACTGCAAACAGTGTCTCCAAAGACATTCTTGACAGCATCGATCTGTTTCAATCTCAGTATTTGGAGTTTGCAGAGTAGAGTGAAACTGTTGCATGCAGATACGGTCTTTCAACACAGATTGTTGGCACATTATGAAGCAAATGAACAGTTGCGCCACACACGCTTAAAAAAATAAAGGGTTTATTGGCATTGATGGTTCTGTGAAGAACCTTGAACATCCATGGAACCTTTCATATGCAGAAAAGGGTTCTTTAGATTTTTTAAATCTTCTTCAAAATGGTTCTTTTAGGAACCGTTTACTGAAAGGTTATTTGGGAAACCAAAAATCACTGCAAAAACACCCTTCTGGAACCTTTTTTTAAAAGACTGCAGTGCAAATGAAATAACTGTCCAAGCACACTATCTGCATTTTCAGTTCAGTTGCCTCTGTCTCAGCGCTATACAGTTGCATTAAAGTACAGCAGATTGCGTTAGTCTGCCGCGTGCAAGATCGGAAATTTCACCATGCAAAATGCATTGAGCACTAATTGGTAGGCGCATGTGTGACATTACTTGATTTGCATAATTCATTCCCATCGATGTACGTTAAATAATCGTTAAAGATCGTCTGAGGTTGATAGGCGACCTCATCGAAGTTCAGAAAAGCCTTGTAACATGCTGCGTACGGTCTCCACCTCCCCTGACTGCTCTGAACATTGCGTGTTTCTGCAGAAGTGGCCGCTTGCCAGCATATCACCATTTTTTGGACAACTTTCTCAAGTCTGACTAGGCTTCTAGATTGTTTTGGAGATATGCTGACAGCTAATTGGCTCAAACGCTGTCTACGTGTAAAAAAACCTGCACATCAGATAAAAACATCTCTGCACCATTTAGTTGACCTACGTATTTCTGTCCGGTTGGTTGACTTTGATCAGAGCTTTTTACGTCACTGCCTCTGCTACCTGCAGATGTATCATCTTTCAGTTCATGCCTTAAACCATTTAATCCTTTTGTGTGGAGGAGATTAAGAATGTACAAAGCCTCAAGATAACACATTTTCATTCTGCAGAGGTGATTGCTTGAATGCACATACATAACCGTAAGCAAGAGCACAAACAACTGTGGCTCAGGGTGAACAGGGTTACTGTATTTCTGGGAAATTCCTTTCTTAGCTAGGATCCATTCATGATGAAGACAGAGGAATGAGTTTGAGGCAGGGAGTTTGAGGCGGCCCAGGTGCTGTAAATCTTGCCTGCCTGGCTGCCAGCTTTTTTCAGACTTCAGCCAACACATGCATCTCATCCGGCCTGATATAGACAGAGAGTGAGAGGACTTTGTGTGTATTTCTCATGTCTGTTTGTGCATATCTTTAAATGTGCCGTGACGTAAACATGCATGTGAGATAACACTATTTCTTGGCCTTTGCTCCTGTTCCTTAGTTATTCAGACATGGGTGTTTGCCCTAAGGTTTATGGTTCAATTGTGTCAAAAGCATTTTGTCTGTGTTGTCTTTGGAAGCCATCCGATGACAACATCATATGATTTAGAGGACAAATTCTTTCAGTGCAGATTATACAATGCAAGAAAGCAAAAAAAGAGTGATTACTCTCCGTATTCATCTAATAAACAGACGCTATGAATGATTTACTGTGGCCTTTTATTGCAGATTAACGCAATTATGTTTTAAATTGATTTACTTTTGTTTTCAAGCCTCATTGGTCACAGAGAATACAAACAAGCGCTTCCCTAGCCAACAGACACTGAAGCGTACCTGATAAAGTAAATTAGTACGGCTCCACACACACACGTTGTGTTTTCAGTTGAGATAAGATGCACTAATGAATGGATTTAGCAGGAGGCCCACTGCCAGGCTCTGCACATTGTGTCGATGCCAGCTGATCTACGTTAAAGAGGATGTGATGAACGCGCTCTGACATCAGAAGCCTTATGCTCCACCCTCCTCCTGGCATGTCCACTTATCTTCTGAAGCCAGAACACTGGAGATTCGCTTGTACTTTTGCCATTTTGCAAGCAGGGAAGTCACTGTCTCTGGCTCACGTCAGACCACCTCCAGACTAAAAGTGACCGTAAATGACACTTTACACAGCTCTCGGATCCTCAGTCACAAACAAACAAATCATGCCTCGTTTAATGTATTAAATATGATATAGATGATCATTTAAAAGTTTGGGGTTTTCAAAAGTCTCATCAAGGCTGTATTTATTTGAGAAAAAATATAGTAAAAACAGTAAAATTGTGAAATATTATTACAATTTAAATGAACTATTTTCTATTGTAATATATTTTAAAATGCAATTAATTAATGTGATGCAAAGCTGAAGTTTCAGCATCACTCCTGCAATCCTGCAGTGTCACATGATCCTTCAGAAATCATTCTAATATGCTGATTTGTTTAAGAAACGTTAAACAAACATTCTTTATATTTTTAGGGAAACTGACATTTTTTGAATATTCCTTGACGAACAGAAAGTTCAAAAGAACCTAAAAGATATAAAATTTAATTTATTTAATTATATAATATTTAAAAATAAAATATTATCCTGTGGGCCTAACTTCAAAATAATATCACATGAAACTGTACACTGAAAATAAAACAAGTTTGTCTAGTAGATTAATAAATGACGTCAATGCTGACTTCAGTATTAGTAATTATTCTGAATACGTGGAAAACCCTTTATAGGAAAAGGTTCCCTGTCCATTTAGAATGATGACGCCAATGCTGACTTTGATTTTAGTAATTATTCTAAATACACAGAAAACCACTGATAGTAAAAACGTTGACGGAACATGTGAAGAGTTTATTTGCATAAGCATAAACATAAGAAATCATGTTTTTTTTTGTGTGCATTCCAAGTAATAATCAAACTGCAGTTGGGTTTTCATTAAGTAATAATACCTTAAACAAATACAGGTAACTTACAAAATGAAAGAACATTGAAAGTATGTTTTTTTATTTATATTAAAAGTTTGTTTTATAGCAAAAGCAGATAACGCCAGAAGTCATTTTTTGGCAAAAGCAGATAACTCCACATTTCAAATTTCAGAGTGTTACAAAAAACACTTGTTTTATCTTTGTAATCTCATCAGCTGACAATGTAGATGCCTGACAAGCTTTGTTGTTGTGATCATAGACTGTATGGTTGTGATTACACGCAGTTTTCCCTCACCATTGTAACATGCTGCTTTAGCAAATTTCCATGAAAAAGTTTCAGCCTTTATTTTTTATTTTACGCCCTGAAGATATCACTGGTTCATCAAGTTTGTCAAAATTTTCCATTCTCGATCACTTTTAGTCAGCTTTGATGAAACTCCTCTTATTTTTTTTTTATCTTTTCAAAGTCACCTGACCTGAGTACAGCGCGCTGATTCGCTAAAATGGACTTATCGGCTTCTGTTTATAAACAACAAGGGCGCTCACTGGCTTCTGCAGTAAAACATGAACTCGCGATGCCTTGAAAGTGAACAATACCGGCTTTTTTGACAACGTGTTTAGGGTTCAGATCGCGCTATGTGTGGAGAATAATGCACGGAAGTTCATTTTTTTTTTTAAAGTGGCTTATATTAATACATTTGTATGATTTCACTGCTGTACAGGAACTGCTGCATTGGCAACTTTATGACCTGGTTGCAGATAGGTTACATAAGCCTTCTGGGGTACCCAAGGCCCATTTTCTGAGGAAAAATGCTCTTCCTCATTGCAGAGCCCATGGGAGGTCACGGCCCAGTGAGAGGCATCGATTAGTATGACCTGTGAGCAGTCGTGCAAGAGTAAAACACTCTGACGGCTCTCTGCAGAAAACAATGCATTATTAATTAAGAGTGTGTGCAGCAGTAAAGCCACATCTGGAGCGATCTCTTTTCATGTCTGCACAGCAGGGGCCGCTTGAACACGTGGATCACTGGTACATACCGTACAGAGCTAAATGCCGATTCATTCAATGTTTCACCCCATCATATTTGCATGAGAAATTAGGATAATCACTCGTATTTACACATTTCAATATATCAAATTGTAAATGCACGAATGGAAATGGAGGTTTTATTCAACATAACCTTGGGACTAATGTTCTGAGGTTATGATGGTTATGACGATAATGATGACACTTACGTCATCAGAACGCTCTCTCCCTTTGTTGCTTGAATATCAATGACAGACTAATTGAAGCGATTTGATATAACTGCACAAACTGTGCAGAGCAGCCATTTTTGTTGGAACAAAAGTTCTCCCACTGGACTGCATTACTTTGATTTGAGATCACATCTTTCACATTTTGTAAAAAGCACACAACCTTCTTGAACATTTCGTCAGTCAGTGTTAAATATTCTAACTAGTTTATTGCTGGGACAATAATATTCAGAGATTTATGCCAAGAAACATTTTTTGGAAACAGTCGTGACCAGTTTGTTTCCCCAGACAGACACAGAATCATTGGCTCCTCCAATGGCATGACTTTAGGGCGCGACCGGTCGACAAAAGACGGGGGAGTGTTCAAGATTTTAGGAATTTCATTTAGTGACTTTAACACCAGTTCTCTGTCATCATCATTCTTATTTAGAGAAAGACTGACATAACTGAACTCTGCTTCATGTGTTATTCCTACATTTAATACTTTTAACATGCACATGCATTAGTCAGATTGATGCAATTGGTTATGTAACTGGTTATGAAAATGGAGACATGGAACAGACAAATCATTTCCATAGCATTTTGCATGCGCAGCACTGACTGCAATGTGCATTCAAGTAAAATTATATTACGTTACATAAAACTTAACTGCTCCTATCAACAAACAAATATGAAATTATGTAGCTAAAACATAGCAGAAAATCAGCATATTAGAATGACTTCTAAAGGATCCTGTGAGAATGAAAACTGATGTAATGATGGTGAAAATTATCATCACATGAATAAATTACTCATATTTATATAAATATTTTATTGGATAGCAATCCAGAATGACTCCAGCATTGTTGTTTCTTGTAAATCAGCATATAAATAAATAAATACAAGGCCATAAAACACGAGAGGGCAGTAGATTCTCTTTAGTGGGTAAAGACAGATGAGTGCATTTGCTTTGCTGACACAGAACTGAAGCCGGTGTAAATATCCAGCAGGAATACGGGCTTTGAATGTCCGCAACAGCCTCAAGTGGCTGACTCGATGTATTACAGACTTGGGCGTTCTGTCATCAACAAGTTAGATCTTTGGTGGAGACTGTGCAGAATTTCCATGAGGCTCATTCGAAACCGAGTAACCACAGAGGTGTTAATTTAACCCATAGGCAATGTAGTCCACACTCAGTCTTGTCTAGACAGATAACAAAGCAACAAACAGGGTCGGATGTGTGACACACCTGGGCTGTAAAGGTTCAAACACCTGCTGATACTTGCTGCATGATTACAAGAGGTTTTATAACTGCTCAAATGTAGGCTTTACGTAAGCAGCTCCTCCATGCACTGGACTGACAATCTGACCATTCATAATTGCTCAGTCAGCCAATGCACGAAAACGAGAGCATGAGTGATATAATTACGTGTTTCGCACCTCATTTCATTCCATATCAATGGGAATGTGCATTCATGAGCATTGCACAGAACTGCAATCAAACCTACGCTATGCCAATCGAAAATTTGGGGTCAAAATTAATTTGACTGCATGATTAAGAAATCAATACTTTTACTCAGCAAGGATGCATTCAATTAATTAAAAAGTGACAGTAAAGACATTTATAATGCTACAAAAAGATTCTATTTCAAGCAAAAGTTCTTTGTTTTAACCTTTAGTTATTTAAAGAATGCTAAAAAAAATGTTTTTCACTAAAATATTAAGCAGTAAAACAGTTTTCAACATTGGTAATAATAAGAAACGTTTCTTAAGCAGCAAAGCAGCATATAAGAATGATTTCTCACAGATCACGTGACACTGAAGACTGAAGTAATAAAGTATATTAATACTCACAATATTCAAATATTATTAGTTATTTTAAATTGTAATCTTTTTTCTGTGTTTTTTATCAATTAAATGCAGCCTTGGTGAGCGAAACAGACTTGTTTTATGTTTCTTAATAAAATAAAATAAAATAGTCACTCGTCACTCACTGCTTGTAAAAGTCCTACAAATGTTCTGTATCATTTTGGCCTAAATTCCTGTCTTACTGGCTGTTCAGGGCAGGACCTGGCGCTTGTAGTATTAACACTCAAGTAGGTCAAGTCAAGGGTTCCTGTGAAAGTACAATACATGACAGGTCATCCTGACAAGGGAAAAACAAGCTTAAAAAAATACATGTTTGCACATCATGTTTAAAAGGAAGGTTATACTTCTGGAACATGAAAACTCTTTATCTTACAAATGCCAACAAACAAACGCCTTGTTCGCCCACAGGCTGACCTAAATTATGTTTAAAAATTATTCATGCGTTCCTGACTCAGACAATTAAACAATTTAAAGTATCCAATGAATTAAAGCAATGGATGCCTAATCTCGTTTTACATAACACGTTGCATGCACATCTCCTGTACCAACATGTTGCACGCAGGCAAACAAACACCCAGCCATACAGAACGATGAATGTACAACATAACTGCTTTTTTGCAGTCATGCATGAGTCCGTTCAGACTGTCAGACGCAAAAAAAACAAAGAAATGAGCACGCCACGCTATATACATAAAAGTTGAAACATGTCTTTTATCTTTTAACAAAAGGGAACATAAACTGTAAAAACACATACCATAAATGGATATGGAAAATTCTAAATGGAAATTTACCATCACATTCTACGAAATTCCAGATTGCAACAGTTAGACTTCATTTGTATAGCATTGTCATTTTGTTGACTTTAGTAATTTATCATTCCCTGAATATTCTGCCCTCAATCATGTAGCAATGAGTCTCACTAATCAAACTTGCCATGTGCAAAACAGAAATTCTGAGTATGTGTCTCCAGAGAATAATCCAGAGAACAGAGGGGGGGTGGGGGGGAGACACAACATCGTTGTATGTCCACCTCCCTCCCATCCAGCTGAAAGAATGGGACATTTTCACTCCACACACACAGCCGCAAAGTTGCATCTTGGGCTGCGTCTGCCATTAAGTGACTTTCTCACAGAGCAACGGCCATGAGTTTACCACCTTTCTACTCACCTAGTCTATTTAAGAGGAGGGACAGGCGGTAAGTGTCAGAATGATGGAGTCATGTGAGTGTATTATTACTACTGACAGCTGACGGATTAATTGTGAAGGTGTGTTAGGAAAGTTAGTCTCGTCTAACCACTCGAACAGGGGAATACTGCACGTCTTGCTCTGCGAGGTGCGAAAATTGTTACGTTTCAGTCAGCGAAGTGCGTGGCGGGATTCATCATCTGCTGTGGATCATGTTAGAAAGTAATTACAGATGGCTTATGCACATCTTGCATAACTTGTTTTTTCATTTCGTTGGATACAAAGCCAAGTTTACACTGTAGATGATGTTATTTAAATATTTGACTCACCAGTATGGTGAGGGTCTCTGTCTAGGTGTCATCCTAAGTAAACCAGATTTAATTTTTTGACTTAATAAGCAGCAGCTATTCACAGAATGCAAACTTGACAGACCGAAAATGCATCATTCCACACATTCCATCATTGTAATTATTGGTGTGTCCTTACGTATGCAAATTCTAACCAAGTTTACCAAGTATGGTAAGATTTGTTTTAAAAAAAATGTGAGTTTTACTCATTGAAAGTGTAAATAATTAACATTTCAGTACACTATATATACACTAAAACCAGTTTTCAAGTTTCCAACCTTGTTTTAAACTGTGTAGTAGCGGTGTTAAGGATTTGTTTATTGGAGCGAGTCTGGGACATCTCTACCCTGGCCATGGAGACAGACGGAGACATACTGTACCATGGCACATCTGTGTTTACTGTGATGTGCACTTTTGTGATGAATGAAGCATCTGTTCGCTGCATCACAACAATGCATTATTCCAATTATTAATGCATTTATCCAATTCCAAACAAGTTTTAAGTACAATACATCCTGGAATGTAATGTATGCAGTTCTCTCTTTGTTAGAGAGTCTGGTTGTCCTGGTTTTGTCACATCAAGCTACTAAAATGAATACCTTACACTAAATCTGCAGAGCGGGAAGGTTCTGTTGACACTTAATTACCTGCAGACCCTCAGCAAGATACATAACTTTTTAAATTAGGAGGGCACTGTATGGTCTTCCCCCTTCATCTGAGGTATGATTATCATTTTATACCGTACAAACTGTACAAGCGCTTGCCAATTATCCTGACTAGAGCTCACCAGGAGTTCAGAATCTGTCAAACGAGAAGACGTTAACTTCCTTCTGGAGCGTCCCTATGAAATCTAATCTGGCAGCGTTACTAACTCTGCATGAAATGAAAAGTGACAGCACTGCAGTCACTAATTTGGGCTTTTCTGTGAAATCTCATTAGGTGGATCAACTTTGAGCCGTCACCTTTCAAAGGGCTTCACTGGGATCTAGACAAATTCTTGGTCCACTCAGAAACGTTAGAGCTGATAATGTGCTTAAAAAAAATGTCATTTTGTGACATAAATGCATATTGAGAAAATTTGCTTCATAATTATGAAATGTTACCCTGGACCACAAAACCAGTCATAAGGATCAATATTTTGAACTTAAGATTTATACATCTGAAAGCCGAATAAAAAAGCTTTCCATTGATGTTTTTAGGATAGGACAATATTTGGCCGAGATACAACTATTTGAAAATCTGGAATCTGAGGGTGCAAAAAAAAAACAAAAAAAACAAAAAACTAAATTTTGAAAAAATTGCCTTTAAAGTTGTCCAAATGAAGTTCTTAGCAATGCATTACTAATCAAAAATTAAGTTTCCCTAATGATTTTTGCGTGAAAGCAAACTCGATCATTTTGACCAATACAATGTGTTTTTGCTACAAATATATCCATGCTACTTAAGACTGGTTTTGTGTTCCAAGGTCACAAATATGATTGTGTAAAATGAGCACTTTTGGTATGAGCTTTAATGCTAAAAACTAAACTAACAGACAGTTTAACATGTACTTTGTTTACATTCTGAGCGAGCAAAATGTGCAAACACTAGCTTATTGACAATCCAAGAGTTGAAGTATCATTGACTTTGATCCCAGGCTTCACAGCGTTTGCTCAAGCACGTGTTTATGTCTGTTATACACAGTTTACCCACTAGAGGCACTCAAGGCTGAAGTTAAACAGTACTGTGAGAAACTTGTTTAAACTCACTTCCCATCCCAAACTGCTTTGTGCTTGAGCTGTCAATTGCAAAACTGTAAACTTATAAAGTCCTGAAGACACAGATGAACTTTAAAAAACTGCTCAATTACTGATTTTCACTATGTAACAAATTAATGAGGTTTATAGGAACATCATGTTCCTCAGTGACAAATACATTGTCGTAGGCTATCTATTTCACGAGGCTAGTCATAACTATCGGTTACCAAAACATAGTGATGCAACAAGTAACGGCCACTCGTTAGTGGCGTGTCTTGTTTGTGTTGATGTGTTTTGAGGGTTTGTCTTGCGGCTCGCTGCTGCAGCATGCTGTGTGTTCTTTGAGCGAGTTCAGTGAGAGGGCAGAAAGAAAATCTATGCCACAAGCCTCATTTGAATAATTTATGCATGCGTCATACGACGTCACGCACCGAGTATAAAAGCCCCGCTGCGGCAGAAATAGCATCACTTGCCGACAGTGTTTCTCTGAAACCGCTCCTAGTTTACTCGTAGCGCCCGGCTGGCTTCTCTGTGCGCACCGAAGCAAACCAACCAGGATCTTAAAGTCGTGTTCAAACAAGTCGCAAACGTGGCGAGAAGTATTATTCAGACGGGTCTTGTCCTTAACATGAGCACGGAGATGTTCAAAACGCCAATGGAGCTCGCAGTCTATCAGCTACACAATTTCTCCATCTCCTTCTTCTCGTCCTTCCTAGGAGGGGATGTAGTATCGGTCAAACTAGACAACAGGTAGGCAGACTTCTATGGGATTATAGGATGTTTTCTTGGCGGTCGATAGTAATTCTCGGACATTTACGTTAAATAGTACTTCGCCGTTTTGCGCCGTCCGCTGCGCTTCAGCTCAGATGTCGCGCACTAAGAGCTTGTTTACTACTGCAGTGCCTGAACTGCGCTCTAATGTCTTGTTTCTTTGTCTTTTGCAGTGCCTCTGGCGCAAGCGTTGTGGCAATTGACAACAAGATCGAACAAGCAATGGTAAGTTGTTTTACCAACACGATCAGATCCCCCTACTAGCATAAGCTCATGATTGTAAAAGTGCAGTGGAAAGTATCTAGTTTCTGTGTAGGTTGTAACCAGAGCTGTGGCACGCTCTAGAGCTGCTGCATCTACCTACATTGCATTTGCTTTGTTATCCCACCTGCAGTAAAAGTCAAAGGTCGCCATACAACAATACATGCACCCTTTTGTCTTTTTACACTACTTGTTCCCCTTAGTAACATCTGTAACCATTTTTTCAACCAAAGGTCTTAACGTATACTTACTAAAATGCATATCAAATATTGCTATATGTAGATCCATAACTACCATATTTGTTACTAAAAATCTTTAAACAGTCACTTATATAATCTTAATATATTAATATTGCTCTGTTTTACTATACATGTCATGCTCACAATAGATGTAAACATGTTAATCCAGAGCCACATTTGAATACCTTGACTATTAGGATGTTGTTCTCTTTTTAGGAAAAGTTTTTGCTTTAAACCATTTAATCCTCCTAGTAACTCTTGGTTTTAATTAAATATAAATTTTTAACTGTAAATGGCCGTATCTTGTACAAATAATCTTTAAATGCTTTTTAATAGTGTATCAAAATTGCTCCCTTACAATATAGAAATCAGGCTTGCAATGGATGTAAACATTTTAATAATTAACTAGATTCACATTAAAAATTGCACATTTTAAGCAGAAAATTAGAAACGTGCATTAATTCTTAGATTGATTCCCTTCCCTCCCCTCAGAAAAAGTAAAACAAATAAGTAGAACATAATGTACAGCAAGCTGATCAGTATTGCAAAACAGACCGTGATGGTGAGATCAGGGCCCCAAATAAATAGCATGTAGCTTATTTCACAAGGAGTAAAATGCATGCTTGATTAGTTGAGAAGAATTTGGATTCATGGTTTTAGCCTCATTCTACTCAATTCATGCCTCAGTCAGGTGTTTTGGTGTGGTCATGAAAACTCAACTCTATTCTCTATTTTTCTCATAGGATCTTGTGAAGAATCACTTAATGTATGCAGTCAGAGAGGAAGTTGAGATCTTGAAAGAGCAGATCAAGGAACTGGCAGAGAAGAACAACCAGCTGGAACGTGAGAACAGCCTGCTGAAGAACCTGGCAAGCCCAGAGCAGCTGGAGAAGTTTCAGTCACGTCTGCCCTCGGATTCGAGCCTCCCTCTGGAGCCTCAGGAGCTGGGGTCCTGCGAGGATGGCGAGCGCCAGTACAACAGCACGGGATCTGCTGTATAAGTGGCTCTGCCATGGGGCGGGCAGAGCCACAGCTCTCACCTGAAATGGACCTCCAGATATGCAACTTCAAGATGAAGCTGGCTGTACAGATGAAAACCTGACCTGAAATGAAAGCATTACGACGTACAAGTGGCCTAGTTCAGTAATATCCGACAATCTCTTCGGACTAACGCGGAAAAGAGAGAGCGACGTAGACGTCCGAGGTTACTGTACAACGGGACTGACGTGCCCCTTGCTAGGAAGGGGGCCCAGCCTAGCTTTCCCTTGGTCCCTCTCACGAAGAGACGGAGAGGGGTTTGCCTGACGGAGCTGGCCGAGAGCGCATCTTCGGCCTTTTTCCAAGTCAAGCCAAGGAAATGTACGTCCCTACGAGATACCCCCACAGCCCCACCTGACGCAAGGGACTCATGCGTTCATGCCCTCCATGTCATTGATCCCTAGTACTGTGGACATTTCTTAGCTCCTGTAGTTAAGGACGTTCGAGACGGACTCGTACAGAGTGGCGACGTCCACAGCGGTGACTCCTGCCACATGATTTGTATAGCATCGCTTGTATCTCCGCAGATGGGGCCTGCTGCTTATGGGGATTATTGCTTGTTTGTGTTTTGAAACGGAACAAAATCAACTTGTTTATATGGGCTATGTGTAAAAAATGATTTTTCTCTTATTGTGGGAATGAAAATCTGTATACATTTGCATAGTTCTGTAAATTTAGCAACTGATGTAAAGCGAAATGTTCTGAAACGGACGGAGGTGTAGGGTGGATAATGTTGCTGCGAATGTTCTGCTGACATTGTGTTCTGTTGACCTTCTATGCCAACCAACTAATGGGCACGATGGTGTCTGAAAAGGGCCATGTTTTTCAATGAACTTTGTGTTTTCTAACTACCAAAGACTTGCCTAATACTCACAAGCCAACAGGACCATGTGGAACTTTTCACAGGGAGAAGTTTTTGACAGAAGTCTTTTTGAAACATGGGTATTGTTGCTTAATTGTGTCCATGGTATTTTTTTTTTAACAATTTTTGGATGCAAAATGCACATTGCAATAAACCTTATGTTTACACTAAATACTACGCTCAGGCCTTTTCTTTTTCTTCATGTAGGAGCATTTTCTCCAATTTTAGACTAAAATGGTAATTCACATGACTTCATGCATATAACACTTTAGATAAGTTCCCATCAGATTGCTAATATCTATAAAAATTCCAACTTTAAATGTTTCAGTCTTCATCAGTCTTAATATAGGTTTGAGATGGTGTTTGATACTAGGAGTAAAGTTCATGCATTTTATATAATAAGTCGAACAATATGCATTTAGCCAGTAGTTCTGGTAAAATAGACCCAAACTGTGAGATCAAGGCTGATAAATAGCATGCAATTTATTTCACTAGGCAATCCAGGGAGTAAAATACATTTGCTCAATCAGCTGGGGAAAAACTTATTTGAGTTTGCAGCCTCATTCTATGGAATTCATGCATTACAGCTGAATCTGCACTGGTAGTTTACATTTTAGATAATTTGCCATCAAATTATTAATATCGATTAAAAATTCCAACTTTAAATGTGTCCATGCAAAATTGGCAGAATCTTCATTTGCCTTAATACAGGATTGAGACTGTGTACCAAGAGTAAAGTTCATGCATTTCATATAAAAGTACATTCAGCCAGTCATTCTGGCAAAACAGACCCCAATGCTGAGATCAAGGCTAGTAGATAGCATGCGGTTGATTTCACTAGGCTATCCAAGGAGTAAAATACAAAACTGATTTGAGTTTGCAGCCTCATTCTATTGAATTTTTCACTGGTAGTTCATGATTGTCTATGACCACTGTAACATTTCAGTAAAGCTGCCATCAGATTATTAATATCCATAAAAATTCCAACTTTAAATGTGTCAATGCAATATTGACACAGTCTTCATTTGTCTTAATATAAGATTGAGACAGTGTTCGATACCAAGAGTAAAGTTCATGCATTTTATATAATAAGTAGAAAAAAAGTACATTCAGCCAGTCATTCTGGCAAAATAGACTCCGGTGGTGAAATCAAGGCTAACAAATAGCATGCCGTTTATTTCTCTAGGCTATCCAAGAAGTAAAATACAAAACTGATTTGAGTTTGCAGCCTCATTCTACAGAATTTTTCACTGGTAGTTCACAAAATTGTCTATGACTTCTGTAACATTTCAGATAAGTTGCCATCAGATTATTAATATCCATAAAAATTCCAACTGACACAATCTTTATTTGTCTTAATATACGATTGAAATAGTGTTTGATACCAAGAGTAAAGTTCATGCATTTTATATAATAAGTAGAAAAAGGTACATTCAGCCAGTCATTCTGGCAAAATAGACCCTGATGGTAAGATCAAGACTACTAAATAGTATGCCGGCTATCCAAGGAGTAAAATACGAAACTGATTTGAGTTTGCAGCCTCATTCCACTGAATTTTTTACTGGATGTTCACGATTGTCATTGACCACTGTAACATTTCAGATAAGTTGCCATCAGATTATTAATATCCAAAAAATTCCAACTTTAAATGTGTCAATGCACAATTGGCAGAATCTTCATTTGCCCTAGTATAGGATTGAGGTACAGTGTTTGATACCAAGAGTAAAGTTCAGGCATTTTATATAATAAGTAGAAAAAAGTACATTCAGCCAGTCATTCTGGCAAAATAGACCCTGATGGTGAGATCAAGGCTAATAGATAGCATGCTGTTTATCTCACTAGGCTATCCAAGGAGTAAAATACGAAACTGATTTGAGTTTGCAGCCTCATTCTACTGGATTTTTCGCTGGTAGTTCACATGATTGTCTATGACCTCTGTAACATTTCAGATAAACTGCCCTCAGATTATTAATATCCATAAAAATTCCAACTTTAAATGCGTCGGTGCAAAATTGGCACAATCTTCGCTGGCCTTAATATAGGATTGAGATAAAGTGATACCAGGAGTAAAGTCCATGAAGATAAGGCCCTCATAATGCAATTATTTACACCAGTATTGTCCGTTCAGCATGCATGGTGTGGTTTATGATTGACATTTACTATTGAAATATGCAGTGGCATCTCTCACTGCTCACATTTTATTGCATGCAATGAAATTCGTAGGAATAATCAAATTCCAAGATAAATGTCACTGACCTCAGTGAGCTTTGCGTCATGTGCATAATTAAAAACTATACATAGTTGGAACTTTCCACTGAACTGTTAAAATGGGTATTAAAAACCATACATGGAAAAAAAAGGGTGTTTAATAGATCTGGAGGTAAGTTCATAATGGCTACCGTGCTGTAGTATTCCACAAGGCTTTGAGGCAAAGCATAGTGAGAAAACAAAGCTGGCGTGTGAAACTCTCATCTTTCTCTCCTTAGGAAGGCTACGCTCAGTGTAACTCAAGCCTCTGAGTGGTCCCAGGGGTAAGACTTCTACGTAAGACCCAGATTTCAGTATTTCTTGCAGAAGGTCTGATAAGGTGAACGGTAATAAAGTTGATTCGAAGATTTAGGCAGATCTAGCGAGTTGTGTCCACTGGGTCCTATTGCAAATGGGTGTAGGCTTAAAAGGAAATGACTTCTGGAAATATCAGAATCCAAATGCACTCAGATCTGAGGTTTCATTAACGTTTTATTGCCGCTATTAACAGCAAGCTACATATGCCATCAAACTAAAATCCCTTGAATTGTTCTGTAAATGGCAAAAAGGCAGACAATTTGATTCCAAACAGAATAGACAAACCACATATTAAAAATTTATAACACAAACACATACACTACCAGTTTAATGTTTTTTAAAGAATTCTCTTCTGCTCACAAATCCAGCATTTATTAAATCCAAAATACAGAAAAAGCAGTAATATTGTGAAATAGTTTTTAACATTTTAAAAAGACTGCTTTCTGTTTGAAAATATTGTAAAATGTAATGTATTCCTGTGATCAAAGCTAAATTTTCAGCATCATTACTTCAATCTTCAAAACAGTTGAGTACATTTTTTTCAGGATTTTTTGATGAACAGAAAGATGCAAAGATCAGCATTTATCTGAAATAAGCTTTTGTGAAATGAATTTTATAAAATATACTATTGCTTTCAATTGATCAAAAGTGACAATAAAGACATTTATGATGTTACAAAAGATGTCTATTTCAAATAAATGCTGTTTTTCTGAACTTTCTATTTATCAAAGAAACCTGAAAAATTCTATTCAGCTGTTTTTAACTACAAAAACAACAACAACAACAATAATAATAAATGTTTTTAAGCAGCAAATAATTTTAAATAGTGACAATATTTTTGCTGTACTTAGGATAAAATAATTCCAGGCTTGGTGAGCAGAAGAGTCTTGTGCAAAAAAAAAAAAAGCAAAAAAAAAACATTTCAAAAACTGGTAGTGTAAATTAATAAATATTTGTGAAGTTTGTGAATATGAAGATCCATACCAAGAATGTTATTTAATTGGGTAATAATTCTCTGTCTTTTGGCAAATAACAAAGCAACCAATGAACTTCAATAATAATAATAATGATAATGATAATGATGATGATGATGATGATGATGATAATAATAATAATAATAATAAAAATAATAATTATTATTATTATTATATAACAAATAAAGTTTAAAGCAAAGTTTTTTTTCATGGTATTTTTTTGACTGGTGTAAACAACCTAGTGTAAACACTGTTCAATGGTACAATGTTCAGACCGAATTAGCTGGTGATTTGGTGTTTTCTCTCCTTCCCAAAACAGCTGCAAGACCTCTGCTGTTACGCAACTCCCAAACATCTGTTTCAGTTTGCAATAGTGGGCGGCTTTCTATGTCAAAGCCTGGTGAAGTGTGGCCGGCTTTGCATGCGAGCGAGTTACAGTGCACTGAGAATTTTACTTGTTTGTCCTCTCATGTAAATATAGGCTCACAGTAGGCTGTTTGTGCCATTTTTCAGCGGAGTGACATTATTTCCTCAACCTCAGATCTAATACCCTGTTGTGGAAAGTTATTGAGTGCGATCCGCCATGTAGAAGTTGTTACCTCATTCTCACGTTATAGAAAAGCCTCCCTCTCACTCCCAGGTGCATCCTGTAGAGACAGAATCAAATGAGACAGATGTTTACTTCGGAATTTTTTCTTTCAATCCTTTAGAAGAAAGTTGACAGTATAAATAGACTACGTCGTAACTAGCTGAAAGTGTTTACTACTTTTACAGAATGCACCGACCGATGTTCAGCTTCTAAATAAAGTAATTATAAATTTTTGCACATTTTTCTTTAAATTACATCACAGCAACCAAAGTCAAATCCAAATGAATACATGTACGAGTTACTTAACTTGTATAAATACACAAGTCTTTATAAGATTATAAAAATTATATAACCCATACAAGACTTTTTAAAAAATGCATTTGAAAATATTTATCCTCCCTTGTAAAGGTTTCTAGTGCAGTACTAGGCATATGGTCAAGCTGCTTCTGACATAAAAAGGAAACAAATACATGACCCATTGTTCAACTAAGGTGCATGCAAGTCATAACCACAGGCATGTAAAAACTTTCCACTGTACAAACCACATTTTCAGATTCAGATGCGACAGCAAGATTTATGTTTGTGTATGCACTGACTAATAATATCTCATATATTGAATCTTTCTCAAATGGTTGGATGTCTTCTATAATTTTCTCAAGTTTTAAAATCCACCTATCACACTTCATATACAATCTTTTGAATTGCCTCACCATTTTGCAAAAGCCGTAAACAGTGAACAGTTGGAGACTAATGAATTTAATTTGACTCCAAGAATAATCTACAACAGTGAATTCCTATAAACATACACAGCTATCTCTTCTGACAGAGCATTTTGTGTTTTGTGTTTATTTGAGGTAAGCCACTACATACTTGTTTTTACACGGGTGTGGGAATGTGATAAGTTCACCGCACTCCACCTATAGAAAGAGGATTTGGAAGCAACATTAGCTACTTTCACACGATCATAAAAGGATGTTGCCTCACAAACACATCTGGGTGGTAGTTCCACCCTAAACTCTTTACTAAACCCAGGGCTGGTGCAAGAGGTCAGATATACCAAGCAGAAGTTGCCCAATGACTCTAATCCTTCATGGGGTACTTGCTTGAACATACACAACTTTTGTTAGTTAGTTCCTCAGCTTGATGAGTGTGTAAAAATAGCAAGAAAGATCCTGCAACTTTATCTGAGTTGCTTTTATTAGGCTCTCCTCAAAAAGAGACCCTTTGTAGGAGGCCGAAGGGAAGGTGCTCTCATTTAACAGTGCTGGAATTCTTCCTAAACGCCTGAGATCTGAGAACTGTGTCCGTCTTTCCTCAGGGGTTTAGAAAACACTGTGAATCGCTGTCTGTGTGAGAGGTTTGCTCCTCTCTGTGGTACCAGCCTCGCAAAGAATGTGCCTGGAACATCTTATTCTGACCAAGTGGGGCAGAACAAAGGCCACCAGCATGAGACTAAGGATTTCACAGGAAAGCCTCGAATTCAGACTCCTACCACGGGACAAGCACAGCTTGTTTTCTAGCACTGACATGTGTCTTGGGCGAAAGTGGGGTGCCCTTATTACATAACCAAAAGTTTTCGTGAACAGCCCATGTGTACTTCAAAATTGTTGGATTGTCGGACTTCTGGGAGTGTTTTGATACATTTGACTAAAGACATGTACTATGTATTATGCCAAGTATTACGTCATGACAACTTTTAATTAACTCCTCTGTTGAACTTCTTGGGAGTGGGCGATATGAGAAATTTTTAACGCTGATATTTATATCCATCTCTTAACCATTTCAGCCATACACATCATTAAATAGTAATTAAGCCTGTCATGGCACCAAACTGTTATAAACCGAACAAAATCTTACTGGTTTCATAGTTTTTAAAGAGATAGTTCACCCAAAAATTTGCCCTGGTTGCTCCAAGCTTTATAATGACAGTGAATGGCTGTTGAAGTTGAATTGTTGAAGTTGTTGAAGTCTAATAAAGTGCATCCATCCATCATAAAAAGTGCTCCACACATCTCCGGGGGGTTAATAAAGGCCTTCTGATGCAAATCGATGTGTTTGTGTAAAAAAAAAAATCCATATTTAAAACTACATAAATCTTTTATTAACCCCCAGGCCGTGTGGAGTACTTTTCATGATGGGCGGATGCACTTTATTTTGCTTCAAAATCTTGACCATCATTCACTGCCATTATAAAGCTTGGAAGAGCCAAACATTTAATACATCTTTCATTGTATTCATCTGAAAGAAGAAAGTCATATACAGCCAGGATGGCTTAAGGGTGAGAAAATATTTTTCATTTTTGGGTCAACTATCCCTTTATTATTGCCACTCAAATAGCTCAAATTAATTAAACTAATAATTAATAACAAATTATGCAACTACTGTAAGTATTTTAATGCAAGTATCTTGCTATTTATAAATGTACTAAGTAGCAAATATTAACTGCTTGATTATGTCACAAAATATAAACTGTGTTATTGCACAGCTCTCTCTCTCTGTGTATATATATATATATATATATATATATATATATAGCCAACTTTATCCAACTAGAAACTAGAATTACTAGAATTATACTTATACATAGAGTAAATTTAACATGAAGATATTAAGATATTATAAACATTAATATCAGACTATTCTGTAAAACCGTTTTGAAACTATTTGATTGTAATTTGATATATGTGTGCCAGACAGATCAACTTGTTTTTCTGCATCTAACGACTTGCCGGAAAGGATATAGTATTCTGAGTGGCATGGTTTTGTGCTTCAGATTGTAATCTGAACAGTTGAATTGCTGACGTATTGTTGTTGTTGTTGTATAACTTTATACGTTGTGAATGCGTGCGAGTACAGGGAGAGGTCGACTCTGGGTCAGATGTCTCACCTGGGATGCGTTACAAAACCAGCTGAACTGCACCCTTTAACCTCTTTAGAGCCCCTAGGGTAAGTTCAAACTGTTTTAATTTCACAATATTGGAACAGCTTAAGCAGACATGTAAAGACAATTGTAAGTCTCAGTAATTATTGTTGGTTATGAAACTGTTCTTGTTATGAATGTCTCCCTTTTAATAGAACCATACGGCCAAGTGCTGTTGAGACCATCAAAAAGCATCTTGTTTCTAAAATAACCCTTGCATTCTATTAAATCAAATAATATGCATAGAATTTCATTTCTTAACTGAAAAAATATTAGTTGAAAAACACTGCAGAACAATTATGAAGTGATTACTCATGCAAATATCGTAGGCGTGTCAGTTCTTGGAACTGAACGCATCTGTCTTCAGGACACCTCATGCTTGACAGTAAGGCATTTAACCTTCTAACCTAGTCTAGGTCCATGGCAAAAAACAAAGAAATACTTTATACTGCTTGCTGAATGTCATAATTTCAGTTACGGAATTTGAAACTCATACTTCATTTGCATGTAGAAAAGTAAGGTGTTTTATACACTCACATGCAGCAGCATGACTGAATATGAGCGTGTCTGTATGAGCCGAGTGTGACTCTCAGCCAATCAGCACTCGGGTCCCCTGGGAGTGAAATCAGCATGTCTTCTGCCATAAATACTCTCTCTACTCCCACACACAAATCTCACTGGTCATCTCAAAAAGACCAGAAGGCATGAAAGCAAAATCCATCTATCCATCCATCCATCTATCTGTCTGTTCATCCATCCATCGAATATTCATTTATCTATCCGTTCTATCCTGTTCATCTATCTGTCGATTCATCCATCCATCCATCCATCCATCTGTTTTCTCATCTGTTTATTCATCCATCCATCCGTTTGTTCACCTGTCTATTCATCCATCCATCCATCCGTCCTGCTCATCCTTCTGCTTGTCCATCCATCCATCCATCCATCCATCCGCTCATCCATCCGTTTCATCATCCATATGTCTGTCTGTCCATCCATCCATCTGTCCATCCATCCGTCCGTCTGTTCATCCATCCGTCCGTTGATCCATCAATCCATCCATCCATCCGTCCGTCCTCCGTCCATTCGTCCATGTCCATCCATTGTCCATCCGCTTGTCCGTCCATCTGTCCATCCATCCATCAATCCATCCGCCTGTCCATCCATCCATCAATCCATCCGTCCATTCATCCATCCATCCGTCCGCTTGTCCATCCATCATCCAACGGCCCATCCATCCATCCATTTGTCTATCCATCCATCCCTCTGTCCACCATCCATCCTTCCATCCATTCATCCGCTTATCCATCCAACCATCCATGTATCATTCTGTCCATCCATGTATCTGTCCACCATCCATCCACCTGTCCATCTGTCCGTTTGTCCATCCGGCCTCCATCCATCCATCCGTTTAACCATATATCCATCCATGTATCCATCCGTCCATCCATCCGTCTGTTTATCCATACATCCATCCGTCCATCTATCCGTTTGTCCATCCATCCATCCGTCCGTCCATCCATCTGTCTGTCCGTCCCTTCACCCATCCATCCATCTATCATGGCATTTTTCAGTTCTAATTTGTGTTTTAAGATACTGTATGGTTTGTGTTTATGAAATTGCCCAAAAATCGTGAGACAATATGAGGCCACAGAAGAATCTCACTCTTTAAGGTTCAACTTTTCATAATCTTGCATGTTAACAGCAGTCTGGTGTTCTTTTTCGTGAATCATCATCCAAAATCTAATTTTGCAGATCTTAGATGCTTATAGAGAGAGAAGAAAAAAATTAAAAAATTAAAAAAAAAATCACCACCAGAGTTCCGTGAGGCTCATTTTTCTTGGAATGCATACAGGTTTGGAAGATTAGTTTCTGAAACACACAGCTCCTCGATTACATTCCAAAAGAGCAGAATAGTTGCTTAGAAGATGATGGAAAAATTCTGGAAACTGGGCTTACCTCACTTATTTACATAGCACTAATGATCTGTGTAGCATAATTGTAAAAGTGTGTATTTTTCTGAATTATGTTTGGAGCCTGTCACGACTATGGAATAATCAAAACTGTGGATCTGTTTGTTTTGGCAGTGCTGAGTCCTACAGGAAACTAAATGCAGTAAACAACATTTGGCATTACCTCAAGGGTGGGTATTGTTAAAAGTGAGTGTTTTCAAAACACAACCCGGATGTTCATCTTTTCCTTATGACGTTGGTTCAATGAAATAACAGAGGCCTTGGAGTGCTGTTAGCCTGATCTCTGCACAGGTGAACCATTCTTGCCATTGTCTGTATAATTGCTTCTAAAATATAAAATGAGGACAGCTGGGCCTGTTGTTGCATTAACAACACGTGCCTTAACAGTAGGATAATGACTTTACCTGGTTAATGCTTGCATGTTAGAATTTGTGTCCTAAATATGATCAAAATATTTTGATCTGGTTGCTAGGCATAGAGGCCAATGAGTGCTGCACGTACAGATCTTTCACGGTGTTCATGATGTTCATTTAGCAGGCATCTACTAAGCTCTGAGAAAGTACAAGTTATTTTTGACCACATAAACCATTCAGTTTTTCCTGCATCAGGAAACTCAGGACTCATAAGCTTCCACGCTAGATACTATTTAAGGAAATTTTGCCCCTATGACGTGGGGAGAAGTTGACAAAAATGCTTTTTAACAATGGCGTGACATAAGTTAAAAAAAGGCCTAAACCACCAACGCAATGACAAGGTCATTCTGTTATCTCTCATACTGTACCCAAGCAAAGAAATGTATGATTTATTTTCCAGAAACCGGCAAAAGCAATACATCCTTCCTAATAAATGAATCCGCAGTTAAAAGTAGTAGCACAATGCTTCCTTGTTTCACACAGTGACTACAACATTTTTTCTCAAGGACTATTTTTACAGATGTTTTAAAGCATTGGCAAAAACAGTCATTGTTGAGAAATCAAGATTTTTAAAAAATACTCAGTTACTTTTTAATTGTAAAATATAGATGGGCTGCTCAACTCTCGTCCATCCACAGTAATCACAATAAATAGGAATTAAAGCTTTGCAAGCTTAAAAAAGGAAGTAAAAGTGTCATAAAAGTAGTCCATATGACTCATACAGTTGTATGTATTCCAAGTCTTCAGAGTCATATAGTTTTGTGTGAGAAATAGGCCAAAATGTAGGCTGTAATTTGGTGATAATCTTCCCCTTCAGCAAGCTACTGGGACCAGCTCATTGAGTCAGTGAGTTGAACTTAAGAACTGGAGCAGTCAGATTCAAAAACGAATCAATCAGATGAATTGGACTAAGTGATTCACTGAAAGAGTCAGAATTAGGGCAGATAATATAGAAATAATGTCAGCCAAGTCTCGTTGTTAATATGCAGGTATTAGCACGTAACATTTACAGGTTTGATTGATGCGGAAACGCACAATTTGGACATATTGAAACTTCCAAACCGTAAACATTATTATGCATGCACTATCAACTTCTTATCAAAAAATCATTTAGATTTTAGATCCCTGAACCCTATCCCCAAACCTAAACTTGACCATTTTATATACAATATAAAAATAATAAATAAAATGCAAAAGACAGAAACATGTAATAACAATTCATAAGGATTTGTTTGCATTTTAGATGCCGTCAGTACATCAATGTTGCACATTCTCTTAAGTAGCAAGGGTATTTTTGTAGCAAAAGCAAAAAATACATTGTATGGGTCAAAATGATCGAGTTTTCTTTTATGCAAAAATCATTAGGATATTAAGCAAACATCATGTTCCATAAAGATATTTTGTAACGGTTCTACTGTAAATACACCAAAACATAATTTTTGATTAGTAATATGCATTGCACAGAACTTCATTTGGACAACTTTAAAGGCAATTTTCTCAATATTGTGATTTTTTTGCGCCCTCAGATTCCAGATTTTCAAATGGTACTCTTATGCCTGGTTTTGTGGTCACATTTCAGTTTCAAATAAGTAAATCTATGTGTAGCAGAACTACACTTGATGAGTCACATTAACCTCTTATATGACACTTTTATGGTGCTTTTTCTCATTCTGGAACTTCAAGGCCCCAGACCTCAATTGCTTTTTATTTATGTTGAAAAAAAGAGACCAAAAAATTCTTTAGAAAATCTCCTTTTGTGTTCCACAAAAGAAAGTCATATGGTTTTGCAACAGCATGAGAGTAAGTCCTTTAATGTATTACTCTTGAGGGCAAGGGCTGTGCTCATTTCTGAAGGACTATGTAAATCTTCTTAGATCTGTTCGCCTTAGTGTTGAAAGTGAAGAAAAAAAAATAACACATAAAATTAAAAACTAGTTATATCCTATTCAATACAAAAAAGGTGCAACCTTGTTTATATATCTAAGACATTTGGAATCTAGACATCAGCATGTTGATATTTTTAATACAGTTATATAACCTGCGTCTTTTCGTCCCATGTCTACAGCAATAAAGAAGGCATTAGTGTAATGGACACAATTAAGTCTACCTTGGCAAGGTACACACTCAGCTTGAGCTTAACCTGCTGTCTGTGCGCTCATGTCTCCTAGTTTTCAAAACACTGCACATTCCCAGTTGTAAAATCTCAAAATATTTACCAAAAAGCTCCCAA
Organism: Labeo catla; assembly: GCA_012976165.1. Taxonomy (NCBI): domain Eukaryota; kingdom Metazoa; phylum Chordata; class Actinopteri; order Cypriniformes; family Cyprinidae; genus Labeo; species Labeo catla. Next base: position 104,550 of record VONZ01000629.1, on the reverse strand, counting down.
ACGTAGCCAAAAAACTGTACAGAAGTCTTCAGAAGATGTGTTGGCAATGTTTTATGATCGACACCACACTAAGAAATGTCAACTAATGATACAGATCAGAATTTATCAATCAGTACTGACACTTTATTTTTCAGGCTAGACCAGCCAATATGCTGGAAAACAACTGGAGTTTCTAACGACAGTTGCAGTGACTTTACCATTTGGTGACTGGCTCTTGTACAGAGAAGGCGGGACTATTCTGCCATAGTGCACTTTGCACTTTCTCCCATTCGTAAATAATAGGAGTGCACTGACTTTAGTCTTTGAAACAAAGGTAGAAATACTGACAGGTTGCCAGGTCTGTGAAACAAATCCAAGCCAGTTGCTATTCAAAACTAGCCAAATCACATTTGGCTCCATCGAAATAGGGCGAGAGATTGTTTTAACCTAACCTATGGACTAAAAAAACAATCTGCAGCAACAGTGTAAAATAAGCCCAATTCTGCAGAAAAAACACAGACTTGGCAACACTGACCTGGAAAAGCATCCACCTCAGTTAACATAATTTGCCACCGTTGTTTTCTGGCAGACACAAATGGACAAATCTGAATTATATCAGATTTATTTCCACACATGAATGAGGCCTGTGCCACATGGGAGGAAAAATTCAGAATTGGGTCAATTGAACGTAATGTAAATGCAGCCTAAAAACTTTGCAAGTACACGTCAACTAATTCTACTAGCCTTAACCCTAACCAGTCTACTAATACTCTAATGAGAGTGAGCTGACGTGTGGTTGCAAAGCTACTTATAGTCAAGAGAATGTCAAAAGTGACGGGAAAAAAAATACTAAAAATGCTTGTTAATTTTATTAATGAATGTCTTTAGATATGTTGAGTGGTGAGATTGTTATCTAATCTGAGCTCTTCCAAATACTAGCCCATCAGTTTCTCTTCCTGTTTACACCTTCAGGGGAAGAAATGCCTCTAACAGACCAGTGGTGGGAAATTTACAGCATTCCTTACGTCAAGTAAAGCGGCTGCAACTTCTGCAATTGTAATCGTTAAAGTCTCCAAGGTGAAGTGGGGCAATCTCTGTTGAATGTGTCATAATGAAGATGAATTACCTTGAAAAGAAGGTTGTAAGTACTAAACCTGAGCTTTGAAATAAGCTGGTTTCAACGCAAACACATCCAACTTGTTTTGCTTTTGTTTTGATGCCTCAAGCAGCGTTAAAGAAGAAATATGGGAAGTCATAAAAATGAAGTCATGGAGTAATAATGAGTATGAAGAGTGAGACTAATTGCATGGTGCTTACATGGCAATGCAGGATGAAGTCGAGCCGGTATGGCTCCCTCTCTGTTTGTTTCTTCATATAATTTGACACAGTAATTATTACCCACCTGTCCCATATGTTCAACATACAGCATTTTTCAACCAACTGAATAGGAACACAGTGTTCTCTAGAGAGTTTTACAACTCTCCTGTGGTTTGGGAAAAGCAGCACTTCACACAAGCATGCTAGAGATTATTAGTGTGCTGCAACCCAGTCACACAACATTACAATCCTACACAAACACATGCACACTTCATATTCAGGATGCAAGACGCTTGGGCCAGGGCTCTGCACAGAAAATGACATGCACGTTGGTTTATTTACTCTTTTATATAATGCATTCATTCCCTTGTTTATTGACTGCAGATGGGGAGATGTCCTAGTTTACAAACGGTTCAACACACGCCTTTCCTGTATGCATGATAAATATATTCATATCTCATCAACACAGATGAAAACAGTTAAACTGCAAACTGAACAAGACTCAAACTGCAAGGAAAACAATCCAGGCATGAGAGACACTTTCATGTGAAATGCCACAGGGCAGATCCGTGGTATTGAAGAAAGCACTACGTAATGGCCAAATCTACTTTGCTTTAGGATAGCAAGTGAATGAAGCTTACAGGTTCACTGTGCGATCTGGATAAAACTGGATGAAAGTCTATTAAAAGATTAAAACAGCAACACAAACCAAAATTACATTAAAATGTATTCAGTGGTTAAAGGAAATAACACTATGCCTGTCTGACAGGTAGAAATGTCCAGACACTTTAGTCACACTTTAGCTCACTGTTTAATGTTTGATGGATTTAGCAGGTTACTTTAATTTGACTGAAACATCGACTTCAACTGAATTCAGGAAGCCGCTGGCAGAACACCTGAACATAATAAAATTACAGCCTCACTCCTTCCCAGACTTTCCACACTTGAGCAACAACATGAGTAACAACATATAAGCCAAAAATAAATAAACAAAGAAATATTACCATGTCTGACATAAATGACATTTTGCAAAGGGATTTTTGGTCTTTATTTACAGCTATAATTATATTATGTATATGTATGTATATTTAAAAAAATGTAATAAATCAACTAATAAATAAATCAATCAATAAATAAATGTCATTGTATCATATGGTGTTAAGGTATTGGATAAGTGAATTTTACTGACAGAAAAACATCCAAAAACATACAGTACTGTGCAAAAATTTTAGGCCACTAGTATTTTCACCAGCTAAAAATGGTTTAAAGTAAGTTATTTCTATCTTTTGCTGTAGTGTGTCAGTAAAAAAAAATATCAGTTTAATTTTTACACATTCTGTTTTCCATTAATTGTAATAATCTAGTGAGATTTTTGTTTGCACAAGGAGTCTGACAACAGCGAGTGCTCTGCACAGAGATCTGATCTCACCATCATCCAGTCTTCCTGGAATGACATGAAGACACAGAACAAACTGAAACAGAGTAAATCCAGAAGAACTGTGGCAATGTCTCCAAGGTGCTTCAAAAGACCTACCTGCAAAGCTACCTGAAAAATTTTGCACAAGTGCACCTAGGGCAAAAGCTGCTGTAAACGCAAAGAATGGTCGCACCAATGATGATTTCATTTAGTTAATAGAAGGTAATTGATAAAGAAAATCTATTTATGACAGCATCCTCATTTTACAGCATTTTTACACAAGTGCCTAAAACTTTTAACAGTGCTGCAGCTTTGCAGGTAGGTTTCTTGAAGCATCCTGGAGACTTTGTCACAGTTCTTCTGGATTTAGTCTGTCTGAGTTTGTTCTGTTTCTTCATGTCATTCCAGACAGACTGGATAATGATGAGATCAGATCTCTGTGCAGAGCACTCGCTGTTGTCAGACTCCTTGTGCAAACAAAAATCTCACTGGATTATTACGATTAATGCAAAATGAATGTTTAGAAATGTAATCTGATATTTCCTACTGACACACTACAGCAAAAGACTGACTTTAAACCATTTTTTAGCTGATGAAAATACTAGTGGCCTAAGACTTTTGCACAGTACTGTATTTTATCTACATAAACATTTTAGACATAAAATTTAAAAGAGATGTGCACTAAATGTGCCATAAGGGAAATTTTTTTGAAACTGAGATTTATGCATCATCTGAAATCTGAATAAATATGCTTTCCGTTGATGTATGATTTGTTACTTTGATACACTGTAAAAAAACTATTTGTTGAGTTGACTTCAAATAATTTGTTAACCTGCTACCTTAAAATTTTAAGTTCAGTCAACTCAAATAAGTTTAGTCAACTTGAAATGTTAAGTTGTACTAAGTGAAAAATGTGGTTTGTTAAACTTAAAAGCTGGGCTTGTTACCCAGCTGCCTTAGAATTTTAAGTTGAATGAACAAGTTGTCACTTAGTACAATTTAACATTTCAAGTTAATTAAACGTTTTTGAGTTGACTGAACTTAAAATTTTAAGGCAGATGGGTAAATTATTATAAGTTGACTCAACAGAATGTTTTTTAACTGCAATATTTGGTCACATACAACTATTTGAAAATCTGGAATCTAAGGGTGCAAAAAATAAAAAAATAAAAAAATACAATTTTGAAATAATCACCTTTAAGTTGTCCAAATTAAGTTCTTAGCAGTGCATATCACTAATCAGAAATTAAATTTTGATATATTTACAGTAAGAAATTTACAAAATATCTTCATGGAACATGATCTTTACTTAATATCCTAATGATTTTTGGCATAAAAGAAAATGAAGATATTTTGACCCATACAATATTGTTGGCTATTGCTGCACATTTACACATGCTACTTATGACTTGTTTTGTGGTCCAGGGTCACAAATGTTTAGTAACACGTTTGCAGCTTCTCAATACAGAAAGACATACACAGTAAATCAGAACTAGTTTTTATATTTACGTAGCTATTTGTTTGAACATTTTTTTCACACACAAAAAGAGTCACAAACTAGACTTGAAGCTTAAAAAAAAGGTGTGGAAGGTTTTTACATTCCTCTAACTCAGTGGTTCTCAACTGGTTTGGCCATGGGTTTCCATGTTTCCATGGTCATCAAGCCACGGTCCACTTTTTTAGGATTATACATATAAACAGCCTAAAAGGTGAGGCTATTAAATAGCAGTCCCAAACTAGTTTTTGTTACAATTAAGTTGGAATGAGCCACCACAGTCATTTAAAAATATACAGAATAACGCAAAATGAAAATAACAGGGCATTTTTGGGTTATGGAAACAACCATGGTGAACATGTTACAAAAATACCTATAGAATAATGACACTGACATTAAAGGGGTCATTGGATGCAAAGTTCACTTTTACATGTTGTTTGAACATTAATGCGTGTTGGCAGTGCATGTACACATTTACCCTATAATGATAAAAATCCATGCAAAAATCCATCCCCTTTTTCAATTCAAGCCATTCTCAGATGCCTGTTGGTGTGGCGCCACACTGACAGAGGCCACTCCCACGATAGTTGATTGACATGAGCATCTTACCTTAGACCCGCTCTAAATCGGCTGTAACAGTCCGACCTCCATTGTTTCGATGCCGGAGCAGAGGTGTAAGTTAAACAAGAATATCTCCGACTGAGCGATTGAGGTGTTGTGTTGCTGGATGTAACAATGACATCTGAAGATGCAGTGGATTACGTTTGTTTGTGAATGGAATGCGCCTCCCGATCTACATATATCCGTCTATGTTCGTGCAAATCATTCGTGATTCAGCTTTACTTACAGCAGAAGTGAGTATAAGGGTTTTTTTTATGAATCTTTGCGATCGCCTTTCCTAATGTGCTAGTTAGCAAGTTTAGCGGCTAAACACGGCTAAAGTAAACAGGCTCATCACTCCACAGAGAGAAGAGAGGGGCGGGGTGAGCAGAGCTCATTAACATTTAAAGCAACCTCGACCAGAACAGGATGGTTTTTGCAGAGCTCTTTTTGACAAGGTAAAAATGGTGGTGTTTAACACTACCATTCAGAATTTTTAAGTATATTATAGACTTTTCATTAAGACCCTAAAGAATCATATCAACTTGTGGAAAATGGGCGTCCGATGGCCCCTTAAAGACTGACAACATCTCATCTGACTGCAGATACTGAATCTGGACAGCCAACGCTATCTTGCGACCAATTCGTACATATTTTTCAAGGCGGCTAATTCGTACAAATTTGTTCAGGGTCGTATGATTTTGTACAATTGGTCTACACCCCAGTGACGGGTAGGTTTAGGGGTAGGTCATTCGTACCAGTTCATACAAATTGGGGAACTCCTAAAATATGTACGAGTGAGGTCATGTGAATTAAACACCTCGTAAAATATGTACGAATTGCAGTTTTTCTCAGAAACACGTTACTTAAACTGCATTTGACAGAAGTGTCAACAGCTTTTGCACATCTTTCAAAATAAAAGTCTCGCAGAAAATCATTTAGAATTATGCTTTTTGTTGTTGATGATCTTTGACTGTACACTTCCGTGACCCACTTTTGTGTTGCAACCCACCAGTTGAGAAACACTGCTCTAATTCACTTACCTTCTACAGAGCTGCTGCTAATGCTATTTCAGTCAAACCAACACTATGAAAAAAGATTACGGCCTGACATCACTTTAAACGTGCGGATTTAAAAGTTTAATTAAGGCTTTAAAAGTAAAAATACACACTTTGGCACCTCCATCACAGCTTGGAAGGGTGTTTAAATACAACAGATTTTAATATTTACTTTATGGTTGTATGGTTTACTGCAAAAAGTTACTAGCGGTGATTTTTCAGCTCAGTACCACACGTATTTTGTGGGGTTTTTTTTAACAGTTTATTTGATTTTTAGCATGTGCACTGTATCAACTGAAAACATGTTACTCTGGAAATTTCTTCAGGATGATAAAGTTTATAGCCTAAAGACTATAAAGTACAGTGAGCTTGCTGAAGTGTTGGGGGAAAAATAACATTTTCAGCTGTTAAGAATCTAAAATGACGACACACAAGGGATCTGACCTTGCAAATTAGTACACAGGCTTCTGATTCGAGTACAAATCTCCACCCTACATGCATTTAAAGCCAAGTTATGCCATGCTATCCATAACCTACATCATTAAATAGGAACTTCTGACTCTAAACAACCCTAATGTGCTTCCAAGTGGTTGCCCCGTTTGGCATTCTTGCCTTTGAAGACATTCTGATCCCTTGGATTTAATGGAGTACGATCAAAGATTTATCTCTCTGTCCTCAAATAAAAAAAATAACCTGATGCAGCAGTAATGCCTAATTATTAACCACATTTGTTTTTTTGCGCATCATCCACTTTTACACTAGTTGGAGGAGCTCCAGTGTTGGCGCATTAAATATGCTGCACACTTCTAATTTAAACCAGCATGTTGGCAGCCAGTACTGAAGTAATGCATTCAGATAAAATTAGAAAACAAACATAACTTGGGCCTACCGAGGATTCACACTCTCCTTCAGGAAGAAGATAAATTTCAGCGTTCACTATGCTAGACAAGCAGAGAAAGCTTTTACACTGGGGAGTGCATTCTTATTAAAAAGTTAGAAAAGAGTGTAAATGTGAGCACAACGTTTCAGCATAAATCACCAGCTAGACTGAAGTAAAGAGGTGAAATGGTGATAATACAGGACAAACTGTGGATAGAGGGTCTAGAATCAATCACAATAGCTGCATTTCCATTACCCTTTAAATTGCGCAAACTGGAAATGTGAATTGAAAATACAGCCAACGGACACCCGTCAAAAAAAAAAAAAACATATATCGCAAAAATTTTTTTACGCTTGCATGAAGTGGTTTTTAGGCAATTCAAAAAAGATTTTTTTTCGCATTTACAGGTAACCGCCAAGAAACACCTCACATACATGGTCGTTCTCAAGTATAAGGGGCTTTCCTTGCCATTAATGCTTAAATAACCCCTTATTTACACTGCATTACGTCTCCAACCTGGCCACTCTAGTCAATACTTGTGTTTATACCAGCCACACCGCGGCATTTTTTAAAAGCAGCTCTCTGTGCTGCTTTGCTAAAGATACACATCTACGTCTCCTACGGCTAGTGCAGTGGTTGCGATATACATAAACCTACCAACATCGACCATCATGACTTAGAAAAAAATATGGTTTAGTCTTGTAACAATAGTTAATGGAATGCCGTCATTTCAAAATTGTTTTTTTTTTTATCTGCATTTATAAAATATCGCAAACGTTTTGCACAAATCTGTAATAGAAACAAACCAATTGTTATCATTTACTCAGCCTCATGTCATTCCAAACCTGTATGACTTACTTTTTCATATGGAAGACAAAGATGATGAATATATTATTAATACAATAATATTAATAATAATAACATTTTGATATTATTATTTGTATTAAAGAATCATTTTAAAATGATGAAACTACTACTACTACTACTATTATTATTATCAAATAGAAATCATCTTCATGGCAAAATATCCAATTAGGCTTTTTAATAATTATTATTCATTTATTAATAATCCGTTTACATATAACCTATATTATTATTTTGGTGTGTATGTCTACTTCTTATATATTCAAACATGCTGTAATTTTTTTTTTTAAGTCTTCTGAATAAATTTACAATAAATATAGATTTGTCTCATTTATTTATTCATTAAAACTTTTAAATATATATTCATGATTCACATTTTTATATTCAGTTTTGCATCTATATATTTAAATTTATATCCATATACTGCAGTTTTATTATATGTCCAACTATATATTCTTATTTACTATATATATATATAACTTCTTTTAACTATATATTCAGATTTACTTTATACACACACACACACACACGATATATATATCTAGAATCTCAGGGTGCAAAAAAATCTAAATGTTGAGAAAATCGCCTTTAAAGATGCCCAAATGAAGTTCTTAGCAATGCATATTACTAATCAAAATTTACTAAATATCCTCATGGAACATAATATTTAGTTAATATCCTAATGATTTTTGTCATAAAAGAAAAATCAATAATTTTGACCCATACAATGTGTTTTTGGCTATTGCTACAAATATACCAGTGCTACTTAAAACTAGTTTTGTGGTCCGGGGTCACATATATTCACAATTTGCATTTACATTTATTTAGATTTTATATAATTTTTTTCTGTTTGGCGTTTTATTATACATACAACTTTTTAACAGAGGAAAAACTACTGAGCTGACATTTAGATATGTTTATTCCATTGAAGTTCTACTGTAAACATTTTTCAAGTAAGATAATCTCTTTTAAAGTGTACTAAAATGAACCTGATTCGTGGTGCTTTGTGCATTCCAGCTCAGTCTGAGTTCTTTGTATAAGAGCTGCTCCGTGCACATGAGAGCACATGACATGAGAGAGGAGGTGTAAACACACGCATGCAGCACAGGATTAGCGTATCAGCCCTCCCTCTCTCTACCCAGCACAGAAAGTCCAGTTTGTCCAAGAGAAGGTGCAAAACATTAGGTCTGGCCATTAACAGCTACCGCACACAGCCGACACCAAAGCCAATAACAAACTCAAACGCTGCATTGATTCATCAGCAGTGCGAAATGACAGCTGCGTGCACATTTATGCATGTGAGCGGACTTGTGCGGTACATTGTGTCCTAGTTGGAGAGACGCCCACACTGCCTCTCTAAATCCGCTTTGTGTCTAAGGAACTCTATTACACGGATCGTGTGTGGAGAACTCCCACTGTTTTGAATGAGTTATGAAGTTCAAGCCACTTCTAAACTAAGCAGACGAAATAAGCTTTATGGTATCAATAAATTCCCAGAAACACACGGACAAAAGTCCCTCAATCAATCACTCTTTAAACACCAACCCAAGGACTGTTTCCATTGGCAGCTGGTGGAGTATTTTTTGAGAGGGACAGATTTTGTTTATCTTGTTCCTTGCCCCTTGAGAGAGAGGAAACGCATATTGACTTTTTTAAAGTGCAACCCAGAACATTTAAGCTGACTCATACTTCCATCTCAGAGCTTCGATTTCAGTGTCGGAAGCAGAAAATAGCTGTTATATTGTATGTTTAGTGGGTCACAAAACTTAAATGAGACATTGGCCTCTGTAATGTACACAAGATGTCCCATGGACTAACCGCCATCAAAGCAGAACAAAAGTGTGACAGCCTTACATAAGGCTCGGAAATGAAACAGAAAGGACATGGCAAGGTTTCCTTTGAGGAAAATAGCTCCAGGGCAAAAAGCCCACAAAGAAAACAGGCCAGACAAAACAACCTGCCTTGCAAAACACATTTGTCACAATGGAGCTGCTGGCAGAGCTGAAGCATCCAGTCATATCCCTGTCACAAGCAGCTTTCTAGCTTTTATGTACCGTCCAAGACCAAACACTGAAGAGGTTTGTTTTCAAAGATTGGGGTAGTCGTGGAAATGCATTTGGGGTTAATGCGTTCGGGCAAAATCATCAAACTGCACTTGGCTAAAATTACAAAAAAAGGTTAATCTGACTTTAAATCTGGACTGGAGTGCATTAAAATACAGATTAAGCCGCTTAGCGTGTTTGGCACTTGGCAAGACAGGATGGCAATGGATGAATAGAATTCTGTAACGGTCACAAAAATACAGCCATTTCAAGCTAAACGTCCACAGCGGTTGCTGTTTTTTAGTGTTTTCACATAAATGTCTCTATGGATTTTTTAGAAAATCTGTTGTTAATCACATGCAGCTTGCAAGTTATTTCAGAATTTATTAGAATATAAAATATACATTTAAAATGCATTATTATTTTTTGCATTAGAATTTTAATATTATTATATATTTGATAGAAGTTGCTGTTTTTTAGTGTTTCTACATGTAAATGTCTATAGGAACTTTTTAGAAAATTTGTTGTTAATCACATACAGCTTGCACTTTATTGCAGAATTTATTATAATACAAAATATAAATTTAAAACACTTAGTTTTCATATTACAATTTTAATACTACTATATATTTAATAAAGGTTGCTGTTTTTTAGTGTTTTTACATGTAAATGTCTCTATAGGATTTTTTAAAAAAATCTGTTGGTAATCACACAGCTTGAAATTTATTTCAGAATTTACGGTATTACAAAATAAAAATTTAAAATGCATTTTTTACATTGCAATTTTAATATGTATTTAATAAAAGTAGCTGTTTTCAGTGTTTTTTGCATTTAAATATCTCAACAGTATCTTTTTAGAAAATTGCATAAATTTAAAATGCATTTTTTCCCATTATAATTTTAATATTACAATATATTTAATATGTAATTTGAGGTTTACGGGATCTTAAAATTACATTATATTATATTAAATCAAAAAATATTACATTTTTTAATAAGATATTAATATTTTTTTGTATTGCAATATACTATATTTAATATACTACATCTTAACATGTCAGTGCATTTAAAAAGAAGCGGTAAACATTGCACAAGATGTTGAAAGGAGCACAATGCAATGTAATGGCCATCTATCTGGCTATAGACCAACAATTTATTTACATAATAAAGTGCTGTGGATTTAGTTATCTGCCAATAAAATGAATAATATATTTAAAATGTCAGTTCAATGATTTACTCATCCACCAAAATAATGTCTTCGTTTGGAGGCTTTTCACAGCAAACACTGATGAATGTAATTCACTGGATGAATTAATTTGCATATCACATAATTATTTTGCTTACAATTTTAATCAACTGACAGCTCGGTCTTGTGCAAATACTGCAAAAACTGACCCAACTGTCTCAGCTCCAAGGCTTTTCATGCATCTGACTATGACATCATCCTAATGACGTCGGTTCCACGTGTGTGTGTCCCCATACAAAATTACAGTAATTGTGCTTCTGTCTGGTCAGCTGATGTGACCTAAAATGACATTACCCAAGGCCTCTGTGAGAATATAGAGCATGTCCTGACCCACAACTCCAGTGCATGTCAAACTTAAATAAGATATGAAGCAGATACAGAACTGAAGGGGAATTCAGCCTTGTCTGGTTATTATCTAATCTTTTCAGCATTTCCTCCTGCAAAAAGCAGTGTATGATATCTTTAAAACATCAGCACTGGGCTGGCAGAGCGGCACTAGAAGTGTGATGTTTACGGAGTTGTTTCAGTGTGTGATTTTACAACTACGAACCTATCATGTGGTTACGCAGAAGGGCATCTATATGTTTCTAATTTGATTTTAAAGCTCATTATGCTTGCAGGATTAAACTAAAAATGTTTACCATCCATCTTAGGTGGTCCGTAGGATTTATTGAAACCAAGTGCACTTGCAATCAAACTAGATTCAAGAGGCTGCAAACTAACCGCTCCGCTTTTAGGCTTACTGTGGTCTATATATGGGTAAAATACCTTTCCCATGATTCGATTAAACAAAATCTGGAGCCCTGTACGTTGCATAACAGGACAATTTTGTTGTTAAAACCCTTATGCATAGGCCAGCATGAATACATAACATGATATCCGCAAACAGAAACCTGAGCAGTCTTCAATTTATTGACTCAAGCTCCTTCTCACAGAACCAGTCTCCTGTATTTCTGGCAAAAAACAAGCAACATTCTGGGCCTCTGCTATGGTTCATCCAGTTCATCATCCGATAATGCAGGTGTAAGCTTGTAATAATGTGGTTAAGCTATCTAAAGCTTAATAGAAGTGAAAGACAACAGCAGAAGTAAATCAGAAGAGAAATCCAGAGCTCACTCTCAATCGCCCAGTTTGGAAAGGATATGCAAATATGAGGTTTCTCTGGGCCAATCAGCAACAAGAAGAGAAAACAGGGTTAGGTGGCGAGTTACATAACAGTTATAGCAGACACGAGAGAAGGGCGCTGTCTGGGGCTGCAGGCGCTCGACAGGCTCAAATCGACAAACAATTCACACTAGCGTCCCTGAAACCACCTGTCCTCCTGATTCCCATACCGTTCTGTGCTCTTGTTTGTTCATGCAGGAAAAAATAATTAAGGAGAGATAAAAGAGTACAAACAATTGGCATTATTTGAATCAGAACTACAAATTTCCATAATGGAAAATGATTAAACGGACACTTAACTTGACAAAATGTCCAAAATTAACATTTTGAAACAGCATAAATGCAACATGCAATGGTGTGGAATTAAGGGGATAGAACGTACTATCACGTTGTTCATCAACATCTCAGACTAGGGGAAGTCATCAAGCCAGAGCCTGTGAGTAGGAGGTAAACACAATAAGCTGGCACGCAATGCTTGTCTGTGTGGTCTATCGTTCAACAAGGTCAAGCTTTGTGCGTGACTTTTCCAATGGCTGTAAATGTTTGGAGCCGTTCTCTTGCAAATGAAACCTCATACAGATGCCTTCCATGCGGAACAGCGAGACAATACCAGCATTTTCCCACTGGAAAATACACTGAGAATGATTTCACATGCTGTTTCTAAACACGGATAGATGAAATCCTACATTAAGCTAGAATAAAAATCCATTAGTTGTGCAACCTGTCATTTTGGGAAATTTCAAACTTTTAAATCTTGTTTCAGTTTCTTCCTTTTTTGATCGTTTCATATTTACTTTTGAAGTCAAGTTGTGTTAAACTTTTAAATGGACAGTATTTAAAGAAAACTGTACATTTTAATTTTAATAAATGAATACTTTTATTTAACAGGGATGCATTAACTTGCATTTTAATTGTAAAAAAAAAAAAAACTGAAGGATCATGTGAAACTGAAGTAATGGCTCCTGAAAATTCAGCTTTGCATCAATAAATTAAATTTTTAAATGTATTCAAATAAAAAGTTTTTTTATTGAAAAAAATATTTAATGATTTTTGTACTGCAAATAAATGCAGCACAAACATTTATTTCATGTCTCTGTCTGCATACTAGACAACAAACTGCTTAGTGTCCACCAGCAGCCACTCTTCACACAACTGTCAGAAGACATGTCCTTTCATCTGTTATTGGCCAGCTTTGGTGGGGCAGGTTAACCCTAAGGAAAGAGCTGTAATAAAAAAGGGTGACACCTAGAAGAACACAACCCTGTCAGGATTTCCTTTGCAAATGTTTATGTGGCGGCCCACTGACCAGATGAAATGACCTAGTAAAGTCCAGACATTTTCAGAAGGCATCAAAGGAGGAACCACAAAGCCTTTGATCGCTGAGCTGTGTGTTATAATCATATTCTTCCACTGACTTTCTATTGTGCATGCATGCAAAAGGCTTTCAAATATAGACTGTCGTTTCATAACACTTTTTCCGTCATTCCAGCTGGATTATATCTGCGGTATGCAGAGATGTGGATCTACAGCCTGCCAGCGTGCAAATAGATCGGCACTGACCCCAGAAAAAACATACTGAGAAATGAAAGGCTACTGTACTTTCGAGAGAATCTAAAGCCTATTAAAACTGCAAGGATCATGTTGCGTAAAGCGATTGCAATAAAAAAAATGAATAATATATGAATAAGTAACAGTTCCAAGCAGTTCCCACAAACTTTGCAAAATTGCACAATTCCACAATGCCTCTGCAGTAAATCATAGATTACAAAATGCTTACATGGGAGGAAAAAAAACTGCATTATGCAACTTTTTATATTTCACGGTCCAACAAAACATCTATCTATCTATGAAATATATTCAAAAAATATTGATCTGTCCATCTATCTTCCATCTCTGTCTATCAAGTCGTCCGTCCCTCTGTCCATTCATTCATTTAACTGTCTATCCATCCGCTGTCCCTCCATTTATCTATCTGTCAGTCCATCTATTCATCCATCAGAATATCCATAATCAGTCCATATTTCAAAATATCAATCTATCTGTCCCTCTGTCCATCCATACATCCATGTTTGTCTATCCACCCTTTTGTCAATCCATCCACTCATTCATCCATCCATCCATCCATCAAAATATCAATCTATCCATTTGTCTAACTATGTGTTTGTCTCTCTCTCCCTCCATCTATTAATTCATTCATCCATCTACCTATCAATCCATATTCACCCATCCATCTGTTCTTCTATCTTTCCATCCATCTGTCCCTCCATCCATCTTCTATCTATCTGTTCATCCATCCGTTTGTCTCCTCTGTCTCTCGCTCCCTCCCTCCCTCCCTCCCCTATCTGTCCCTGTATCTGTACATCCATCCATCTATCTATCCATCATGTTTCTCCATCTATCCGTTTCTCCATCTATACATCCATCTGTTTGTCTTGTCTGTCTCTCCATCCATCCATCAGTCCGTCCGTTTGTCTCATCTGTCTCTCCCTCGTCTATCTGTCCCTCCATCTCCATCTATCTATCTATCTATCTATCTATCTATCCCTTTATCTGTTCATCCATCCGTTTGTCTATCCAATTTATCTATTCATCCATCCATCCGTCCATCTCATCTGTCTCTCCCTCCCTCCGTCCATCAATCCATTGTCTGTCTGTCTGTCTGTCTGTCTGTCTGTCTGTCTATCTATCTATCTATCTATCTATCCAAAACTGAGTTTCCTATTATAATGGCAAACACTGCTTTCATATGAAAGCCTGTGGTACGTGCAGAATGAGAAACAGTTATGTGTGCATGACACACCAAAATGACCTCAAAAGGACAAAACCAACTGGATTGGACTGTGCCCTCTGAGACCAATACAAATTATGTTTGTCATGCTTTCATATTTGGTTTGGAAGTCGTAGCATGCCTGATAGACTCTCTAGACGTACTGGCACAGTCACATGTTGTGGCTTTATTGCATAAGCTCTGCCTGTTCATATGGAGTTTATCAAAAGACCATGAGACTTTCATTATTTATCAACAATGCCCTAACTTTAACTCAGCCGGCATGCCCTGAGGCACGGAAACACAGCGATCAAAATCCACCGGTGCACCTGGGTTACGCTAACACATACTGATATAATAGACATCGCCTAGTCATTAGCAAGGTTATACTTCAGGATAATTAAGTAGCAACCTACTTAATAAGCAGGGTAATTAACTAGCTGGAGATCTAGCAGAGGCTGTACAGTGAGGTGTACTTAACTGTTGACCGAGACAGTGATAAGATGAGGGAATACCAGCCAGCTAAGCCACAGTACTGGAAACACACACACACACACACACACACACACACACACACACATACATACTTATATATACACATTTTATTTTTTTTTATTTAATATATATTTAAAAAAATATGTTTTACATTTAATGTATATTTGATAAATTAATAAATTATTTAAATTATTTAAATTTTAAAACTGCCTTGTTTTTCAAAAGGTCAAAATAAGCATCGATGTGATTTTGGTCAAAATAGACATCAAAAAATAAGGGATCTCACACTATTGGAAAGCACAGATGTGTACCTGACAGTGGGGGATGTTTTCATTTATTTTTCTTATCAGTTTGATAGGGCAGTGGGAACTCACCAGCCATCATATTTCTCCCTAAAGGTTCATGGGAGAGGTGACTCAACTAGTTATACTTTATTTCAAATGGCCTCACTACATCTGGAATATTGGTGTTAGCACCATGTTGCCTCGAGCTGTGCACAGAAGGAGGCATCTCCTACTGCCTCGATGCCCGTAGTGTATTTTTTCAGCTGCTAAGGACTCCGCTCAAAGCCGTACTACAGGTTACTATCGGATTAAAGGGATAGTTCACCCGAAAATTCTGTCATTAATTACTCACCCTCATGACGTTCCAAACCTGTAAGACCTTCATTCATCTTCAAACATGAAGGTCTTATGGATTTGGAACAACACGAGGGTGAGTAATTAATGACAGAATTTTAATTTTTGCGTGAATGATCCTTTTAAGGAATTACATTTAATATAACATAATAACCCACATCTGTGTGGGCATTCCATCATTACTTGGATTTAAAGTCTTTTAAAACCATTCAACAAAGTTACACACAAAAGGTAAAGTTTATGCATGAAGGCTGACCATGCATTTTCTCAGGACTTGCTGGGGCAACCTACAGTTCGGTGTTAAATCCCAGGGGCCTTATACGTCCTGTGACACACATCTGTGCTTAGCAGGAATGCCCTTTGCGGCCAGGACCTGACCCACTTCGCTCTGGGAGTGAGGCTGGGAAAAGCTCACTCAGCCTGGCTGGAGGCAAAAAGCAAGCAGCCTCAACAACCACTTTATGGCTTCACCAACACCACTCATCAACCAGGCCGCGCCTGGCCTACTCTATTTTCATCATCCTCCAACTTCAACAGATCCTCTGTCTGTTTATTTGGATGCAGACAGTGTCACCGTGGCAACAATGGTGTGAAAAGTCCATAACGGAGGGTGAGACAGAGAGAAGGAAATTAAAAGTCATTAGTGAGTGAGTCATGCCGGCCGTCCCAGAAACCTCTTCACTATAAAAGGTTGTATGGGTGTACGGCGTGTTTACATAAGAGTCAAGACTGCCACACATTTGCTGGAAAAAATGTTCTGATTCATTATTTGCAATCACTGTTTCTTGGTGAACAAAAATGCATTGCTATGGACTGACAAACCACAAAACACACTATATATATTGTAAATTAAATGTTATTTTAAAGGCAGATTGTAATATGTAACAATTACATATTTTGTACCATAATCCTAACTATTAAAATGTAACAAAATTATCTGTACATAAGCTTCTTTGTTTTGTCTATATATAGACTACAACAGGCTGTGAGAGCACTCATAGCCTTGAGATTTTCCCCCTAGTGGGTTTTTACCAGGCTGAGTCAGGAGCTAAAAGAAGACTTTTAAATAGCTAGGCCAAGACTTGGCAAGCTTAGTTGTACTCAACAGTGAGGAACATCTAGTGACAGATGATGTTAATTCCTGTTGGGAAGCACAGCCTCTCAGCTTCTTAGCATGGGCATGAACACAATTCCCTATGGAGTCTGGAGGAACTGAAAGTACTAACAGAATCCCAGTGCTAACAGAGTGATCCAAGGCCATTAAGACAGCCATCGCTATGCCACCAGAAAATCAGACACATTTGCTTTGCAAGTTGCGATGCATTTGTTATTTTAATATCTTTCTCCTGCATATACTCACCTATTATTAGTGAAAACAATGGCTGTGCATTCTTGGTGAAAGAGAATGGGGGACTATTGTGTCAAAATTGAGAATAGAGGGGATTATTTCAATGGAAAAATAGGTATTTTGTTTAGAGCTGCACACCTGCATTAAAAAAATAAATAAATAAAGAATTGAAGGAAAACAAAAAAGCAGAAAGCACCAAATAAAATAAATAAATAATAAATAAATAAATAAATAAGAAAAATAAATAAATAACAGTAAAACAAAATAAGCACACATAAAAACAAACCTTACCAGAAAAAGAAAATCAGCAAAACAAAACAAAAACAAAACAGAAAACAAAAAAGAACAAAACTCCAAACAAAAAAACTAATAAAAACAGAACACAAAAAACCAAACAAACAAAAAATGCAATAAATCTGAATGTGAATGGAATAAATCTGTTTCTTTCTAAGCATTCCATTCACTCCATTACGCTAAATCACTTCTTTAAAGCCCATATTTCAAACATAATGTTGAAAAATAAGTTTATAGTGCATTTTTTTCTGCTGCAGTACTCTACAGAAAAACAAAGCAAAACAAAAACACATAACATAAAAACAAAGCCGACAAAAAAACAAAATAACACAAAACAGCAAGAGAAAACATATCAAAACAACCCAAACAAACATAAAAGCAAATTCAGCAAACAAAACATGAACAAAAACACATATATAAAAAACATAAAAATAAAAAACAACAGCAAACAAAAACAAAACACCAAACAAAACAGAACACACACACACACACACAAAAGGTGAATGGAATAATTCTGTTCGTTGGTAACTTTGTAAGAACTAAACAGCTTTTTCAGGCCTGTTTCACTCTGCTCACACAAGCAGAGTGTAAATGAATCAGCCAGATAGAAAGTGATTTTTGCGCCTGTCACTGCTTGTTACTTTCATTAATGGCTGAGTAATTCACTCCATTGCTTTATTGCAAAGATAATGTTGATAAGTTTACAGTACATTTATTTTCCTGCTGAGTGCAGCACTCTTCAAGCAGCAAAACTGACAGCGTTGAAACTCCTTCACCCCAGCTGATCAGCGTTTCTCTGCTCATGTGTGCAGTGTGAGCACTGTAACCTGTTAAAATGGGCACCAAAATAAACACTGCTTGCATATGTGGTTTGAAACAGGCCTTAGACGTCGCCAAGACCACAACGTATGTATATATGTTTAGCTTATACTGAGACAGTGCTATCTTGAAAAAGGCTTGTCTGGTTTTGGAGCGTGAACAGACGTATCAGGTTTCTTGTTGCATGTGTGCCTTAGGTCTAGCCTTACAGCTCAGGTTGCTGCATCATTCTGACAGGTAAGAACAACAACAAGTCAAGGGTAATGAGTTGAAAAACATACTGTTTTGCAAAGCACAATATGACAAAGTGGCAGACGAGACAGGAGTGGCGTCAGCGATCTGCAATCTGGTGAAACGCAAACAAAACAATACATACAGACTGACAGGACATGGAACGCTTACTATATAAAACCCACACACAGGTACAGTATATGGAGGTCACATACAGATGCATGGTAGATGTTATACAGCACTTCCAATAAACCCATTTATTAACCTCATATTCTCCTGGTTATAGCAGTTTTGGTTATATTGTCTTCACTGACTGATTTGATCACTTTGATAGTGTTTTTTGCAGTAAAAGGGTGGAGATGTCCTGCTAGAATGAAACAAAATTCCTCAGTGTAGCAATTCTCTTGAAGTGTGGTTTGATTACACTCTTACCTGGAATGCATATTCACTACTTTTACAGGCATAGTCATATTCTGCCTTTGTCTACCCACTATGATATCTGTAGGTCAAGCAGGTGTGGTTTTCAAAGGAGGCAGATGGGAGTGAGCAACCAAACAGATGGACGGATGGACGGACGGACGGACGGACAGACAGACAGACAGACGGACGGTCGGACAGATGACAGAGACATTCTGCATTTGGATAGATAGATGGCAGACAGACAGACAATGGATGGACAGACAGGTGACTGACAGATGGACAGACAACAGACAGACGATAGACAAATGGATGGACGGACAGACGGATGGACAGATGACAGACACATTCTGCATTTGGATAGATAGCTGGCAGACAAACAGACAATGAATGGACGGACAGACAGACGACAATGGACAAATGGATGGATGGGCGTACAGGCGGCAGAAGACAGACAGATGACTGACAGACAGAACACTGAGAGGCGACGGACAGGCGGATGGGCGGACAACAGACAGACAGGCGGATGGACAGATGGCAATGCGGACAGATGACAGACGGCGAGCGGAGCGGCGACAGACAGATGACAAATGGACAGGCGGACGGACAGACAGATGACAGGCGGGTGACAGACAGGCGACTGGTGGAGCGGATAGAAGCGGATGGATGACAGACAAACAGTTGACTGACAGATGGCGGATGACAGAGCGGACAGATGATGGATGGAAAGATGACTGGCAGACAGACGAACTGGCGGATGGATGGATGGGCGGACGGATGACACACAGACAGACAGACAGACAGATGACAGAAAGACAAGGACAGATGATGGGCGGATGGATGACAGACAGACAGTTGACTGGCGGACGGATGACAGATGGACAGATGCGAACAACAGACAGACAGGCGGATGACAGGCGGACAGATAACAGAAGGACGACAGACACAAAGACGGACAGATGATGGACATGACTGACAGATGGATGGAAAGATGGACAGACGAAAGATGGACAGATAAATCGATAAATAGATAGACGGATGACGGACGGATGGACGGATGACAGACAGATAGACAGATAGATAGACAGATAAATAGATAGATACATAGACAGACAGACAGACAGACAGACAGACAAACAGACAGAGGACGGACAGACAGATACATAGATTGCAAACAGACAGACAGACAGAGTTTTGTTGATGCTGTTGGCTGAGAGCTCACAGACTAAACTTTTCAGAACTCCTATTTTAATTATATCTGTCAGGAAATATGGACTTTTCTTGCTAGCTATTCCTTTAAAAAATCCCCTATAATTAAATAACTTTTAGTTTCGGGGGGCATGTGATTAATTGTATCCTGTAGCATATGGCCTTGCCCTCCAAGCCGGAAGTCTTATCTAATGCTAATTGATATCTGTGTCACAGGAGCCTTGTTTTTTCACAGTAAGAGAGTAGTAAATGCTGCTGCACATAGATACTCAAAGACATGTGCGGCTTGTGTAGAGCAAATGGAGTTTGGCATGTTCACCCACCTGTGTAAGTGCCACGTTAAAGGTCTTAATACAGTCAATTTAAACCACTCACTGCATGTAGTATACCACACTTACCGTTCACACAGAAGTGCTATTTTTAAAACAATAAAACAATAAACAAAAACTACAACATTACAATCAGGAGAATGAACCTGTTTGTACATACAACAGATTTCATCATGTGGATTTTCATCATTTCCTCATAGCGTAGTAACCTATTGTGATGTATTTTGAGTCACAACACTTGCAAAATGAGATGTGATGTGTTACCACCAGGCAACCGATGACAACACTGACCTGTGCTGTATACACACAGCGATGTAGTTTACACCCTGGCAACTAGCAGTGTGGTGAAACAATTTTGTCTTCTTGTACATTGTACTTCCTGTTTTTTCGGCTGGGTGGCTTTGGAGGAATTTAGTACTTCATTATAACATGTCAGATTGAATTAACAGTACTGTGGAGGTAAAAACCATGTGCCTGTTTAGTGGTTTTCAAACTCCCCTAAAAAGCAGGGCAGATGAGAAGAGGTAAAGACCAAACAACTTTGTGGGTATTCCTTTGTTGTGATTGTGAGCCTAAATGATCACGCAAGTTTAGGTCAGTCTTAATGTTCACGGAGACTTAACACGTTTTAAATTGTTTTGTTGCACTTGTACTAGTTTGGGGTCAAGATTTTATTACAAATTTTTCCCCAAAACAAATATATATATATAACAAAACACAAATGCACATGGAAACAACTCCATCCATAAAATAAAACTGAACTGGGACACTCTAAATGCTCCCAGGCTGATTATTTCTAAAATAAAATATGTATGCTTATGTAACATTAACAAGCCTGCAAACTGCAAATAAAGAGTGAGGATACATTATGTTGTCCTTGAAAGGGCAAAGTCATCCATTTGTCAACGAAAGTAAACACGTCAGCTTCAGTCTGTGGGCATCATGTGATTAACCATTAATCAAAGGAATCTGGAAGAACACATGCCAGCGTTTTTTTACGCTCAGAGTACACAGATACACCTCAGGTAAAGAGGACAAATGATCCCACGCCATGCGAGGTAATGTGACAACGTCACCTGGCAGAATTCCTGGACTAATTAATGATCACGATTTAGCACTTCCTGTGTAAGTAACATGGGGTCAAACAGTTCGGCGAAGTAACATGACTGGGTTTTTTTAACCACATGAAATCTGACTGTAATGTGACACTACTGTGAATACCACACATCATGTGAATTTGAGGAAATATTAACCATTTGCAGGAAAACAGGGTACTTTCCTAAAAGAGAAAGTCGACGCAACGTTTCTTTCAGTTTTGAATGCTGTCTAAAACAAAGAAAACTCTGTCAACTATTTACTCAACTTAATGTTTTATTCAGCTTTTTTTCTATAAAACACAAAAAGGGAGGTTAAATGTATGTGGGTTCATATGCAATACTTGTATACTAAAAATTTGAGTTTATATACTAAATAAACAATTAATCGCATGCAAAATAAAAGTTTAAGTTTGCCTAATATTATATATTATAGATTATAGATTTGAGTTTAAATGTAGTACTATATATACTAAAGAATGCTCTATCGAGTGGTGACCAGTGGCTGTCAAACTCAAAAAACACTATAAAAGCATCATAAATATAGTCCATGTGACTCATTTACTAAATTTTAAGTCTTCTGAAGTCATATGATTACGTAAGTTAAAAAGATTATGACGGTTATGACGGTCACTTTCATTGTATGGAAAAGCGCAGCTTGGACATTTTTTTAAATAACTCCTTTTATGTTTTATGAAAAAAGGCGCACAGGTTAAAACAGTTCTAAAGTTTCAACATGAGGGTGAGTAAATGATGACAAATCTTTGTTTTCGTGTGAACTAACCCATTATTGTAACATTAGCTCACATATTTTGTCATTTCTGGTAAAAAGTCTCACCAAACAAAGCAAGGTTTGATTTAAGGCTTTATTTAACCAAACAGATGGTTCTAATGTCAGTATAACAGTCCAGAGAACGCGACGGATAAACAGGACGATGATTTCTAAACTCAGAGTTTGTCATGCACTCATTTTTTTCCATATACAGCATCTGATGTGGGTGGACAGCACTAACAACGCTGACTATAAACATCCTAACGAATGAAGATATGTGGCGTCACTGCGTTACGTCGCTCACAGCAGATTGCATGGGATAAGCTGTCTACAATTAGCCTGTCATAAGCCAACACCTCGTGTCCCTCGCCAACACCAAACACCCCCAGATACATTAAGCTTTTATGGCCGTCCAATGGCCTTAGATCTGAAAAGGATGCTGACCATGGGTGGAAAAGTCTCACTTAGCCCAGGAAGAGCGGTAGACATCAATAAAGATGCTTTTATTATCCCAAAATCTGTCGTTTAAAACAAGTGCAGAATCGGTGGAACATTTCAAGGTCCGGTTTCACCGAAAGCGGCAGGAATTCAGGTCAGCGCTCAATGCAGCTTGACAGGGTAGAGTATCATGAATAAAAGTTTCCCAAATGGCACGATTATGTCAGATAAGTTCAGTTTTTTCTTTGTAGCCTCCGTAGGCAAGGGGACGGTTTCTATGGTGATGCAAAGTAGCTGTAAACACAGACAGGGGAAGTGAAGCAGGAAGTGGCTGGCCCTGATGACGCAGTTGCTATCTTTTGAGAGGATGGGCATGCAAATGACACGTTTTTGCCATGTGCTTTTGCAATGCTGCATGTAAATATTTTAAGCATATTTCAATGCATGACACAAAACAATGAGAAACAACACATTAGGATTTTAGAAATGCACATTTTATATTGTTAGTTGCACTAAAGTTACAATAATTATCACTGAATATATCTTTCATAATGCCACTCAAAAATGGTATTCCCCCTAGTCAAAAGCACATGCATGTCAGTGTGTTTCAAATAGGCCACTCCACCCTTAGCTCAGTTTCCTCTGTCAAAACCACAGTAAGACACATCTTTGCATCAGCCGTTACTATTGCAGTCATTGGCTGTTATGGCAACACAAGTCACAAAGATGGGCGAAGATTATTGGCTGCCCAAGATGTCATACCACCACTCCCCACACCCACAGAACCAAAAGTAAAACATTATGTCATACTTCTGCGTGAGATATTTTAGACGTTATTGCCTGATGTGTTTTCAGTGGGATGCTGGTACAGCAAATTCATTCATTTTTTACACCAGCCACAGTCACAATGCCCCATTTAATGGCCTTCCTGGGCAGGGCTCCCAGAGAATCCGGCTAAATAAATAGGTGAGGCGTATGATTTCTAAATTTGGTCAATCTTTAAACCTATTTTGCGCTTCTACCCATGAGTCACTTTCCTACATTACTTTACTTAGCCCTCACAGTTAATGGACCTTAAATTTAGATAAGAGGCTACGTAAACAAACCTGTTTGTCAACAAGGAAGGCTGCTTGTTTTTTTGTAGGAACCATTTATAGCTTTCTTAAACATATTTGACCCTTTTTTTCTAAATTTGATATTATTATTATTACTTCTACTATTATTATTATCATCAGCATCAATATAATAATAATAATAATAATAATAATAATAATAATATCTAGTTATTTTCAAAATGTGTAATTTATAATAATACTATTATTAAAATATTATTAAAATAATTATAATATAAATATAGAATTTAAATATAATAATACTAATAATTATTATTACTTTTTTTAGTTAGTCCTTTTGATTTAAACCTCTAAGTTATAATAAATATAATGACATTATTAGTGTATTCAGGAAAACATAAGAAAAGACTACATATAACATGCAACAACAACAATAATAAAAATTAAAAATAATTCACAAATTCCACAAAATTCATAATTTATATTATTATAATCAAAATATCATTCAAAATGATTATTTATAAATACTGTATTTAAATATAATAATAATAATAATAGTTTCAACAATTGCAATTTATAGTAATACTATTATTAAAATATTATTAAAACGATTATAATCTAAATATAGAATTTAAATATAATAATACTAATAATTATTATTACTATGTTTACTTTTTGATTCAAACCTCTAATTTATAATAAATATAATAAGTATTATTAATAAAATAATTAGTGTAATCAGGAAAACATAAGACAAGACTACATACAACACACAACAACAACAATCATCACCATATTTACATAAAGTCTAGTAAAAAATAGTTATTTATAATTACTGTATGTAATAATAATAACAACAACAACAACAATAATAATAATTATAGTATAGTAAGTATTTCATAATATTATTAGTGTAATTAGGAAAACATAAGACTACGTACAGCATACAACAACATTTTTCCAAAAACCATAATTTCTAAAAATACAAAATATTATTAAAATGATTATTATTATATAAACATTTAAATATTGTAATACTAATAATACTAATAAATAATTATTTATTATTATTATTACTATTCAATCTTTTTGAAGTATACCCCTAATTGATAATAAATAATTATTATATTATTATTGGTGTAATTAGGAAAACACAAGAAAAGAATGCATACAACACAACAACAACAACACCAACAACATTATAACTGCAAATTATGTATTTAAAAAAAGACTAGGAACTATACACTTCATGATACATTTACATACATGGTGCAAAAGCATTGATTATATCTATCTGATATTTATTTTTTTGGTTTTAAATCCTAAATTTAAAATAAGCTTATTAGTACTAAGTATTATTATTAACATTAAACGAATAAAAAAGACGAAACATAACAAATGGTGAACACATGGTGTAAAAATCATATAGCATCATTCAGTTGGTATAGTTCACATACTGTGCTCCCTCCAAGTCCCTTTTCACAGTTACAAAACAGTTGAAAACCAGTTGTGTCTGGTTCTTCCCTGTTCCCTCTAGTATTCTCAAGGGAAACCGAAATCAGCAAATCAAGTCGAGATGAGTCAGAGCTCTGCTACCAAGGTCTTTGTTTCCCAATGAGAAAAACATACAAGCCGAAGCGCTCAGCGCTGCCTGTTTTTGTAGACAGGGAACCCCTCATTATATGTGGAAAGGGCCACGTCATGTCTTTTGCTCTCGGCTGACGCTTGGCCCTCATCCCAAAAGATTGTTCAAGGCCCTCAAAACAAACAGAAAATGCTTAACCTCAGTAAAAATTTCCATGAGATCCAGCTGAATGCAAGAATAGCACAAGCTATGATTAGACGAGTAAATTTATACTTAAAGTTTTTTCCCCAACAAAAGAGGAGGGGAAAAAAACTGCAAACTGAAACTGCAAGTTGTGAGTTGTCTTTTTGTCACCTCAGTTTACTCAGTCAAGCCCTTAACCAGCAAGTACCAAAACATGTTTTCTAATGAGTTTACATGGAATTGCAAAAGGCTTTCGGGTTTTCGCTCACACAAACAAAGATAAATGTTGTCACTGACGTCACACTTCGCAGTCCAAGAAACCTGACTTGCCACTCTGTATATTAGACCAGCCAAGTCATCACAGTCAGCAAAATAAATCCGTCAGGAAAACATGTACAATATGTGTAATAGCCAGAACTGAAACAATACACTGGCTTACGCTACAGGTTAACGGGAACTATTCAAGCTATGACGAATTCAATCTCTTCTCACTGTTTTTGGGTCAGAAGTTCAAAAAGATCTCCAGAAGCTGCCGACCCGTGACCTGTGGTTTCACACCGAACACTCCTCTCCAGTACAGACTCTAATTCAGAGGATAACAGGAGATTACTGTTACACAGTAAGCCAATTAAGGACCTCAATGAAAACCAGTGGATTGTAGGGTCAGCGTGGTTTTATTTAGAAGCTCAGTAGCTAGAGTGCAGACACCTAACATCTTGCAGACATATTAACCTTTTCAGAAGCGTTTACGTCCTGATCTGAGCACGCTAGGCTATTTTCAGACGTCTGGTTTCCTGGTTTTTCCTGAGTAAACATATCGCTAGTCATATGTTGCTTCATGACCTACATCTTCTGTGGAACTGCCGTCCAGCTGGACGCACCCAGCAATTGATGAATGAACACTTTTACCTCTTTCAAATTAGGTTCTTCAGATCTGCAATACAGCTTCGGCTAAATTTAGAGCGGTAAATGAAAACACACAGGACAGGAGGCGGTGATCCTCCAGCCAGTGTATTTTCATCTCGGTTCACATGTGTTTTTGATTATGTTACTTGGGGACCAAGTGAGCAGATCAGTAGAAGCGCAAACAACAACAACTATTTTTCTCAGGTTTACAGGAAGTACACAAATATCCAGGAAACAATGACTCAAACCAGTGGGGAGTTTGAATATTAACCAAATGGCATCCTGAAGTCTGTTACCTCCAGACACTAGAAACTCCCTCTCACAGACGGACACGGATCAAATTTTAACTTAAAAACAACTTAATGTAAACCCGTTAGGATTAACACAACGTCAGTCTAGTAAAACTTTTGTGTGAATGTAATGCATCAGTGCACGTTTTGTTGAAACAATTGACATGCTTTTTCCCCATCTAAGCTCTGGTGGCACTTCATAACCTATTTAATGTGACATATTTTTCCATTTAACTGTCCTAGTTATGGCATTAAGACCTGGCAACGTCATAGACTTTTTTGACTTATGTTAAAGCTGTATCCTATTTGAGGCTTTTAAGAATTACAGCTCTATATTTAGCACAAAAGTACTGAGCAGAAAGTACACTGTGAGAACAAATCAAACCAGTAAATCGTGGAATAAAAACCATCCATAAATATGTGATGGTATGAATTATTCTAAATATGTTAAATCCCATTCAGGCTAAACTGCTTGAACTTCTTCGTAATTTTCTCTGTAGGCTTATATGGCAAAAGCCTGCGACTTCCTGCAATATTAGGAAAATGTGTTTATGAAGAGCGTGGTTATTAAATACACAACACACCATTTTGGTTATTTGGGATATAAATGGAAGGACAGGGAAATTTGCTTGGCAAGAAGTGAAGGAGAGACTTTACTTTTGGCTTGAAAAGTCCAAAAACTTGGCAAAAAGAAATGAAGAGCTTCAGTTTTCTTTGGCTACTCTTCACTCCAGATGCAAGTTCGAAGTACGGTCATTGGCTTGTGCCTATGCTTTGAAAATTTTAAAAGAAAGTGTCACCGCTATTTTCAAAATTATTTAAACTGAAGTTGTTATTAGTATTCATTATTTTCAAAAACGGTTGTTTAAAGCTGTGTTGAAGTGTGGTAAAGTCAAATCATAATACACATTTCAATGCAACAGTGACAATGTCTCGGATTTCATTTCACTGATACCGAGCATTACTCAAAGAGTGCGTCACTTATTACTCTATTGTGAACAAGTCAGCGTGATGATGCAAAAAGGCCCTCCTTAGACGCATAATGCTGACTTGAAAATATTTAATTAACTGTGTCATTCCTGTTAAGCAATAACTTTTGAACTTGAACTAAAAAAGAACAAAAGTAAATATACCTGTTTTATAGTTTAAGGAAGTAGTTCAATAAAAGGTTTACAAGGTGTTCAGAAATATGCTGTAACCTTATTATAGTTGAGGTCAAATGTTTGCAGAATCTGCAAAATGTTAATTATTTTATCAAAATATGAGGATCATACAAAACGCATGTTGTTGTTTATATAGGACTGACCTGAATAAGATATAAGATATAAAAATGACTCTGTTCCAAAGTTTACATACACTTGATTCTTAATTCAATCAGACAACTGAGGGACTTATATGCAACTATTACAGAAGGTTCAAATGCTCACTGATGCTCCAGAAGGAAAACTATGCATTAAGAGCCAGGGGGTGAAAACTCTTTGAATTTGAAGATCAGGGTAAATTTAAATTATTTTGTATTCTGT
Organism: Labeo catla; assembly: GCA_012976165.1. NCBI lineage: Eukaryota > Metazoa > Chordata > Actinopteri > Cypriniformes > Cyprinidae > Labeo > Labeo catla. The sequence continues at coordinate 76,077 of VONZ01000629.1, read as the reverse complement.
GAAACCTCTGAAGGGCAGTTCTAAATGAAAAATATGATGTTTAGGCAAGATAAGAAAAAAGCTGCACAACTCCATTCTGTTCAAAAGTTTTCACCCCTCAGCTCTTAATGCATTGTCTCCCCTTCGGAAGCATCAATGAGCATCTGAACTTGTTGTAATAGTTGCATATGAGTCCTTCAGTTTTCCTCAGTGTAAAAAAATGGATCTTAAAATCATACAGTCATTGTTGGAAAGGGTTCAAATACACAAAAATGCTGGAAAAGCAAAGAATTTGTGAGACCTGAAGGATTTTTCTGAAAAACAGCAGGCAGTTTAACTGTTTAGGACAAATAAGGGACTCATGAGCAACTATCACTAAACAAAAAAAAAAACAAACAAACAAAAAAAAAAAACACAGCTGTGGACCATTTAGGTGACAACCCAGTATTAAGAACCAAGTGTATGTAAACTTTTGAACAGGGTAATTTTTATAAATTCAACTATTATTTTCTCTTGTGGACTATGTAAACATCTTTTATGTGAAATATCTTATTCAGGTCAATACTAAATAAACAATTTAGTACTTATTTTGGTAAAATAATTAACATTTTGCAGATTCTGAAAAGGGGGATGTAAACTTTTGACCTCAACTGTACATTAGTTACTTTATTATTTACCCATTTACAAATAAAATGAACAGAACAGAAACACTTTCAGCGAGCTTACAAAAGGGTGTCAACTTGAGGTTAGTTTTTATCTTTTTTTGAACAATGTACATTATCCTGATTTCTGTAAAAATATTATTTAATGGAATATTTTAAGCAATTAATAGCCAGTGTTGGGGAAAGTTACTTTTAAAAGTAATGCATTACAATTTTGCATTACTCCCTGAAAAAGTAACTAATTACGTTACTTAGTTACTTTTTATGGAAAGTATTGCTTTACGTTTTTTTTTTTTGCGTTACTTTTTAAATCTGGGCAGGGCTTGCTTCTTTGTTTTTAATATAAAACAATTCTAATGTAAAAGTCCTTTTACACCAAAAGTGAAATTAATGAATCTGAATCTGTTTTTTGTGAGTGAGATTAATTAACGCATGTTTACATTTAGTCTAGAATACAGTAAAATCATGTTCACTCCCAATTTCCCAACAGGAGACTTGTCAATCAATAAATGGGGAAAAAGTAACTGCCGTTATTTATTTGAAAAAGTAACTCAGATATTTTTTTAGGAATTCAAAAGTAATGCGTTACCTTACTAGTTACTTAAAAAAGGATATTATTACATAACTCGCGTTACCCTCAACACTGTTAATAGCGCAAAATATCACACAAATAGTCAAATCCACTGTTAATAAATATTGTTATTTGTGCTGTTTGTCCACTAAAACTGTCACTTCCTGGTGAATGCAGTCATTTAAGTGATAGTTCACACAAAAAAGAAAATTCTGTTATTAATTATTCACCCTTATGTCGTTCCAAAGGTAGTAAGGACATCATTAAAATAGTCTGTGTGACATCATTGGTTCAACCGTAATTTACCATACTTCTATATGCAAAGAAAACAGTAATAATGACTTATTTCTATTTCTTCATGGACTATTTTATCTATGTCCTTACTACTTTTCTGGGCCTTGTTCTGTATAGAAGGTCAGAAAGTGCTCAGATTTAATCAAAAATATCTTAATTTGTGTTTTGAAGATGAACAAAGGTCTTACAGGTTTGGAATGACATGAGGGTGAGTAATAATGACAATTTTCATTTTTTGGGTGAACTAACCCATTAAGTACATGTTTTTATTAGTTAAAGGAGTTACAAAAAACTAGCAGGATAGCAAGAGATATTGAAGAAGCCTCTTAAAAACAATGATTTACTTACCAATTAAAACAAGATTAGCAAGAAAGTGATCAGGACCTGTCATTTACAATTTTAACTCTCTGAGATATAAACAGTTATTATTTCTGATAGAAGCACTGACAAATGTGTAAACCACTAAGAACAGGCTATGACCACAAAAGATCCAAGAAACCGCTATTCAGCAAGGTAGAGAAACAGGGAGGGGAAGAAAAAAAACAAAACAAACCTACAGTGCAAAATCTACCACACACACATAAAAATAGTCAAACTAAAAGTGAAAGCCTTTAGCTTCTTTATCTCCAACTCTATTTCCTGTGAGCTGATCAGTGCATCCTGAAACTCTGTGCCGTCCCACCCTCTCCATCCGGACTGCCGCTCCTTCACCCTTCAGCACAATCTCACTACCGCTGAACTTGCCTCAAAAGATATCAATTTATATCTGTTTCTATCAATACCACAGAGTGATATGAGTCATAATGTAATTCCAGTTCAAAGATTTATCCTTAGAGATATAATCAGTTTTAGTTCAGGCGGAGAAAGACCTGCAGAATGTGTGTCATTTACTCACCCACATGTCATTCTATATGACTTCTGAAGAAAAAGGAGATATTTTGAGCCCATCTGTTTATTTGTATTGTACATAGTACAACTCGTATATTACATGTCTTTATAAGAAGAATGGACTTTTTTTGAGATAAGAAAAGAAGAGTGTGAATATCCTGCCTAACATCTGCTTCGTGTTCGACAGAAGAAAGAAAATGTGTTAGGAACAACATGAGAATGAGTGAATGAGATTTAACTGTCCCTTTACACAAACAAGGAGTGAATGATTTTGGGAGGGTTACCGTCGGGTCATGATGTTTAGACTGGACTGGGCAGAGAGTCTGGGAATGGAGAACTCAAGACAGCTGCTGGCTGGTATTACATTGTCAAGTGAATCAGCTAATGAGTGCCTGAAGCATCTCATTATCAAGCTCACAGCGACGTCAGATGTCGCCAGCTCAGAATCAACCTAATCTAATGGGCATGATGCATAGAGAATGACGTCCAAAATTCACTTCTGGTAAAATAAAGGAGATTTGTAAGTTATAAGAACTGGTAACACATCAACATGTTTTCTTGATGACCGGGACATTTTCCATTACACCATCAGCAAAGTGCTTACAAACAATTTGGCCCCCCTTGTGATTTCGTAGAAAGCCGTATGCACTCGTTTTGATCGATTGGTGTAACAAATGGCAATCAGGTTTTTGAAATTTGCTCTCTGGCATCACGCCTGGATCTCTAATGGGATCCTGGACTGGGGCGGCTGCGAGCGCCAACACTCGTGCTCATGTCTTGCTCCGTATGCTTTAAAAAAATGAGGACTGTTGAGTCATTCCATTCAAGTCACGCCACCACAGGTGAGGCATCGACTTAAATACGCCAAGGCACACAAACAAGATTTGTAGCCAAAACTGAAAACTCCAAGCAAAACACCCTTGACTCATCAGTGTTCATTTATGGAGATTCTCAGGTGAGAGTTCACCAGTCACAATGCTGACAGTATGATAATGCTACACAAGTGAGATCTAATATGATGAGCCATAACGAGATAACATTATCTTGTCTGATTGATGAGATGGTGGTCTTTATCTTTCTTTACCTGTAACCATATCTGAGTTTAGAAAGACAATAGATGTGTAGTTGCTATGCAACAGTCAGTAGGTAACTACCATACTATCCATGTTTCTTCAATGCAAAAGTAAGCATATGGGTGAGACTACCAGTACTACAGTAAACTGTTAAACTGTTTGCACTACAAACCAGTGTGTTCATAATTAAAATAATACATAAAAATAATATGGTAAGACACACCAATTTGTACCAGTTTTGTACAGCTAAAAATAGCTGGACATTGATGAGACTGAAAGCCAGACCCATGAAATTTACAAATGGCTACGCCCGTTCTTACTTGGAAAAAAAAAAGGTGGATATTTGATATCAGGTGTCTACGTGTAAAAAACATAGTTCCTACTGTATCTAGAGATATGTATCAGGTGTTCCCAAATAAAACAAGTGTTTCTGTATTGGACTCTGAACTTTTAAAAGATAACCAAAGGTTATAACCTGTTGGAATTATGCCTCGTCAGATAAATAAACAAGAATGTGCATCAGTGCACATTTTGGTATTCTCAGAATGCTGAATTCTCTGGATTTACCTAGAAATGAAAATTATGTTATTATTTACTTACCCACATGTTGTTCCAAACCCATATGACTGACTTTCTTCCATGTAACACATAAGGAAAGCTCTAGTCACTCTTTTCCAGGTAATGAATGCAAACCGAGGCTTTAAAGCTACAAAAGAAAGCAAAAGCATCATCATAAAAGTGTCTACGCGACCTACGCATTTGTTTTCAGATGCTGTACACTAGCTGATGTTTATGTTGTTATTTACTAAATATTGGTCCTAGCATTAGCAATAATTGATTCTCATGAGTGAATCTGTTGATGCTGCTCATAAAACTTGTTTAAATGATTCATTAATGAATAAGACTGATTCTCAAGTTTAATTGAATCAATGATCCAGCCAGCCTAAGGCTGAAGATTACATGGAATAATGACTTAAATGTAGGTCGTTCTTCACACAAAACTATAGCAAACAAGTTGCATGGACTAATTTTATGCTTTATGCATAGACAAATTCAGTGTTTGCAAACAGTGATGACGTTTTTTTGATGGGCAGAGCATATCTGGTTGCAGAAAATGATGGTTTTCAAGTAGCAGTTTATAGAGCCATGGAATAAAAGAATTAAAAAAGGTACATTTGAGTTTATATTTTAAAATTCTGACTTTACTCTCGCAATTCCGAGATTAAATCTCATGATTCTGATTAAAAACAACAACAACAACGTCATTCTCTCTTTTCACCTCGGCTCTTTTTTTCCCCTGAGAATTGACAAATTCACTATTGTTGAGTTAAATCGTTCTAAGATTTAAACAAAATTATAAAAGTTATAAAAGTTTTTGAACAGTAAGAGTTTTAATGTTTTTTAAAGAAATCTCTTCTGCTCACCAATCCTGCATTTATTTGATCCAAAAAGAAAACTGTAATATTGTGAAATATTTTTACTACTTAAAATGACAGCTTTCTATTATAATATATTTTCAAATGTAATTTATTCCTGTGATCAAAGCTAAATTTTCAGTATAATTACTCCAGTCTTCAGTGCCACATGATCCTTCAAAAAAAAAAAAATTCTAATATGCTGATTTATCTAAAATAGTTTTTTTTTCCTATAAAATAATTTTACTCTTTTTGCTGCACTTTGGATCAAATAAATGCAGGCTTGGTGAGCAGAGGAGACTTCTTTAAAAAAAAAAAAAAAAATACAAATTAAAAATCTTGCTGTTCAAAAACTTTTGACTGGTAGTGTAAGAATTGACATTCACAAATAAATCCACATTTTAAGGCTTAATGACATTTGACACAATGAACTTTCAGAGGTAGACTGACAACCTTATACAACACTTGTGTTTAAAAGCAGACACTTCACCTGTGCTAACAGGTGACTTACAAAACTATGCCTTTGCACTCACCATCACCTGTCAAATACTGATTCACTGATTGCACTGCTCTGTCAATTTCTCTTTCTGGCTGCATGCCGCGGATTCCTTCGATATTCACCATGAATAATCTCAGGTGTTACATAAAACATAACTGAAATGATGCCTGAGGGTGGATTGAACATTTACACAGCAATTACAGTCTGCAAACCACTAATTAACAGTTTGAGTAAAATGGCAGAGAACACGACATGTGGCTTCTGATGTCATTGCTTTAATCTGGGGACACAAATGTTCAACGGCAAGTTACATACTGTAACATGTAACCTCTACACGATAGTGTCAACAATAGATCATACTGACTGTCTGTGAAAATCTGCTTTGTCAAGCTTTAGTCTGCAGACCTACTGACCTGGTGCGAGCATGTGAAATGATAGTGATACAGGGAGGAAATCTCTGTGAGATATTTAGCAAGCACATGTTTAAAGTGCTACGTGCAATAATGCCTTATAGAGCTCCACACATCCTGCTATGTAAGACACCTGAACACAAATGTGCTGTGTAGACCACAGTTACATAAGAGACAAGAGCTCCTCTACTGGTGATAGTGAGATACTGCGCTGAACTGGCACACAACCTATCTGTGTCAAAGCTCACAGGCAGATGAGTCTCTGTTTTCACGAAAAATCTATTTAGCGCCACTGTACAAGGCCTCACCAGGCAAACAGCCAATATCATGCACAATCTGTCTGTGGGTTTTTAATTATCAGTTGCGGAGGTATAGGAGTTACTATAAAAAAAAGATAAATAAATATATGTAGTTAACAGTAATCACCGAATGAATGAATGAATGAATGAATTAAATAAATAAATAAATAAATAAATAAATGTTCAGGAGATAACAAGAATCAAACAAACATACAACTCTCCAGTAGTAAAAAAAATGATTAATTGATTGATAAATAAAGAAATAAAGAAATAAATAGATAAATAAATAAATAGAATAATGAATGGATGTCGGGTAGTATGCAAGAATTACTGAAGTAAAAAAAATAATGAATTAATGAAAGAATGAATGAATGAATGAAGTTCATAGTGAACAAGAATAAATAAATAAATAAATACATACATAAATAAATAAATAAAGAAAGAAAGAAATAACTGTTCAGGAGATAACAAGAATCAAACAAACATACAAATCTCCAGCAGTAAAAAAAGAAAAATGATTAATTGATTGATTTATTGATAAATAAATAAATAAAATAAATGTCTGGTAGTAAACAAGAATAATTTAAGTAAAAGAATAACAATGAATGGATGAATGAATGAATGAATGAATGAATGATGTTTATAGTAAACAAGAATAACTAAAAAACAAACAAACAAACAAAAAAAGTTCAGTAGTTAAAAAGAAACAAAGAACAAACATACAAATCTCCAGTAATTAAAAATAATCATAAATAAATAAATGTCTGGTAGTAAACAAGAGTTATTGAAGTAAAAAAACAAAATGAATGGATGAATGAATAAATGAATGAATGATGTTTATATTAAAAAAAATAGCTCAAAACCAAAAAAACAAACAAACAAACAAGGTTCAGTAGTTAAAAAGAAACAAAGAAACAAACATACAAATCTCCAGAAGTAAAAAAAGAGTCATAAATAAATAAATAAATAAATGTTCAGTAGTTAACAAGAATCAAACAAAAAAAATCTACAGTAGTAAAATTGAATCATAATAAATAAATGAATTCAGTAGTGAAAAAGAAACACTAATGTAAAATGAATAAATAAATATTAACTTATTTTTATTTTTAAGTTTTAAGTTTTATTCTGTGACGTCACATCTAATAGGCACTTACACTATTAAAAAATAGAAATGCATAAATGCATTTTTTGGATTGCCACATAAGGCCGTGCTGTGCTCATTACGGCATCTTGTTACTCAAAGCAAAAGCAAAAGAATACTACTATTAAGTGTTCACTTTTACTCTACAGAGGAAACACTGTGTGACACCCATCCTTTCCACTTCCTGGAACAGGGCACAACCCTTACAGATGGTCAGAGTATAATGGCCTAGTTACTGTGCACTTTAATGCAAGTTAGCACAATAAACTACTCCGTTTCCTGTCAGAAACACTTTCAACCGCATAAGTATAGGTTTCACTTATAGAACCAACAAAAGAGCTAAAAATATACCTACTATGGATTATAGCAGGGGTTCCCAAACAATGCAACAGACTGCACACTTCTTTAACTAAATGACAGCCTTTGATTTGTTAAGCTATATCGCTATTTCAGTATGATTTTGATTCCATATCGCTATTTTAGTATGATTTTGATTCAAGTGTGATGAGTTAAAACGCGTTTGGGAACACAACATGCGTTATAGCTGATTTTATTCACATTTGCATGATTTACAATATATCGTGAACAGAAGTTCAGACCTACTACAGCACTTCACCAATATTCTGCCAAAATAAAAACGTGAAGATCGGAGAGATTTGATCAAAGCGTAAGAGTTTGAATGTTTCAAAGTGAATAATTTTGGACCAGTGATAAAGGACATTCCAGACAATATTTTCATTGTGACTTGCAACATTGTTAGTTGGTATAAACACTCTTAAAACTATTTCCATTGAAAGTAGAGTCTTTGTTCTCTCTGTCTGGTTGTCTCAGCTGTAGCACTATGAAAACAAGTCAAATGAAGTGAAATGTCACGTCTTAACTGAAATAATGAAAATCACATTATATTTTTTATATATATATAAAAAAAAGAAATCACAACATAACTTGTGTTGTGCAGCCATATGCATTTTAAAATGAAATGAAAAAACAAAACAAAAAAACAAATAAAACTGTTAACTGACATTTAAAATAAAACAAAATAAAATAAAATAAAGTAAAATAAAATAAAAATATTTTACCAGTATACTACCACGTCACTTGACCATTAACTGAAATTTTAAAATAAAATAAAATAAAACAAATATTTTACCAGTATACTAGCATATCACTTGACCATTAACTGACATTTTAAAATAAAATAAGATAAAATAATATAATATTTTACCAGTATACTAGCATTCTCCCTTGACCACTAACTCTTACTACTACTATTATTTAAAATAAAATAAAATAAAATAATAAAATAAAATAAAACATTTTACCAGTATACAACAGTGTCACTTGACCATTAACTGACATCACAGAATTGTGAACATGGAAATGTGTCATTAAATTATTTAAATATTAACTCAAAATCTCAGGGGGTATTTCAAGCAAATATTTTACATCTAAGGGGTTCCACCGACGAAAACATTTGGGAATCCCTTGATTAGAGTAAAAAAAAAAAAATAGGCATAATGTAGTACCCCTGAACAGATATACAGTACAAATATAAATAATATTACAACATGAATTTGTTGAATTTATTTTTTTATAACTATGAATGGGGGTATTCTAAGACTTTATAATTTAGTATGGCTGTATTATGGCCGTGTCTGGACCGCACGCTGTACCCAGGCAGGTTTCTATGCATGTGCAGCAGTTAAGCTGGCAGGACGCAAGGTTTCCAGAGGTGGGCCGACTGCTGACAAGATTAGTGGCATCATGCTGGCACGGCAGTGAGGAGAGGGGGGCAGGAAGGAGCTTTTCCAGACTGCTGACCAGACCTTATCCGCTGACGGCAGCCGCTTGGTGGGGACGGTTTGGCCCTTCCTTCCCCCTCTGATGGGAAACACAGAGCACGAACGGGAAACACCCACAGGGGTAACAGGTGCACTTGAAAGCGTACACCACCGCTTCCCTCGCGTGCACGCACAACGATGAGTAGCGAGGTTTATAATGGCACAGCCAAATCGCAACAGTACCATGGAGTCTTACTGAGCCCCTCCCTCAGTGTGGAAGAACCCGGGCCTTAAACTTAATTGACCTTACTGCAGGATTAAGACCCCAGGCCAGACAGCAGGACCGGTGTGTCTGGAACAAACTGTTCATCCATTCACAATCCCCTTTGACAGCGGCCCACTCGGGTCTCTACTCCTCTAATGGGAAAATTTACAAAACAAGCGCTTAGTTCAGGAAAGCAGCAGGTAACGGGGCACGATGTACAATACAAGCCATCACATGTGGATCGGCGTGGATGCGCACATGAGCGACGCACGTGGAAAATCCACTTCACCATATTGGAATGAAACAGTACATGAATCTACAAGTTACTCAATCAAAACTCACTTCTGGATGCGCCCGGTTTACAGTGAGCCAGTATCCTCAAGTACTTGATCCTGTGATGCCAACTCATTAAGTGCTTTGGTTACTTCAACAGTGCACTGAATTGAAAACAGTACGGACACGCGATACATCCTGAAAACTGTCTGCCGAAGGTTTCAGAAAGGGCAAAAAATGGACTTTTCTCATGTATTTGCTGAAAAACAAAGTTTGACAAATAGTACACACAGTTGAAGTCAAAAGTTTACATACACCTTGCAGAATCTTAAAATCATACAAAATGCTAATGTTATTTATTTAGTACTGACCTGAATAAAATATTTCATATAAAAGATGTCTACATACAGTCCACAAGAAAAAATAATGGTTGAATTTATAAAAAGACTCAAAAGTTTACATACACTGGATTCTTAATACTGTGTTGTTACCTGAATGATCCACAGCTGTTTTTTAAGTATTTATTTTTGTTCAACGATAGTTGTTCATGAGTCCCTTGTTTGTTCTGAACAGTTAAACTGCCCGCTGTCCTTCAGAAAAATCCTTCAGGTCGGTCCCACAAATCTTTGGTTATTCAGCATTTTTGTGTATTTGAACCCTTTCCAACAATGACTGTATGATTTTGAGATGCATCTTTTCACATTGAGGACAACTGAAGGACTCTCATGCAACTATTACAGAAGGTTCAAACGCTCACTGATGCTCCAGAAGGAAAAATGTTGCATTAAGAGCCGGGGGGTGAAAACTTTTGATCTGAATGGAGAGGTGTACATTTTTCTTATTTTGCCTAAATATCATATTTTTTTTTTCATTTAGTACTGCCCTTCAGAAGCTACAAAAAAATACTTACACATTTTCCAGAATACAAAATAAGTCAAAGTTACCCTGATCTTCAAATTCAGAAAGTTTTCGTCCCCCAGCTCTTAATGCACCGTGTTTCCTTCTGAAGCATCAGTGAGTGTTTGAACTTTCTTTAATAGTTGCATGAGAGTTCTTCAGTTGTCCTCACTGTGAAAAGATGCATCTCCAAATCATACAGTCATTGTTGGAAAGGGTTCAAAAAACAAAACAATGCTGTGGATCATTCAGGTAACAACACAGTATTAAGAATCAAGTGCATGTAAACTTTTGAATGGGGTAATTTTTATAAATGCAAATTATTTTCTCTTGTGGACTATATGTACACCTTTTATGTGAAATATCCTATTCAGGTCAGTACTAAGCCAAAAACATGCATTTTGTATGATCCCTCTTATTTTGGTAAAATAATTAAGATTTTGCGGATTCTGCAAGGTGCATATAAACTTTTGACTTCAACTGTATTTGGAAATGTAACTGCGATCCAGTGGCAGTAGTTTGTCTACAGTTGTACACTAACAATGGTTCTCTCACAAGTCACAATGAGGCGTTTAACAGTTACAGCAGTTCTCGAGTCACCAGTACACCAGACTGAAAAACAATTCACACTGGGACAAGTCCAAGTAGAACTGATGAGCTGCTGACAGGAGCATGCATGATCCGAGCAGATGACTGCATTTTTTTGTGGTTTCTTATGGTTTATATAAAAAGATGAGTTAATAAGGACTAGATTTTTCACTTTATATAATTTATACATGCAAAACATTCACATTCCACTTCATTATTGGGTGCTATAATAATAGAATTGTATGCGCTTGACGTCATTGTGTGACTACGTAAACTGATGAATCGGTTATGTGAACCAGTTCATTGCAAAAAACTAAATCACTGGGTACACCAGTAAATGATTAGATTTGTGTGCATTTGAGCAAAAAAAAATCATATTCACTACTCACAAACTAGGCCCTAAATAAAATACTGCCATTGTTTTCAGTGCAATTATGTCTATGTAAATTAGGCTTGTTACAGATTGTGCCATATTCAGTCAACTGAGTATTATTTGCATGCTGCTATTATCACCAAGTTTCAAAAGTTTGGGATCAGTACAATTTTTTATTTTTGAAAGAAGTCTTTTTTGCTCATAAAGGTGCTTATTTGATTTTAAAAAAATACAGAAAAAAGCAGTAAAATTGTTAAATATTATTGCAATTAATCTACTTTAAAATAGAATTTATTTCTGTGTTGCAAAGCTGAATTTTCAGCATCATTACTCCAGTCTTCAGTGTCACATGATCCTTCAGAGATCATTCTAATGTGCTGATTTATTATCAATGTTAGGAAAAAGCTGTGCTACTTATTATTATTATTTTTTAAAATTTTTATTTAATTTATTATTTTTTATTTTATTTTGGAATCTGTGATACTTTTCCCAGGATTCTTCGATTAATAAAACATTTTTAAAAAATATATTAAATAAATAACAGCATACATTTAAAACAGAAATGTTCTGTAGCAATATACACTACGGTTCAAAGTTTGCGGTTAGTAATTTTTCTTAATATTTTTATTTAGTAAGGATGTGATAAATTGATTAAAAGTGATAGTAAAGATTGATAGAAAAGATTTCTTTTATGAATAAACACTGTTGATTTTAACCTTTTATTCAAAGAATCCTGAAAAAAAGTATCACAGGTTTAAAAAAATAAACTAAAAAGAAATAAATTATGCTCAGCATATTAGAGTGATTTCTAAAGGAACGCATGACACTGAAGACTGGAGTAAAGGCTGACGAAAATTCAGCTTTGCATCACAGAAATCAATTTTTAAAGTATATTAAAATAGAGAACTTATTTTAAATTGCAATAATATTTCATAATATGTTTTTGCCTGTATTTTTGATCAAATAAATGGAACTTTGACTAGCAAAGGATAGACTTGGGTTCTATCCATCAGCTGTTGACAGAATTGAATGCATGCCTGCCACTGATCGTAAAGGGATGGGTTTTAAGATTATTAAATTACTGGAAAAGTTAAAGTAAAAACTAAACACATACTCAAGTAAATAGTTCATAATACAATCTATAACATGAATGTTTCATTCTATTTCATGCGAGATGTCGAGCCAAATCAAAAATACCCATTTTATTTCTAATCTGCGCAAGGCCTTAAGATATTTTGATAAACACTGAGACAGGTCACAAGGTCATTGCCAATGTGACATTTTACACATATTATATATTTATAAACAACCATTACATAATGCCTGTCAAGGGTAAAAAATTAAGCAATCAATCCTTGCTCTAAAAAAAACAAGACATGTAACACTTTGCTTTTGTCTACTCCTCGCTCGCTTGCTCTCCTCTCTCTTTACAGCAGGTTGAGCCACCCAGGTAAAGCCACGGATAAACCACACTGATGACATTTTAAGTCTCAACAGGCTTTCTGAGCTGCATTCCTGCTGCCAAAGGGAGGCTGTGGAGCATTTAACAGGCAATTAAACAGTCACTCATATTATTTATGATCCGACTTTGCTCTGGGCACTTTTACACAAACTTCAGTACGAGCATGTGTGACAAGTACAAAGTGGAGTCTTAGAAACTGATAGGTGATGAATAGCTACAGTTGAAGCCCCTCTTGTCATGTAGCAATGTCCCTGCAGATATGATCTTCACATTGCAATGTATCCAATGTATGTTAACATGTTTTCTGGATCAGTGCAGTATTCTCTGTGTGTATAATTTGTGCTCATCATTTTAAATTTGTTACACAATTTCTGGCCTCTCTAAAGGTCTTACATAATTGGAGGATTTTTGAATTTCCCGTTTTTGCCATTATGTAGACATTTATTACCAAGATCAACAAAAATGAATTCACCTGACCTTTTAGGTGGCACAAAACCCAAAGGCACTTACTGTAACACAGACCAAATCCGGCACATGCATTTGTATAAACTTCCGAGACATGCATTTCGGGCAAAAACTGAATTGGAAGTGCTCTATCCAATCAGTCCATTCTTTGTGTTGTGAGGGTTGTGGGAATTTTGGCCTTTTGCATGACTCAAGGCCGCTGTCCTCAGAGTTGGACATCTTCTGGAACATTCCAGACAAGCCTAGAAGTTTACTGCTCTCCGATTTCTGTCTGTGGTTTGGCATAGGCCTGTGCAAATTACTATCGGAAGTCTGCACGCTTGTGTTGCTTTAAGAGTTCAAGGAACATTCTGTACCCAATTAAAATGTAAATACTAAAAGATGTAAAATTTTAATTTCCACCCTTTTGGCTTCTGCCGGTTTTATGGGAGGTCTTGTTTTGTTTGCAAATGATAGAGGTGGAATGCCCTGATATTGTGGAAACCTCTTATTAAACCGCGTTATGTAACGAACGCTAAATATAACACAAACATTTACACCTTCAATTGAGCAATTAAATGTAATTGAAATGCCCTTAATTTCATAAAATGCAATGGATTAACATCAATAAATAAACACATTTTTATTTATTTATTTATTTTACTAAAATGTCATGAAAATTTCCATCACATTGTCATTTTCACCGCTCAAAAAAACAAACAAAACACAAATAAATAAATAGATAAATATAAAAATGATCTTAAATATAACATAAATAGATATATAGTATATTTCTTAATAAAACTATGCTCTCTCACTATACGCACACGCGCAGACACACATATACATATATATATATATATATATATATATGTATATGTGTGTTTGTGTATAGAGAAGGAACATATATTTAATACATATACTATATATTTATTTATTTATAATATATTTAAGATAATTTTATATTTATAATAATATATTAATACAATATATTACTGTCATATATTTATATCTATTTATTTATTTCTGTGTGTGTAAATATCTATCTATAATATATATATATATATATATATATATATATATATATATATATATATATATATATATATATATATATATATATATACACACACACACACACACACATACATATATATATATATACATATATATATATATATATATATATATATATGTGTTATATGTATATATATATATATATATATATATATATATATATATATATATATATATATATATGTGTGTGCATATATGTAAAGGTCAAAAATGGTTGCTGATGGAAATGCTGTCTCAACTATAGGACACAATCAATTGTTTGTTTTTTTACATGATATTTTCACAATACATTTCAAAATGGTTTGGAAGTATTACATATGTTGAGAAACAGGCATTACATAAACTTTCGCATTCAGCACACAACAGGATGCAAACACCACCATAGCGTGCTTCAGCCTTGTCTGTTTAATTTTATCTCACTTGCTTTTATACCTCAGCAGAAAGCAGAAGTTTATCACATGATCGCTGTAAGATTTTCCCACCCCGCCTAAGATGTGACAGAGAACTTTGAAACCCTTGAGGTAACTACTTTGCGACCACAACTTCCGCATTCTGCGATGGACTTGCATCAATGTCCTTAATTCAGCTGGGTGATGGCATTTCCTTTAAACTTTATTTGCAATCATGTTGGACAATATTTAGGCCTATCTGTAACCATGTTACAGTCAGCACTGTCAAACCTCAAAAAAGGATTCACCAAGAATCACTGAGACATACTTAATAGCCACTGTGACTTTTATCAAGCTTGTGTGAATGACTGTCTTGTTTTAAGTACTGTAGGGGGAAAAAAATGATCACTCAAGTACTGTATGGATGATTCATTCTTCTCTTTAACTGTAACAAAAAGTGTTTTCCAAAAAGTCACGGGGTGGTCCTCTTAAATTCGCCACAAACAGGTCTTGGGTGTGACTGGGCAAACGTCCAACAATAAATCTCCAAACTGTAGGTATCCAAAAAAATAATGCAGATCAATGCTTTTCTCAATATTTAATAGCATGACTCAGTATGACATAATGCCTCAGTATTGCCTTTGTTTTGGGTTTAGCATTGGTTTTTGTTTGTATTCAGCGGAAAAGCGTGTGAATCGGTAGACTTAGCCACAGTATTTCGAAAGATGGGAAAAACCTTTGGAAAATGTCAAGTATTGGCACAAACAACAAGAGTGATTATGATTCTTAAAAAGCTTTAAGTGTTTGAGTATTGGATTATGTACCACGCTAGTAGCTTTTGTTTATGACAACCCCTCGAATACTGCCTTCACTTAACTTTGTTTTCCCATAAAGTGGGAGAGTTGAGAGCTGCAGGACGACAGCCCAGACACCGGGTCAAAATACACACTCGGGGCCCCCTAGGACTCAGTTGTGGTATTGCAATCCCAGCCAAACAGCCTCACATGACCCTGCTTCTTAAAGTTTGCTCGTCTAGAAGCACACAAACAGACACATTCACAGGACATCCTTTGATATCAATGTTTTCTCCTTCCTTAGTCCTGGAAAGTTTGGCAGTGGCTATTAAAAAACATTCTCCTGCGGACATCAATGAGTCCAGCTTCTTGTAAACAAAAGATTAGCATGGTGTCTACAGTTCTAATAATATTAAGCACTTAACCTTCCCACCAGCAAATGAAAGCTTTCACCCAAGAGTTTAAAAGCGCAAATACTGCTGTAGTAAAAATGGATTTGTGTGTCACACTGGCACTATATTTGACTGTAACAATGGCTCGGTGCCAGGTTAGGCTGCGTGCTGTTTCTGTCAGAGAGATTCATATCGACGCTGATGGTAAATAAAGATATTAGCGTACTATGGCTGTGTATACGTGTTATACTGTACGTGCGGTGCGTGACGACGACAAGCCGGAGCTTTCACCTGAGGATGACACCACTGTGTGTATTGACAATGCACAGTGCATACACAACAAACAGAGAGTTATGCAAGAGTTTGACTTCAAATCCAAAACTAAAACTGTAAAACATGACATTTTCAATAATGTTTCAACTGTTTTTGTCTATACAATGGATGTGGGGAAAAAAAGTTTTTCCGATGAAAGTCATACAGGTTTAACATGAGCAAATGATTACAGAATTCATTTTTGGGGTATAACAAATCTTCCTAACTTATTTTAGTTGCTATGTTTTTAGTTTTTTCTTTCTTTTTATTCACTGGAATAAGCTAGCTATAATTCAGCGTTTTTGGATATTGTTTTTCTTGTGGAAATGTGACAGATTTTATCTGTTAAAACGTCAGGAAATTACCGTTAAACCTTCAGTAAAGAAACATCCTTTGCAGTGCATGCAATGGAAAATATGACTTTTACAGTTATTATATTAATGCTTTAGTCACATGGAATTATGGTCAGGAAAAGGACTGTGCAGGGCGGCCACTGGGAAAGCTAAAGAGGAAGCTTTTTGGGTTTGTACACCTGCCAAATAGCCTAAAATTTTATTTTTTCTCACCCTCATTTATAAAATACACAAAATATTACACAACATCATGAAAAAATGTTGTGTAACAATGCATTTAAAAAAATAAAAAGCAGTCACATAAGTTCCATATTTCAAAAGCATGCCATTTTTTTGAAAAACCGTTCATTCTTGTGCAGAGAGAAGTCTTGTCTTGTGCAACAGTGCATGGTAAATAAACACTGATGTAAACGTCTGATAAATTTAAAAGCGTCATAACAAATGTACCGTTCATTTCTGGCACAAATAATCAAACAAGATTGCGTGAGGCGTCAAAGCTGCCCCTTTTCCCTCCAATTCAAGCCAGCTGACGAGGTTAGCTGACATTACACAACTTTTCATACCGTCTAGATCACATGACCTGGCTTAAAGACCGCTGTGTACTTTGGAGCGGCACAAGCGTCTGTCTGTCAAAAATCACACTGCAAAAACCAGCTCTCTGTCCACAGAAACAGCTCTCTTGCATCCTCGCATTTGGTGTACCAGCCCGGAGGTGATTTCAGGATGTACAAATGTCCTTAAAAACAAATCCGAGTACACTTAATGCAGCTTCCAAAGCATTGGTGTGGTTTAAAAATAGGTTTGGAAAACATATCCCTGACTGCATTACAAAGCATCTTCCACTCATTTATCTTCATTAAGTCCTAAAGAACAAATTGTACAAATTTCTCTGTGCAAGCTGAGGTGGGTGTGCAATCATAATGAGCACATTCAAACGAAGACATATAAAATTAACACAACATATCTGTCTTGTGACAACATGCAAAAGTCTCAATAAACAAACAAGACTTGTAATGTTATTGTAAATGGCGACCGTGAGACTAGCCACAAAGAACTTTTAGATCTCTCTTATCATGTTCTTGGGGAATATGTAAAGCCAGGGGACACAAATAATGTGGCTAATTTTATTGAAGAACATTTTGGCAAAGCACAGCAGGTTCGTGGCAAAAAGCTCTGATAAGGGAAAGTCCTCTGCGTGTGAGATTAGCACGCTATTTTATTGATTACCTGTAGAAGCGTACGGTTCAGGTGGCTGAAGCATTCTGGTGCTGCGAATACTTAAGGTTTGGGACTCTAATGTCAAAGGTCTCGATGTAGACCAGTTCAAATACACATTTGTGCTGTCTGTGGCAGATTGCGGTCATGGCTTGTTTGTTTGGGCTCCAAAAGAAGAATAATGTGCAGAATCTGTGTACAGGCAACCTTTGACCAGACCCGCCTGATAATCAGAGGAGAAAAAAAAGAAAATCAAAAATAAACATTATAATCTGTACTTTTGATGACAACAGCAATGTCAACCTTCCCTTTGGGCTTTTTTTGTTGACTTTATAAAACTAGTATTGACTGTGGTTCATAATGCACTGTTTACATAATAAAGTCCAATTGGTTAATATGAGTTCGATATCAAATAACGAACTACATTTATTACAGCATTTTGTAATCTTGATTAACGTCAAGTAAATACACTACCATTCAATACCGGGGGTCTGTAAGAATTTTGAATGTTTTTTTTAAAGTCTCTTATGCTCATTAAGCATGCATTTGTTGATCAAAAATACAGTAAAAACTGTAATATTGTGAAATATTATTACAATTTAAAATAATGCTCTTCTAATGTAAAATGTAATTTATTGCTGTGATGCAAAGCTGTATTTTCAGCAGCATTACTCCAGGTGTTAGTGTTACATAATCCTTCAGAAATCATTCTAATATGCTGATATGCTGCTCAAAAACTTGAAACATGAACACAACCTGAAATAGTTTTTTTCCACCAGAAATATTTTACTGATCCTGTTACTGTGAACTTTTAAATGGTAGTTTATCCAGAAATTACACTAGATTAAGAAATACTGTATTGTTTATTTTTAAGTTCTTGATACCTAATGGATTAATTAATGGCCTTATTGTTATTTGCTTTTGCATACATTATTAGCAAGTCAAGGGACAATTTAATCGCCAAATGTTAAATCTGACAAAATCACCATTTTGTGATATAATCCTCATCAGGAAAAAAAAAAAACAAGATCGGAGTGTCTATTTACACTAAGTGCAAATAGCCTGACTTTTTGACAAAGGCTAATTACACTAACTCCACCCACCAATATGTGGTTGGGCTAGACAACACTGCAAAAGTCATTTACTAACCAGCAGCTCCAGTGACGTCGGTAGTATAAAGCACGTAGCAATTACTTTTTGACGCGATTGAGTCCACCTTTTGCCAAACTCATTTTTCTTCCTTTTCACATCACATATGACATTGGAGAATCATTTATTTTCAATAAAAATGAAGGAAATAATCAAAAAGTGGAAAATAATGTACATCACGGGTGTTTATCGGTTAGGGTTAGGGGTAGGTGTAAGTAGAGCTTTATTGTCCCAAAGTGGCATCCATTTAATAATTTTAATAAGAATTATACTTTACACGCAATACGTTATTATTGCATACTGTTTTATAATGTACTACAATACGGAAGTGCAGATATCTGGTACTATTTGCATTAAGTAGTATAAATAGCATGTAAGTTCTATTATTACAAAGAAAATACTGCTATTTTACACTAAGTGCAAATAGCATATCGCTAAAAATATTGCTATTTTCATTTGCTTTTAGTGTAAATAGCCACTGCCAAAAAAGATTCATAAATAAAGTTTTGTTTTTCTTTTAAGTATTCAGATTAGTTATTAGCATTTCTAATTAACTTTGTTTATGGTATGTCTGTTAAGATAGCAAATTAAAAAAAAAGTGCACTGTTTTTGTTGTTTTCTGGCTAACAGACCAATTGACCATATGCACGGAACGTTCTCTAGAATTTCCGTATAACGATAAACCAGCTCGTAAATTTCCGATGTAGCTCATTTTATACGTGCTATATAAAGGTGGAGGCTCTTGAGACTACTCTCCTGCCTCGTTCTTATCAGAAACTGAAAAAAAAATAATAATTGCAACATTGTAAATAATGATAGCGGCATGAACATTCGGTTTCATATTATTTAACAACATATTTAAATTCTGAGCCTGGTAATCCTATGAGAGTACATAGACATGTAGTTCATTTAAATGTTGACAGCTAAACACTGTCATAACTGTTTAATCTAACGTTAGAAAGCTAGAGATGCTTCAACGACATCTTAATAGTATTCTTAATAATCAATAAATTGCTTTAGTCATGAACACATTTTTAAAATCTTGTAATATTTTAAAGACTTTAATATTTTTTAACTCTACAGCTGTGCAGCAAAATTCACTTCAGAGATTCACTTTTCATTCATAAAAATTCACATGGAAAACGAAGACATGAAATTATAACCACAGAACCCTTATAAACACAAGATGGCAGTAGAGGAAGATGGCCATTTCAGCTCCCATAGTTTTTCCACGTCTTCCTTTTCGATTTATTATAAAATTACTAGTATAACAAATTTTTCTGCCACCACTATGCGCGCGCAGCAGCAAGTTATATAACTGTGACATCAACTGCTAATTAGACTATTGACTGTCGTAAAACTTGACTCGTGACTGCAACTAATTTCTTTTCAGAAGTCGATGTGCAGACAGAACACACGTCACAAACACTTTCAGACACTTCAGTATGTTTTTCAGGCTGCATTTAGTACTCAGGTGCGTGCATGAACTCAGCATTTATGGCTGTATTTCACAACCGAAAAGTCGTAAACACCTGTAAACACAAGCCGTATAGGTCAAGCTACACCTGCACAGGAAACTGTGCATGATGGGAGTATGTTTTAAGCATTTAGAAAACTGACTTGAACATCTAGCATGAAAATTGATTTTTTTTCTGTGCTTTACGATTCTCACTAAATGCATATATGTACAGTTTATATAACAGCAAATGTCACACTTGTAATTTCATAAAAATAATGACTGCATCTCCTAACACAGTTTATAAGGCAGATGTTGTTTCAGTCACACAGAGTGTGACAACGACACACACACATTCTTACTGTGACTCAAATGCATGCACAGTATACATAAAATCTCACACTAGAAATCTGATAACTATCATGTGACTGTGCCTTCTAACATATATAAGGAAGATGATGTTTTAGTCACACAGAGCGTGACAGCAACATGCATTTACAGTTATGATATATCATGACAATGTCAAGTCCTGACTTGACTAGACACAAATATTTCCATACTCAACCATAAACAATATTTTCTATGGTTCTCTCATATAGGCCTAGATAAACATGCAACAGACATGTAACATCCACATAAAACTGACTGTTAGAGATATAGTTTACAATATTTTAGATTTTTTTAGGATGTTACGGTACAAAATGGACACAAAAAGACCATTAATTTAGGGGTAAAATCAAAATCTAAAGGTGACTTTATAGATTTGAAAGAAATTTATATAGATATTATGCAATATTAGATATATTAAAGATATTTATGAGAATAAACATTTAATTTAGTAAATAATATATGTAGAATATAATATTACAATAAAATATGTAAATTTTAAATTATATGTAGAATAAAATATGTAGGATATAAAATATTCTATAAAATCACATTTTCCAAAAACTATATATATATGAATTAAATAATATAATTTTTAAATGAAATATGTACATTTTAAATTATATGTAAAATGAACAGAATAAAATATGTAGTAAATAAAATATTATAATATAAATTCACATTTCCAAAAAAAAAAAAAAATAATAATATTTTTAAATAAATAAATAAATAAATAAATAAATGTATTTATTATTTTTTTAATTTAATAAATTAAATAACATTTTTATAATCAAATTACACAACACATTTACAGACATTATAATCTTTAATTTAATTTATAGAGTGCTTTGTGAGGACATCCAATTAATAAAATGAATATAAATGTAGAATATAATATTAGAAGAAAATATGTAAATTATAAATTATACGTAGAATACAATATACAGTATATCAAATATTACATACGATCAGATTACATAACTATAGCAATACACTATATTCAAATATATTGTATATTTTCAAATATCATATTTACATAGTATACCTATACAAATTAGAATCTTTAATTCCATTTTTAGAGTGCTTTGTCAAGATGCTTAATTAAGAAAATTATGTAAATAAATAAATAAATAAATACATGCAACATGTGCTGCTTGGTCTGTCAGAGAGCAAGAGATAATTGATGCATTTATCTTTTACAACACCACACTTTTTTTTTTCTTTTTTCTTTTGCCCTGTCAATGCAACAGAAAGGAATTTTTATTACTAGACAAAATAATATATAAAAGATGCAATTAGCCTCTTGACAATGGCGGTGTTTTGGGGCTGTCTGATGCATTTGGTGTCTGTAAAACCTTGAGCACATGACACGCAGTGTTATTTTGATGGTGGTGAGCTACTTCCCTGATCGACACCAAGCGGGGGACAAAATGTTCAGAACACTGGTAGTTTCGGTTTGAAACGCTGCACGCAAAGTGGCAAGCAAAGATGTGGGCGAGCATAATACTGCTGCCTACAACTATTGCATACTGACATACGGACTATATGCCACTCTTGAGAAATTTCACTCTTGTGCATTTGTTTGTTTGTTGCATAACGAGTACGTTGGGAACGCAACAGCAGTCAAGTAAGACAAGAATCCAAAACTTAACTAGTTCAATCTAGTTTTTTAGGCCTGATAAGCTGTCCTACATGGGTTTCCCTTTTCTTTCCTTTGCAAATAGCCTTGTGTACGTACTGACCCCTTGTTTACATACAGCCAGACGTCTGAGGGCATCAGTGCATCCCTGATGCAGACAAAACCGTACGGGATGCCTGCGTGATGGCGTATCACCAGATCAAGGTTTTGTTCCCACATGATTTCCATCTACAATTCGGGGAACCATTCACTGGACCGACTAAAGCATATTCTAACAGATAAGATGAAAACATGATCGCTGTATGAATCGTGTTTGCAGCCACATCCCTCTGTCCCACCACAATGTTCTCGAGACAGAGTTATGCATGTCGACAGACGGCAGACGGTTCACATGCCTCTGACAGCTCAAACACGCCCGTAAACAACTCTGATCGTCAACACAACGCAATTTACAGCTGTCATCTATCAAAACCGAACATTCACTACAACAACACTTGTAACCATGTGACTACAAGGTGTAGTACTAAATGTTTTGTGTAATTTCATCAGTTCATGTACCAGGCACTGTTTCAACAAGCACTGTTTCTCTCCCTCGCTCTCGCTCTCTCTCTCTCTCCTTGGATTAACCAGAGTGAAATTTCAAGAATGTGATTAAACACTTGTCTTGGCTGTTTGACTGTGAACTCAGTTTTATTGTCTGACCTCATGTGAGGGAACACTGTGTTCCAGACAATAAAGTAGGTCACAGCTCGTTAAACAAAGTCCTCTATCTCCCCCTAGTGGATCTGTGTGGCGCTGCATGCTGTAAATACCGTTGAAGTCAAAAGTTTACATACACCTTGCAGGATCTGCAAAATGTTAATTATTTTACCAAAATATAAGGGATCATACAAAATGCATGCTATATATATTTTTTTTTTGTTTAGAAAACACGATGCATTGAGGGGTTAAAAAATTTTGAATGTGAAGATCAGGATAAATTTAACTTATTTTGTCTTCTGGGAAACATGCAAGTATCTAATGTTGCTTCTGAAGGTCAGAACTATATGATATTTAGGCAAAATAAGAAAAATGTACACATTTTCATTCTGTTCAACAGTTCACACCCTTGGCTCTTAATGCATCGTTTTTCCTTCTAAAGCATCAGTGAGCATTTAAAACTTTTGTAATAGTTGCAAATGAGTCCCTTACTTGTCCTCAGTATGAAAAGATGGATCTCAAAATCATAGTCATTGTTGTAAAGGGTTCAAATACACAAAAATGCTGAAAAGACAAAAGAATTTGTGGGACCTGAAGGATTTTTCTGAAGAACAGAGGGCAGTTTAACTGTTCAGGACAAACAAGGGACTCATGAACAACTTTCACTTAAAAAAAATAAAAACGCTGTGGATCATTCAGGTAACAACAGTATTAAGAATCAAGCTTATGTTAACTTTTGAACGGGGTCATTTTTATAAATTCAACTACTATTTCCACTTGTGGACTATATGTGAACATATTCTATGTGAAATATCTTATTCAGGGCAGTAATACATAAAAAAATAACATGAATTTTGCATGAAACCTCTTATTTTGGTAAAATAATTAACATTTTGCAGATTCTGCAAGGTGTATGTAAACTTTTGACTCCAACTGTATGTCACTCATAGAAAAAACAAAGAATAGCTTAATCCAACAATGCAAACTGTTGAACAAAAAATAGCTTAAGGGCTATTTTTAATTTGTATTCACATGTGTATGTAGAGAACCCACTTTATTAGGTTTATTAAAAAAATAAATAATCAATTTCTGTATAGATCCATTTGTTAAAGGCCTGGCCATTCTGCATCATAAACTACATGACCTAGTTATAAAACATTTGTGTAATTGGACTTTTCACTCAAAATCTTGGAGTTTTGGGGATGTTTATGGTCATTAAGCATTTAACCAAATTTAGCAAATTAGTATTTTTATATATTTTAAAATGATTTTTTTTACATGTGATATTTCAGTATAGTAAGTAAACACAGCTGTTACGTAATGGTTACTCAGTGTGTTACATAATCTTTAGGATATCAATTAAATGTGCAGTCTGACATCTGAAACCTTTGTTATTAGCACAGTTAAAAATAGTCATGTGAAAATCACAACCGTGCTTTTTTAGTTGCTCATGCATTGAAAACTTATGTCACTTGTCACAATGGAAAGTTCCATTTTGTATTTAAATATGGACAAAAAGCACAAATGCTTTTATAATCGTCATTAAGCTCCACTGCGCTGATAAAAGAAAACCCAGGTCAGAGAGAGGAGTGGACAGACTAGATGCACAACAACAAGAGGAAAAGTGCATCTCACAGTCCTTTACTTTAGCTCAGCTGGCAGCTTTATTCACCGGTACATAGAGTACAAAACACCAGCTTCATCTTTAACGGTGAAGAGGAGACTACTGAAAATACTGCATTTTGGCAGAGTGTCAAAGAAAGAGCCACATCTGACACTGACACAGTGTCAAAGTACATCTAAAGATCGAATGGCAAATAATTGCAGATGGATAATGAATCCTGAGGTTTTTCGAGTTTGTGAGTGGTTCGTAAAAAGTCAGTCTCACCTATGAGAAGTGCTGCAAAAAGCATGAAATGAAATACAAATATCTGAATACACTGACAGCCAAAAAGCTTACGGACTGAATAGCTGTCACTGCTGCAAGCAGAGGATTCGTTGACAAACAGAAGGCTTAAAGAAAACAGCATTTATCTGAAATAGAAACATTACATATAGTTGGATCCACAGCCTTGTGGGCAACACTCTTGTTGACTGAATAAAAAGACAGAAAGACAAACAAGCATTAAATATTTCTTTACTATAAAAACTAGATTCAATTCAAAGCATCTTGCACTTGTGACAGCTTTTTTGTGTGACAACTATCCCCGACTATCCTTTGAGTAGGACTTCTCTGTGGTAAACACAGCTCCATTGCTCCAAATGCACAAAATACTCATTTAATATTAGTAAGCAATCATAATGAGTACAATTAGTTTTATTTATGAGCTAGATGAGTCAACTAGTAGGTGCTTAGCTGCTAAAGGGAGGGGCTTATTTTCAAGTAGGAGGTGCTTCACTATGAGTGGGAAGAGCTTCACAAATTCAGAGAGAAGCCTTTGGTTCACTGCGAAGGTGAATTCACATTTTAAGCACCATAAGCCACGCTGACACAGTAATGATATATAATGAGAATCATTTTGCAACCTCAAACAATTACTATATATGCAATTGTCTCAGTCACATTACTTCACTCCACTGAATGAAAAATTATAAAAGGACTGAGACAAAAGACTAAAACACTTGAATCTGACCTGAAGACAGCAATGAAAAGTCAGAAATGACTTTTCAAATTCATCTGCACTGGCCAATATGCCTTTGAGAGTTCATTTAAAAAAAAAAAAAATTGCAGTGGATCATTTGTTTGCATTGGCCCATTTGGGACTTTTCTTTTTCCCCCTGACAAAATTTTAATTTCGTTACACATGATTATTGAGGGGATTTGTAAATGTGATATTGATTTAATCCAACAGTTCCATAAACAAGAAGTTAATATTAAGTTACTTACATTGTTTGACTATAACACTTGCTTGATTTTGCTTCAGTTCGTCAACGAAAATAGTTTGAAACAAAGTCACAGCTGAGCAGCTGCGCATCTCCATTCAATCACAGCGTTGTTTCGATTATCAATGAACGTGCGTTTTTGAATGAATTCATTCATAAAGACAGTCACTTGCTTTATTGCTGAATGAATCAGCTGTTCGAACGAATCAAATTAATGAATGAATCAGTAATAAAATCAGTAACCTGCCACCACCCACTGGCAGTTTTAGATTCATTTTTAAAGTATCTTTTCAGTTATTTAAATATTTCTGCTACTTTCTGATCAGATTTTTTTCATTATTGATTTTAAGGTGCTCCTAAAATGTTTGACTATGCTCCCAAATTTTTTAAGTTATGAGCACAAGTGCTCCTAAAAAGAAATTTTGCATAGAGCCCTGCATGAAGTTGAACTAGTGCAAGATGAGCATTTGTGGTTAAAAAGTGTTTTGTTTTGTTTTTTATTTAGAAAATGACAGGTCGTTTCACTAGGTAAGGCTACTTTAATGAAAATCAAGTGAACTCAGCTGTTAGAACAATGAGAAAGCATTATGCAGTTTTTACTTCTTTAAAATCATGCTTTTTCATGCTTTCAACTATTTCTAGATTCGCAAACTTACAACTCACCTACACAACTAGCATAAAGAGAGATAATTTTATGTAAAACTATTATATAATATATGATTTACTTGTAATATATCAAGGTAAATAAGGATAGAACTAAAAACTAAACAAGAATAATTGTTCTAATAACATATAATCATAATGTATGTGTTTGTTTGCATATGCAAACTGCATCAGTACTCACAGTACTTTGTGTCCATGGGGAAAAGAATGTTTCTTAGTAGCACTGTGTGTACAATTTATATGATACAACAAAAACGCCGGAGAAAATGTAGCTGATACCTAATACATCAGAATTACGACCTCCGCAGTAAACAGCAGAGAAGTTTTCGTAATTTGTGAGAAAGAGCAGATATGTATAGCTACAAGTGTGTTACCAGGCAGATGTTCTCAAATAGACTAATCTACCAACCCACTTGTTTAATTTCTCAGACGGCAGAGCGCTGTCTACATGTGTAGGCACAGACTCACAGACCTCTCTTTCTCCATTTAGACAGTGTTTTGGTGCTATTTTTTGCAACTCGACGTTCCGCACTGGAGAAAATTAACGAGATCCAGTTTCATCTATTAGCAAATCTTCAGCTGTTACATGTCCTACATGTTAGCAGAGCAATTGATCGCCAATTCAAGCGCACACTGACATCAATCCTGCTGCAAACCACCGAGCCAGCGGCGCTAATTCAACACAAAGGCAGAGGCTATTTACATCCCAACCAGTGAGCGAAATGATCCATGGTGGATACATGAATTCCCGTAACGTGATTAATGCGACCACCAGAAGATAGAGTGGAAAATAAAGAGGCGAGATCGATACTGCCTTTATTGATAAGCTTCGCCGAATAAACTTGACATTTATCTGCTTAACGGATCTTTCAATACATCACGCAGAGAAAAATATATTTCCACGCTAACGCCATTAAACTTTGAAAAGGTCAAGGGAAAGGGGGTAGGGGGGAAGCGAAACTCTTGAAATCTCTGTCAAATTACAGAGCGTGGAGCTCTCTATTGTGCCTTTCCATTTACCATCTTGAAAAGTGCTTAGAATCAGGTTTGCGCAACAGAAAGCATAGCTTTTTTCTTTTGAGGACAACATAGAGCCATCAAATCAGTGGCAGTTTGGCATTTTGTGGAGAGAGTGCAAGCAGCGGCTGGCGATTTGGCCTTGGACTAACGTAGTGCGGCTTTTAGCTTGCCAGAAAAGGAAGCTTTCACCTCTGGATGCAATCATTTCATCTCTCATAAGGCAGATAATGCCCTTTTACCCCCGGCTCCAATCTTCCGGCCCAATCAAGCGCTCTTCCCCATACCCCCCAGCGGGCCCGCTAAGCGCAACCATGCTGCGATTCGAGCGTCTTTTTCCGTGGAGGACGCGTTCCGCCGAGGAGGATCAATAGAAGGATTCCACGTGCAAAGCTAAGGTGACAGGCAAGACTGTGAGAAAGGAGAGCGTGACCTTTGAGAATAGAATTCGAAACATCTCCCAAGTACGCCGAGTTAACTCTGACACCCCGCTGCGCCTCCACTCGTGGATCATTTATTTTCCTGGACAGTAGCAATTGGGGAAGGGAGTTGATCCTGGCAAACAAAGTCAGATGCATCAATTTCAACACGACCTGCGTCCGTGCCAAAGCATGCGCTCGTTTTCCTTTTTCTTTTGTCTTTAGCCATCAGCGTTTGACCAAGGGTTATTCGTAAAACACTCGTACGTCTCCCCGGCTTCCCGTCTCGTCCGAAATCACTTTTGCAGAGTGCTTTCTGGCTCCTTGCATTATCTCTCTTTCAATTACAGCCGAAGGCTCATCTACATAGTGCACATTGTAAGATTCACTCTCTTAGCCTGTGCTATTACACCACAAGCCTGACAGGAAATCCATAGCCGTCCAGCGAAACGATTTAGCTTCCACTTTCCTAATGCAGCAGGAACTTGCGTGTCATTTCTTTTGTGAGAACCCTGATAAATATTTTAAAGGCTAAGGCCTTGTCTGGAGGGAAGGTTACTGTCAAAGAACTCAAAATTATAACCACACATTTGAGACGATCGATTTTTGTTTGTTTTTTTGTTGTTGTTTTTTTTTCCGCCGGACAACACGCCTGACATTTTCTCCCTGCCCCTGCGACATTTGTTGCTAATGCATTTCGTGCAACACCTGTTATCTATCATGAAATCTCCATGTTTCAAAATGCTTTCTGAAATCATGTGTGTCATTTCAAGAATTAGCCATTTTGCACAAAGCAGGTGCAGGTGCGGCTCACAGTCAACAGGGGGCAGTGTGACCTGCCAAATCAACAAGCGAGCGTGTCCGTGTCCCCCCAATTGGCGCAGTCTTGTTTGAAGAGAAAAATACTGCATTGCATTTAGGACAATTGTGTAGCAACAGCAGGATGAAATGCCTGTGGATTTCACACAGTCACTGGCTGTCTGTGTTGTGCGCCTCAATTTTGTTTGGACAACCTCCTCTCCATGTATAATTAACATTGATACAATTACTATTCTTTATGTCTGGAGACATGCATAAATATAAACTGGGGCACGCAGCGAGTTTACAGTGCTTTTGTGCAGGAGGTTTGCATTAATACTACACTGTAATGAACAGCTCTCGTTGTGCACTTCAAGGACAATCAAATTTACATTCTTGCTTATTTTTGCTTCCTAAAATTGCCTGCTTGAGACACCACATAATTAGCACTCTGAAGAGTTCTGGTTGGCTGCTCCTCAGTTTCCACACACTCATGTGCTGAATTATCAGTATGAGCAACACAGAGAGGATTTAACAGATTATCACTTGCCATTACTTGGCGAAGTAACACTTACTTTCTCTACCCAGTATGGGAGATGCTAAAATCTGATATATTATTATTTTTTAGAATTTTATAATTGAGTTTTTTTTATTACTATCATTTTTATAATCAATATTAATACCGTCATCATTAAGAATATGTACTTAATTGCATGCATAAATAAATGCTTTTTTGTGTGTGTGTGATGTACACTACAGACATTATGACAATCTGCATAATGAAATGAAAAGTATAAAATTTCAGTTTGTCTTGACTAAAAATGTGACTTGAACTAGATCAACAAACCTTGTGCTTTTAAATGATTTTTTATTGCTGTTTTTTCCCATTTTGTATGTGTAATCATTTTTTATTGTAATTTAACAATTTAAATAATTAGTGTTTATTTTGATTTTTTTTTTTTACATAAAACCAAATAAATGCATTTAAATTTTTTGATGCAGTAATTTTTAATCATAATTTATTATTTACTTATTTTATTATTTAAATTTTTATTCCATGCGATGATGTTCACTTTTATAGACATCCTAACATCTTAATTTCATTTTTTTTCACCTGAAAATGTAGCCTGAATTGGCTACACCAAACAATCCTTGAGTTTATATATGTTCACCCCCCCCATTTTAATTTATTGAATCATAATCAATTGTGTGTGTAAATTAATAAAATATTAGTTATATAGTTAGTTATTTTTTTCACATATTTTGCTAAAACCAAATAAATGCAACAAAACATTTAAATGTATTTAATGCAATTAATGTATTTAATGGTTTAGAATTGATTTATAATACTGACAATCATTTATTTTTAAGTGACATGTCAAATGCGTGTTATTTTTCATGTGATGATGTCCACTTTTATAGACATCATAACAATCTTAATGAAAAGCATAAGATTTCAGTTTTTCTTGACTAAAAATGTGACTTGAACTGGCTAGACTGAACAAACCTTGAGCTTTTAAAATATTTTTCATTGCTGTTTTTTTTTTTCATTTTTTATATGTAATCATTTTGTATTATCTAAAACCAAATAAATGCATTAATGCATTTTAATTTATTGATGCATTTTTAATCAATTTTTTTTATTTATTAATTTATTTTCCATGTGATGATATTCACTTTTATAGACAACCTAACACCCTAATTCCATTTTTTTTTTTCACCTGAAAATGTGGCCTGGATTGGCTACACCAAACAATCCTTGAGTTTATATATTCAATTTCCCCCCATTTTTCTACAAATAAATGCATTTTAATCAATTGAAGCATAATCAATTGTGTAAATAAATAAATAAACAAATAAATAAACAAAATAATTAATAAATATTAGTTATATAGTTAAATTGGTTTTTAAATAATTAGCTAAAACCAGATCAATGCAACAAAACATTTGAATGTATTTAATGTAATTAATTGATTAATTTATAATACTGATAATTATTTATTTTTAAATGACGTTTTAATAAATGCATATTATTTTTCATGTGATGTTGTCCGCTTTTATGGACATCATGACAATCTTAAAAGCATAAGATTTCAGTTTTTCTTGACTAAAAATGTGATTTGAACTGGTTAGACTTAACAAACCTTGAGCTTTTAAATTATTTTTAATTGCTGTTTTTTCTCTTCATTTTGTATGTGCAATCATTTTGTATTATAACTTAAATGAAATAATTATTAGTGTTTATTTAGATTTTTTTTTTTTTTTTTTTTTTTTACATAAAACCAAAATCAAATAAATGCATCAATGCATTTTAATTTATTGATGCAGTAATTTTTAAATCATAATAATTTTATTTATTTATTTTATTAATTTCTTTCCCATGTGATGATGTTTACTTTTATAGACATCCTAACATCTTTTAATTCCATTTTTTCTCCATTTTTTCTACAGATAAATGCATTAATGCATTAAAATTCATTGATGCATAATCATTTATGTGTAAATAAACAAATAAATAGTTATAATTTTTTTTTTACACATAATTAGCTAAAACCAAAGAAATGCATTAAAACATTTTAATGTATTTAATGTAATTAATGCATTTAATTATTAATTTATTATACTAATAACTATTAGTTATTTTTAAATGACGTCAATAAACGCATGTTATTTTTCATGTGATGTTGTCCGCTTTTATAGACATCCAGACGATCTTAGCGTAAAAAGCACGAGATTTCAGTCTTCCCTCCCCTGAAAACGTGACCTGAATCAGCGAGACGGCACCAAACCTTGAGCTTTTCCCAGAAAGAGACCATCCCTCATGTAAAATCATAGAGGCCTTGAGCTTCCATCTCATAAAAGCCATGTCACAGTGTCGACAGCCACACAAAAAGACACTTCCTGCAGAGATCTTACATTCTGGCGCACGCAGCCCGAATTACAAAGGAACTCCATTTGATCCTCTGTGAGGCAAGATGCAATTAGCACTAGATTTTTGCATGCAAATTGAATTACTTGTTTCCATGGGACCTTAAGACCTCAAAGACATATTCCCTCTTGTCCCTGAAGCAATGTGGGTCTGGCAGCATTAACATTTGATAAGAAGGGTCGTTTACAACTCCCAGCAGCCTGCGAGACTCAGACAGTGACCTTTCAAACCACGGTAAATTTCAGACCTTTAAGATTTGTGCCGCTCTCGTCTGGACAGTCGGAAAATTCCTTTGTTCCGACGCAGAACGCAACCCTTCAGTCTTTAAATAACTCGCACAATAGCATTAATTCTTCAGCTCGCGTCGGCTATTATTCATAAGCTACATGATGCATTTGGTGGGAAGCTATTAGGTTACGGTTTGGGCCGCCGCTCGGTTCCTAGCTCCTTGTTGCCAGGGAATCCATCTTTTGCATGTAAAGCATCACCTGGCGTCTACAAAGCAACATTAGCGAGGATATTGTGGTGATTGATTAAATAACAATACAGTTGTATATCATCCTCTAGTGAAATCTGTTTAATCTAATTTGAGTGCATTGTAAAATGCTCTGCCCAGAGAGAGCAAGTGACAGGGAATAGCAATCAGCTTCCTCCCAGGAGTGGGAGGCATCCAGAGAATTTGTTCCGAACAAGGCAAAAATTTGACTAATATAATGTCGGCATATACATATTCATCATTGCTTTACATTATGTTTGACTTGCAAAGACTACAACTGGTTGTATATTGCCTGTGGGCTCGAGGACAGTGATAGACTCAAACAGCGAGATAACACAATTTGTAGGGTGAGGTGTTTGTTGCCATAGGAAGAAAGATAGATAAATCATATCAAATAAATAAATAAATGCTGCAGGCGGCTGAGAATGTCTTTGGATATACTTCCTATCGGTTTGATAAGGAAATCACCGACGCTGAACCGCTTCACCTTATGTGCTCAGAAACCAGAATGACATGTTTATTTTCCTATGAAACCAGATGTTATGAGGATACGTGAGAATTACGCTAAAGCACAGTCTTAAAGTAACGCATTTGCGGCTCGTTCACACAAAGGATCGATTGCGATCCATCACGACGCTGCTTCTGCAGAAAACTTTGATTCGACTTGCTCTGTTCTCTGGCATCACCTCTGAACAGAATCAATGTGAAAATTGTGAAGTCTTGAAGCTGATCGTCTGAATTGCACACACACACATAGGGCATCAAAACCAGAACATCCTGCTTATGGCATCTTGTCTGCTTCTCTCTAACTATGAGATTTCAGAGCCGAGAGTCTGACTGTATTTTCACACCCTCATCTATTTGGAATCTCCACCAATATTCTTCACTGGTCTCATAAAACCGCACTTACAGCTTGAATTTCACATCTCGCTCTGCAGCTTTCATTTGTACTTGGATTCTACAAATGGAGGCCTTAACGTTTTCAAAGGCTTCCTTCTGTCCTCTTCCATATGCTCTTTTTCTTTCATCACGCCCTTTCCTTGTTTCTTTTTTTTCTTTCCTCCATTTATTCCTTTTTTTTCTTCCTTCTATCCTACTTTTCTGTTTTTTGTTTTTTTCCCCTTATTTATTTTCACTTTTTCATCCTTCTTGCTCTCCTTCCTTCATTCTTTCCCACTTTCCTTCTATTACTTTCTTCTTTCTACACCACTTTATTTCCTAGCTCCTTCCTTTTTCTTTCATTTATCTTTTTTCTTCATTCCATCCTACTTTCCTGTTTTTCCTTCTTTCCCTCATTACTTTATTTACTTTTATTCTTAAAGGGGTTCTATTATGCTCTTTAACAGAGTCTTGATTTTGTTTTGGGGGTGTACTAGAACATGTTTTCATGCTTGGTGGTTCGAAAAACACATTATTTTTAACATAATTTACATTATTACAATACATTTCTCCCAGCCTGGCACATAGGGCTCGATTAGTTCCAGGTTTAATGAAGGCCCACCTTCCGAAAACGAAATGTGTTGTGATTGGTTAGCTGTCCCAATGCGTTGCGATTGGCGAACAGCTTAGACGGTGTTTCAGTACTGCCACGCCGCTTGTGAAAGCAAAAGCAAGTTCTGTGTACAGCTGTTAGCGCAAGCTAGATTAAATTACGTTTAAACATGGAAATTTTTCTTACAAAAATGCATCAATTCGCTACAAGAGGCCTTTATTAACCCCCCGGAGCCATGTGAGGCACTTTTTATTATGGATGGATGCATATTATTGGACTTGTTTTGGACTGATGAAGAGAAACACCCATCTATGCCGTTCTAAAGCTTGGGAGTGCCAGGATAAATTTTTAATATAACTCTGATTGCATTCGTCTGAAAGAAGGAAGTCATATACACCTAGGATGCACAGAGGGTGAGTAAATAATACACTACAGTAGTGTTGGGTCCTATCATCAGCCTGCAGATCGCCAATATGTGATATTATCGTGCTAATGTATTTAATTATTTACATACTTAGTTTCATTGCCCGAAACCAGCTCCAGCATAAGGCTAAAAGCAGCCTAAAATGATCAAAGAACATCATCACTGATTAACCTAGCCTATTCTAGTGCAAGTTTATGCATTTTAAAAAACACTTGCGTTATAGGAGAAGCTATCTACACTGTATGATGAATAAATCTCTTACCACACACTGCACACGTCTGCGGTGCGTTACAGCTCATACGCGGCAACCGGAGTAGATCGCGGCTTCGGCATGTGTTTCGACCCCCTTTACTGCACATGTCTGCGGCGCGCTACAGCTCTGAAGTGGCCACTCTAGTTAATGCTTGTGTTTATACCTGCCACGCTGTGGCTCGTTGAAGCGGTTTTCCACGCTGCATCATTAAAGTTAGGCTAATTCCCCATCTCGTCCTTACCCTCCCTCCAACAACTTAAACTAATGGACCGCACTGTGACATTATTGCATGTGGAAAACAAACGTTGTAGTCCAAAGGAGCCGTTCATTGTAGTGTTGAAATGGGATTTTTAAAAAATAAAATATCTCCTTTTAGAGTGAACTTTGAGATTTGTAACTTTGTAGATCTTTTTTATGTCCAAAGATACACACCACACACTGACTAATGGTCAAAAAGTGAAAAAGCATAATAGCACCTCTTTAAAGAAGTTCACTTCCATTTACTCACACCATTGTCATCCAAAATGTTCATGTGGGGGTGAGTACATTATCTGTAAATGTCTGTTCTGGAAGTGAACTACTCCTTGCTCTCCTTCCTTCATTCTTTCACACTTTTCTTTTTCCATTCCTTTCTTCTTTCTTTTGTTTTCTTTCCTGCTGTCCTCTCCATTCTTCTATCAATCTTCTTTCACACTATATTTCTTTTAATCTTTCCCTTCTTTCTTCCCTTATTCCTTTTTTCTTTCATCCTTCCTTCACTCTTCATAATTTTCTTCAAATTTTCACTTTTGTTTCTACTCCATTTTCCCCTTTTTCTTTGCTCCCTTCTTCCTTCATCCTTTCATTCCCTCCATTCTTCTGTTGCCTTTTTCCATTCCTTTCTTTTTATTTTTCTTGCCTGCTGTCCTCTCCATTCCTCTATCAATCTTCCTTCCTACTCTATTTCTTTTCATCTTTCCTCTTTCTTTCTTTCTTTCTTTCCTTATTCCTTACTATTTCCTTTCATCCTTCCTTCTCTCTAGCCATCATTCACTTTATCTCCATATCTTTTTTTGCATATTTTCTTTTTCCTAATTTTCTTCAAAATTTCACTTTTGTTTCTACTCCATTTCCCCTTTTTTGTTCCCTTCTTCCTGTCATTCCCTCCATTCTTCTGTTGCCTCATTTATTTCATACTTCTTGCTACTTCTTGCATTTTTTCCACTTTCCTTTTTCCATTCCTTTATTCTTGCTTTCTTTTTGTCTTCCTTCCTTCTTTATTTCCTGATGTCCTTTCCATTCTTCATTCTTTTTTCAATCTTCCTTCCTACTCGTAATCTTTTCTTTCTTCCACTATTCCGTTCTATTCCCCTTTCATTCATTTCTTTTATTCAATCCTTTCTTCATTTTATGTTTATCTTTTCCTCTATCATATTTTGTCCCAATTTTCACTTTTGTTTCTCTTACACTTTCCCCTTTTAATTATTTTTCTTTGCTCTTTTCTTCCTTCATTCTTTTTTCTCCCTTCATCCATGCTTTGCTGTTCCTTTCGTTCATTCATTTGTACTCTTTCCTTTCTTTCTATTCTATTTCCCTTCCATCCTTCTCATCTTTGTTGCAATCTCTCCTTCCTGCAATTACTTCCTCCTCCCTTCTTTCCTTTTTATGTCTCTTACTTTCTCTCTCTTTCTCTCCTCCTGTCAATCATTTCTTAGTTCCTTCCTTTTTGTCTCTTTTTCCTCTCTTCTCTCATTTCTTTATTTCTACCTTTCCTTTTTTTTTTTGTCTTTACACGTTTATCATTCTTGCGGCATGGTGATTTTTTACCTTGTTTGATGCCAGGCTCACTCATTACAATGAACTCCTAGAGGAACGGCACAGGTTTGCTGCCAAGCAAATGACTGTTCCCACAGCACACAGTATTTGCTGTTCCCTCTCTCTTGCCTGTGGTGGTGTTATTGGAGTAGGTACCACAAGGACACAGTACAAACCAAAGGATTTGTCCAACAAGCTTCAAAACACAGTCTGCTGTGGCTCTGCAGCAGTTACAAAGAAAAGTAAATTCTAGACCTATATTTCACAACAAACACTGACACTGATATGCAGCACATATCACTAAGGACTAGCCAAAATCAAGTTAAATGGGAAAGAAGTGTGTCTACTTTTTTTTTTTTTTTAAATCAATACCCTTTGTATAAAACAGGGAATTTTCGGTTTAAAATGCTACGGTTTGGCACTACTTGGAATTAGCAGCCTTCAAGAGCAATGGAGATAAGACTAATGGGACTTGTATAAAGTACGAGACTTGATATGTGTGATGAAGGGGGGTTTGAAAAGGATATGGCTAGATAGTGATCCTATATAATCGGTTTCCCTTCATACCGAACATTTAGCCTAGTGTGATGGGTGCGGTGCTCAGAGACCAGCACCCGCTGAAGATCAGAAATCCAGCTGTGAGACTGGCATATACTGTAGGCCACGACATAGTGTAATCAGCGCCTTGTCAGGCAGCAAAAAGGAGGAGCAAAGCAGTGCTCAGCTCGCGGTAGCCTACGCTAATAAGCTTTATGTGTCCTGTTTGCTGCAAGGCAAATGATGTATAACAGGATGGCGAGAACAGAGGGAGAAAAAAAGGTTTTTAATGTCACCGCCGGGTTGAAGGTATTTCTTCAACATTTCCTCTGTGGATTCTCAGCAAATTTACCAAGCACACACTCTCACTTTTTGGTGAGATTATGCGGCTGTCGGAACCGTCCCCGTCTAATGACACCGCTTTAATGAGGGGTCATTTCTTCCTGGCTGGTCGCTGTTGGGGGGAGCGAATGAGCTTGGGAGGGAGGGAGCTATAGTCAGGGAGACTGGGACTGGCTCTCTGAAATATCCCCTGCTGGAGGGGGAACGGATGTTCAGATACAGCTCCCTGGGCAACGGCGTTAGAGCCACGTCTCGGCTCTACAAGCTGTGTGCACCAGCCCTCTCCGACTTGAAGTTTCTCCAACCACAGCGAGGCCAATTAGGGGTGCGCTGTTGAAAGAGCAGCAATTATTCTTTCGCACGACACGCATGGCTCCTGCATTCCACCCATTATTATCTCCTGGCTCCCCCTCTGTGAAAAGCTGGCAAACTCTTCACGCATCCCTACTCCTATGAGCTTCAGTGAGTCTGGCTGTCCAAAGCTGGAGACCGGCAATGACAGCGCTGAGGTGTCTGGGCTAAAATAGGGCATGAAATAAAAGCAAGCAAGGGAGTGATTAGGAGAAGACCAGGGAAAAGACAGTGCCGGTTTCAGTCGTTGCCTCCTACTAGCAGAACATGCCTCATTCAGATTCACAATAATTGCTTACTCTACGTCAAAGGCGCAATGCAGACCGAGGCATCTGTAACGATTAAAGATAAGAATCGCCGGTGGTGTTTCGAGCCATTATGCAGATGGATTCAAGGAGGAACTTAAAAGCTGTCCTTCGAATGAACCGCGCCTCATCCAAGATGGCACATTTCACCGTTGCAATTTTAAGCCACCGTAGGAGCTTCTACACCCTTGCGCTGGGAGTTACATCCGCCGTTGGCGGCGGCTCCCCGTAGTCACCCTATCTTCAACCGAGTCATGCAAGTAGACAGCTGAGGGGCTGGAATCAGAGGCCTCCTGTGAGGAGCTTGCTTGGGGAAATGTAAAACAGCTTGTTAATACAAGACGAATCCCTGCGAATCAATCAGACGCATTACGTAGATGTAACTTGATGCTAAGTAGCGAATGGAGTGACGGCGAGCAATTAGTTTGTGGCTTAGCGCTCGGATCCTGAGAGATTTCACCTTGCCCTCCTCTGAAGAACTCCTGGAGCTTCTTTCATATCCTCGGTTCAAACTCCGCTTCAAAACAAAATTCGTGTTTCTCCTTTAGATAGAGGTATTGATGAAAAATAAAGCTAGTCTCCGTGAGAGGGTTTCCAACAGTGGTGCAGAATAAGATACTCCTCAATTCACAGTGACCTTTGAGCTTTCAAGTCTTTGATTTTTTTTTCTCTTTTCAGACAGTCAAGGATCCACTCTGTTGGTGATATTACTAGGAAGGCTAGACGATAATAAAGGAAATTTTGATGGGGCGCACAGCCTGCTTTCTTCCCTCTTGTGACACTGTAAAAAAAAGTTCCATGACTGAGCAATTCACTCCTTTCATCTTGCTCTGACACATCTTGCTAGCTTTTAGTTTATTCACTCAGGAATCGTCTTCTGGCCGCCAAGAGGCGTAGCTGGACTCCACCGCTCCATGGAAGCAAACCGCGCTCTCTCTCTCGGCTCTTTGACCTGTCTGAGCGGTTATTCTTTTGAAATACTTTTCCAAATAGCGCAGTGCTCTGTCCACTGACTCAAACCCTGAAACCCAATCATTGACAGCAGAGAACAACAAAACGTTCCCAAGGCTGTCATTTACAATGGACACACAACCACAGGAGCTTGTTTTACAGCTCTGTTGAGATAATCAATGAGTGACTTGGCAGCACCGAGGACCTATTGAGGCGCATTTCCCTTTCTCTTTCTCCTTTTCTCCGCCTCAGTCCTGTCTCTCGAGAGACTGTTCTCAAATAAATTGATTTGACGGTATTGCTGTGTTTGATAACATGAGAAAGCCAATGGAATCTGTCAACATGAGCTCCATCATCCCACGTGCCTTCACCACATTCTTTCACAACCCCGTCTGCCCTGCTTAAATGATTGTTTATTACTAAGACTAATTTAGTTCAACAGGCGACTACACATGCTGCAACAGTTCTCGCCAGTGCCAGGAGATGGAAGACAGTCGGGCCAAGATTGCGCTGGAAGACGGATAGCTTTTAACGCTTAGATAAGAGAGACATGCTGAAATAAGTCACAGCCATCTAGCAGACATAAAATCGAGTGGCACTGCCCAGCCCTGTCACACAGCGTCTCGGGATAAATTGATGCGTGGCCTGTCCACTGGGGCTTCTAATTGTATTTTCTTTTACGTGGTAGGTTTTGTCAGGGTGCATCTGTCATGTATGACATCTGTAAAATGACAGCCTTTCTCGAGTGCGGAAAGGAGGCTGCTGGGTCTCGGAGATCATGATACCCGTGAATTTTTTGCTCAGACATCACTTCAGTGGTTTTTAACCATGATGAAACACACCACGGATGTTTTTTAAAACTGATAAAGTGTCATGTTTTCTCTTTGGCCATCTATGAGTTTATGAAGGCATATAAGTGCTATTTCGAAACGCATTTGCTTTTACGTTTCATTGTCATGACATAAATGTCAAGTAATTTTCACATGCTTTTGAATGAACGTCCTAGCATTTTAAAATACTATCAATTTTCTATACTGACATTTGATGACAAGGTACGCACTTAACGTCAATAGAAAACTGAGGCTTGCGTCTGTTACAACTGACGTGAAATATAGAATATTACAGACACCGTAACATACTTTCACAGCCTTTACAGTACCTTGCACTTTTCTGTGATCTTTATGATCAACATTCATATTTTACTGTCACAGCAAGCTACTAAAAAATGGCACCAAACAACCATAACCCTAGCTGTGACTGAAACATAAATGCAGTCTTTTCAACCGAGGGTCTTACAAGAGGTCTTGTGCAGTATTTAAAGTTTCAAATGCACAATAGAGACATCATAATTCAATACAGTAGAACTGCGAAGTTATCTACATCTTTTAGTGCCCCACCTGTCATTTGAAGTGGCACTCTTTCAATAGCATAACACAGTCCTAAACCTCTGAACTTCGTCTGAATACATCTGACTTTCATCTCTGGGGTGCATGAGCAACACCACACTTTCAAGAAACGTGCTACAAAGAAAAGTCTAAGACTTTTGGAAGAAAAGAACAAGCAGAATTTTATGCTGTCTGGAACACGGTCACAGCTTGAGAGCTGGCTGGTGTTCGCTTTTCACTTAGCTGTACATGTGTTTTCTTTCATTTAATAATTCGTGGATTTAATAACTACAGCATAGCATAAACTTTCATGCATGTCTAATTGTATAGATTTTTTTCTTCTTCTTTAAATCCCATTCAAAGATTTGATCCATACAAGATGAGAAATATTGATGGAATCTGTTTCACCCTTGGTTATGTGTATTCTGTCATGAGTCATTCTTCTAATAATAAAATCTTTGTATCACTTATTTATTATTTGAATGATTTAAGATGCAGTAAAAACAGCTATGCAGTTACTATATTCACAGTGTGTTTGCACATTATTTATGGACACTTTTAATTTAATATTCAGAACTGTCATAATTCTAACTGACATACAAGGAATAATATAGTTACAGTAATAATAAACTCCAAAATAAACCCAGATGACACTTATCACATGGCTGCTCACAAATAAATACATACATGGAACACATATTTTTGACTTTCTTCAGTGTATTATCTAACAGGTTCAGCTAAGAATAAAATGTACAATGTACAGTTCAATGCCTAGCAATAATACAAATGATAAAAGGATTAGTTCACGTCCAGGATAAAAATGTCCTGATCATTTACTTACCCCCCATGTCATCCAAGATGTTCATGTCTTTCTGGTTTTTGAGGAAAACATTCCAAGATTTTGCCCCATATTACTTTTTTTGTAAATGTCGTTTGACTTTCTTTAAATGTTCGCTTTGTAAACACTGGGTCGTTACTTCCCCCTACGTCACACGTAGGTTCAGGTAACGTTTGAATTTTATCAATTCCAATTCTGCTTATCAATTCTGATTATTTTCGATTCCCAGTTTTGTTTCCAATGTGATTAAAGAAAATGATTTCAAACATATTTTTTCTGTCTCATTATTGTAAAACATTGAGTTGCAGCTGAATACTGGACTCATTGTAGTAGCTGCATGATTCTGGATAAACTGGGTTTGTTTGTTTTTTTTAATGCCCAGATAGCAAACATACGTCTGCAAGATGTCTCTTAAAGATCTCTTGATCTGGAAAGGATCTGCTGTGTACGAACGCCTGGCAGACGTCTAAAAGATGTAAGTTTTACATACATTCTAAATCATAAACATCTTAAAGACATCTAACAGACGTCTATTTGACATCTGACAGGAAACGTCCAATAGACATATTGCAGATGAGCAAACTATATCTTGCAGATGTAAATGCAGACATCAAATAGACATCTACGACATATGCGTGTGCAATCAGGGTGGAGACTCTGGTTCTCTCAAGATTCTGAAGAAAAAAAAAAATAGATAACTAAACAAAATCATATGTAATTTATAAATGAATGATTCAATGACTCAGTCAAAATTTACTTGTTTCATCACTGAATGAAATCAGCATTTGTGAACAAATCTCTTGAATGATTCAAGACATTTTAAAAGCCCCTTTTCGCCACCTACTGGCATAATGTAATCAATAAATCTTTATTTGAAGTGTCAAATTACTTTCAAAAGGTGATTTAGCTACTAAATTTTGATTGCTAATGTACAAATCAGAGTTTATATTCGAACTATAAACTTTTATCCCAGTCTTTCTGTGATTATTTGAATGTTTGCGACAGAAATAATGATACTGTGTGGTTGAAACTGTGAAGCTGCTTAATTCATATACATGACAGCTGCTCTCTTCAAGTCAGCGGCAGCGCAAACACAGGTTTGAGTGTTTAAATCACAAAGATGTGATCATTCGCAGCACGGACGTGATCACACACATCAAAGATTTATGAACGAAACCGATGAATCATTGTAATTTAGGAATAGAATCATACTGGTGTTTGAATATTGTTCACAGTCTTTAACAATCTAATAAAAAGTGCTTTTTGTCATGTTGGTGGTGACACCTCTCTTGCAACATGTTTAGCTTATCACAAATATACTTAGCTTTTCTGGCCTCTGAAATGTAGCCAAACTTTGGAGAGCTTAGATTAGTGAGCAAGGTCCAGGCAAATCAGGGTTGCCAGGTTTTCATAACAAAACCCACCCAATTGCTACCCAAAAGTAGCCCAAATGCGTTTTGAGGGGGGTCCCCCATTAAGAATTGCGTTCTGGGGGGTTGTTTTTTGGTGGTAAAATTAGCATTCCAGGGGCTAAATATTACATTTCTGGGGTTGCCCACGGACATGAAAAACAACCCGCGGCAACAGTGGGAAAACTGTGGACTTGGCAACACTTTGGCAGATTGCTAGATCAGGTCCTCACAGATAATGAAAAATGAAAAAAAGCACACAAAGGAATTGAGAGGTGGAATCTAAATTTTACTTTTCCAAGTATCTGTTTCCTGAACTAAAGTATCCAATTCTGGAATTGGAATCGATTTTCGATTCCCAACCCTTGTCACGCGTGACCTTTCAGACGAGACTAGGTAGTGCGTGAAGTCAAGGAAGTGCAAAGTATATTCATTTTTCAAATTTTTTTTTTCAAAATTTTTTTTTTAAGAACATGACCAATCATTTTGCTAGATAACACCCTTATTCCTCGGCTGGGATTGTGTTGAGCTCTTTGAAGCTGCACTGAAACTGCGATTTCGTCCTTCTGCGCGTTGACTCCCTTTGAAGTCTACTATATGGAGAAAAATCCTGGAAAGTTTTCCTCAAAAGCCTTCATTTCTTTTTGACTGAAGAAAGATAGACATGAACATCCTAGATGACATGGCGGTGAGTAAATTATCAGGGATTTTTTTTATTCTGGAAGTCAACTAATCCTTTAATACTGAAGACATCTACAACATAAGATGGCACCAGTAGTGTTTGTATTAAATAAGACACAGCAAAGGTTGCCATATTGTGCTAAAACTGTCCTTCTCTGACAAAAATAAGATTAAATAATTAAATGATCCTGCTATGTATACTACAATATGCTTAACATCTATAAATCATCCCAAAAATCCACAACTGTTTACACTGTTGCGTCACACTATACTTTTTACATTCAAATACCACTTTGACCATTTGCAAAATCCTAACAACTCAGTGTCCAACAATGAGCTGTGGACCTTTGCTATAATTACAAAGATCAACGTTATT
This sequence comes from Labeo catla, assembly GCA_012976165.1. Classification (NCBI taxonomy): domain Eukaryota; kingdom Metazoa; phylum Chordata; class Actinopteri; order Cypriniformes; family Cyprinidae; genus Labeo; species Labeo catla. The sequence continues at coordinate 32,558 of VONZ01000629.1, read as the reverse complement.
ATCCTAAATTTTTACACAGCCCTCTGGAATACTTCATTCTTATTGGTCAGTCTCATAAACTATATTTCTGCACGCTAACCACTACACTGACCGTCCCAGGCAGCCGATTTCCTCCATCGCTGTGATGGTTTCATGTCTCACATATCGCCCTGCGGTCTCTTTCTCCTCACATAATAAAATAATTTCAACTCAAATCAATATTTAATGCCCAATTATTTATTTATCTGACAGGTAGCCATGTAATACGCAGGCTAATGTAGAGTCAGCCGGTCATTTCAGCAAAAATAATCCCCATTCAGTGTGATACAAGACCCCTGTTTATCTTACAATAATAACCTTTACAAAAAAACACCATACAAGCGCATGTAAAAAGCATTGCAGTTTAGGGACCGGGAGCTTTGTAAAAGCCCAAAAGCTTGTGGGGTAAATAGAGGGGGAAGAGGAGAGATGGAGAGGTTAAAAGAGAGAGAGAGAGAGAGAGAGAGAGATTTATGTAGGAAGAAAAATTACCTTTTTCGCACAGAAGGACAGTGGTAAATGGCACGTCATTCCGCAGTAATTTACAAATCGCGGAGTGGAAACAAAATTAGATTAAGAGGGTACGTTGAAATGGACCTGCTAAACATCACTATTAATTACACTGTTGTCAAGGGCGAAAATTATTTATTTTCATGGCAGAGGGGAAAACAAAGGCTGTTGGTGGGTTTAAATAGGTTTACAGGCATTTTTCACTTGAGCAGCCTCAGAAAAAAACAAAAACAAGGAAAACATAGATTTTCAATTAAAGGACACTAATGTCTACATTACTACTGAAGCAATAAACTTTCTGACTTATGGTGAACAGCAAGAACAACAAAGACACCACGGCTTTACGACTCATTGCAGACATTAATGAGCAAGAAAATGTGGGTTTTCGCGGCTCCAAAGATCAACCATTTTGGATGCTTCCCATTAAATTAGTGTCTTCAGATGTCTGGATTCCATCATGCATAACAAAGGACAAACATAGCACCCTCACTCAAAGATAAAAAAAAAAGTCACACATCTGGCTAAAAGAAATATATAAATCGGCTCTCAGACCTCGTGTCATCTCCACACTCTTTTCTAATTGTGAAAGCAGAAAAGAAACTCGGGGAAGCTGTCAAAGCAATAAAGATCTCACGCTGACAGTGCGGCGAACTTCTTTGCGGTTGCAAAGGAGGTGAGCCGGTCCGTCCAATTCGAGTCTGAGCGCCGTTCATTAGGGCACGTCTGCGCAGGCAGCCGGGGGGACGCGGCAACACCCGGTCCACCCCGATGCAGGCATCCAGCGGGGCATCTGGCAGGGCTACACTTCAGGTCAGTCTATCTGAGAAGGGAGCGCATCAGCGGCCACTTCATGGATGGCACACTGTCTGCGGCTGACAGCTTGTCATTTATCACAGCTGAGCAGTGGCGTCAGGTGGGATCATGATTAATTTCACTTTACCACTTTCAGAAATAAGCCCTATAAATCATCTTAAGCTCCGTGTGCAAGTTTTGTTGTAGCCACATGACAAATCTTCACCACATCCCGCTCCGCCTCAGCAGCCTACAATGGGTCCTGCCACACGGCTCACAAAAAACCAGCCAGCGATGGCCAGGAAGGAGAGTGACATTTCATAAATACCCCGAAGGATTATTAAAGCAAGACAGCTCCGGTTAGAGCCTACAGAAACCGCATCGTCCATTTGTAAAGATAAATGCCTAGCGGTCTCTCTTCGCTGTCCATCTGTTTGTCACTTAGCTTTAGCTTTATTTGGCACCCTTACACATGCTAATGATATAGACGTGTCATTGAGATGTAAAACAGAGCTTAATCAAATGTGGGTGGAGAAAAAGCACGCTCTTCATAAGTCAAGAGGTGACGCACGTCTTGGGTAGCGCAGGTGGCGCCGTGCCAATCCGTCAGTATGCTTATTAACAGTTTTTATATCGCTTTAATCAGATGTCTTGGACTATAAGCTAAAAATGTGCTCTGCTTTCACAGGGCGAGTGCTTGAGTCATTTTAAAAGCATATAATTGATGCCCATGTCACATCTGAAAATACCATCTTCCGCTGAGACGCTGTTTTTCTTTCCAGCTTTGGATGCCAGGCTACTTAATTAAATGACGACTTCCAAATTTAAATCAGATCGCTTGAAATGCACTGTGTTTTTTTTTTCTTCAAAAGTGCCTTGTCAAGGCACGGATTCACTCAGGAATATATATTCGGTAGCCAAGCGTGATGCTATCCCTTAATCTATTGTCCACCGCCTCCATATCTCTTTTCCGGATGGCGGGTAATACTTCAGGACGGATGCCCTACATGCTAGAGTAATGTGACACTTAAACGATTTCCTCATAAGGCCCGGTGACAGATAGCGGTGGGTAAACAGCTGCTGCATGTTACATTTTCCGTCCGCTCTGTCTGCATTTCAATGGCCGCACTTTGCTCCAATTTATTCCCATCTCGGAGATATAGACCGTTTCCAACTGTGCCTAAATCCATATTCCCCAATAACACAGTATGCACTTCCCTGGTGAACTCGACAAATGCCACACAATCAGGGCTCCCCAGCTGCTAAGCTATGCCCCACAACTCTTTGCTCAGGCACAGAGGCAAGTGAAGCTAATCGATTCCAAGGCTGTGCCTCTCAACCAAATGTAGTCCTGTTTCTAGGACTGAGTCCCTGAAAAGGAACTCGAAACACAAAATTGCATTCATCACATGGAGAGAAGGCGCAAATAAAATGCTAGATGAGAAAAAAAAGGTTTTCTTTTTTTTTTTCACCCGAGAATAAGGGCAGAAAACATTTTGTATGCAACAGAGGTGAGGCTTTTTGAGCACTTGGTATAATTTCCTATTTAAGTGAAAGTTTGCATGGCTAAATACCATCTGGTTGCTAGTGTTGTCTTGACACTGGAATTTCTAAGTTGCAAAAATTCAATATTCTATACCACTTTTAATACCATGAGAAAAAAAAAAACTTGAAAGAACTTATCAACTTCTTATCTGAGACTCCTCAAGCATGATAGTCCTCAATAATAATAATAATAATAATAATAATAATAATATAGCTGCAAGCAGTGATTACTGGGGTTCAAGCGCTTCAGGTATTTAAGCACATAACTTACCTGCAACCACTTAAATCAATTATTTAAAAAGCATTTTTGTCAAATCCAGTTGATTTACCATAGAAATAAGATGTTTTATAACATTTATGATTGTTGTAGCGCCAGCTGTGGTTCGGTCTCCCTGAAACTTTGCATGCTTGTTTAAAATCACCTGTTGCATCTGCTTAGCAGGTTTCGTGAAGTTTTGAGTTTTTGTTTAGGCTTTATAGGCTTTTGGGTATATTTGAACAGGCCCCTTTTCTAAAGAACCCTGTTAAAGCTACCCAAAGAGTAAATTTCAACATGCGTTTGATAATTATTGACCCAGACAGTCCAGAGAAACACTGCAGTGTTTTTTCCAGACTGAGTGAAAAACCTAGTACTAGTTCACAAAAGTAGGTTTTACACATCTTCTCAATCATTTAAAAAACGGTTTGATTGACAGCAGTGGTTCTAGATGCAAAGCTGTTTGGAACGAGGCGGTCTATCATACATTACAAAAATATTACGTGTATGTACGTACACCTTCAAAAAAATGCAATACCGCCCCCTCAGTGGCTGATTTCTTTCAAATTTCTCACAGACCTTTAAGGGATGTGAGTCAAACAGGTCCACCGAGTTTCGTTCTGATCAGCCTCTGTTGTCTAATAGGTGCTTAGTTAAATTCAACAGCCAATGCCCATGTTTTTTTAAAAGATACGCAAATGTCCTCATAGACACTTGTGGCACTTTGGACCAAGACAGTGCACAGTGATTTTCTTGTTGATAGGACAAATGGTTGCCTAGTTATAGCCATTTTTCTTATAGCGCCACCAAATAATCTCCGTGATTTTTTTTGCTGTGACCTCAGCTTGAGCTCTTACATAAGTGTGCCAAGTTGGGTGAAGATATCTCATTCCGTTCAGGAGTTACTGGCATTTTACTAAAAGTGGCCCTGCACCCTTCAAATGTTTTGGCGTCCCTTTGCGACAACAAGGTGAAAGTTCAACTTTTTTTTGATAATTATTGATATTTACTCTCCAGAGAATCTTTCTGCACTTGTTTGGTTACAATCAGCCGTAAAACCTAGGACTAGATTCCAAAATTCACAATTGAATCTGAGGTGTGCTTAGGTATTCAACGACATAAGACACTTAAGCCTGCGACTGACAGTTTAGTAGTTATGAGAAATTTCGCACTTTTGATCACTGTAGTGCCCCATCAGGCTGACTGGGGCAAGAAGGTCACATTGTGGGTGGTGTGAGTACTACCATCCCTCCAAGTCTCTACAGCGTACGGTTTGGTCTGCACAATCAGTTTTAAGTGTAAAACGCTCATGCGTGACCATTCTAACAATTACAATAGGGTTTCAGTGCTATGCACTTGAACCCCTATTTTTTTAAATAACTTTACAATAGTTACAATAATACAAGAGTTACGAAAGTTTTTTTATTTCAAATAATCAAACCCTCTATCTTTTATTTTGGTGGAAAAGTGCAGGCAGAAATATAAGTGACAATGCTTATTTCAATTCTGTATTAAATGTGTGAAGCGCTGTAATCATCTGTCCACAAAGATTATTATGCAAAAGGGAAAAAGCATAAATGAAAGCATGCTGCATTCCCAAATGCATGTTAAACTCACAGCACATAAAGAGATGGAGTTACATTTAATGTGAACCGAGTAGTTCTGAGATACTGAAAACAGTGTTCAAGTGAGCGCAGTGATGTGTTTTGCTCTGAAAAATGTAGAGCAACAGACCAAATACTTAATTAATATACATACCGTGGTATATGAAAACTGCTGTTGGAGAGAAGAGAGAGTGAGAAAGCGCAGCTCCTACTAGTGTATCGATAATGTCAGGGGAATAAAAAAAGTAAACATTTAAAATATTATGAATAAATAGGTAATATAATCAATATTTTGACAACACTAATGGTTGCTATAGGATATTTATATTCTCATTGAAGTATTCTTGTTCTGAAGTTTTAATTGGCTGCAATAAATAAATCATTTGCGCTCCACCTCAGCAGATGTGCACTACGGTGTTCATAATGTTTGCCATGCAGGTATACGGTAGGTGTCAGCGATGGTACTTCTCAAAGTCTCCCTGAAAGTAGTAAACAAACACACAATGAAAAAAATAAATATTTCAGAACTTCATCATTGTGACCTGTTTTCTATATTGCACCAACTCCTTCCCTCACAGAAGCTCCCGAGACGCCATCATTTATAGCTTTGAGCTACAGTAACTGCGAGATGTGATTGCTTTGAGCACTTCTCATGCGCAGAAGTTTCAGCTGGTGCAAATGAATCTAATTTGACTGGGGAAAGAGCGCTTTAATGCATTTCGAGTGGTTTTCGCAGGCTAGGCATTCGTACAGTTGTTTCGCACATGCGCAGACGCCGCCGTCGTCGTTCGGTTGGGAGGGCCAGGCTTGGATTGCCATCGCCACAGGCAGAGGGCCAACTGCGGTATCAGGGTGCTGGGAGGGTATCCCATAAAAATGCATGGCCACATGCTGCTTCCAAAGGCTTTTCATCTTCCCTCTGTCTGCCGAGCCCCAAACACCTGGAGCACAAGGGGAGTCCGGAGTGCATGTGTGTGCACAAGGAGGGATATGCACACACACTGGGATGCGTGGGCTTTGTCCGCCCGTCTGCCGGTCAGCTCTCCGACTGCTTATTAATTTAGAAGCGTTTGCGGTCTCTAGGGACAGAGAGATAAATGCCAGCAGCAGAGGCAGGCCGGCGGTGAACTCATAAAACCTATTAAAGGAAGCTGTTCATCACCTCCATCAGCAGGCCTGATTATGGCCAGGGCCAGCTGTAAACCTCCACAGCCCTCAGCGGAGCCCCAGACACACCACTCACTCTGCTAGCAGCCCTCCGAAAGCAGCGCTGCCCACCCGGCGGCTCCCATTACGGTGAGGGATGAGACCGCTATCCCGACTACGTACGGGATTTATCGGCGGCACGTTCTTTAAATGCCAGTCACTGTGGCATTAGCGCTTCGCCTCACAATTGCATTTCGTGCACGTGTCAACGGTGTTGTATTATCATACAAATACTTGCGAGATGAACATTTATTAAAAAAAGACGCTTGCTGCCTCTTGTGGTTGCCACAAATACAAGATAAAGATAAACTCATCACCCTCCATCAGATTTCCCCTCGGTTTTGCTTGTATCAGCAAGACAGGATGCTTCACTCCTACTGTATGCGGGTTTGTTCTATTAGAAGGTTATATTCGCAGCGCCCCCCTCCCCTCCCGTGATGTATTTCGCTTATTTGTGTCTTTACGCATCACAAGCGCCGCTTAGAAGCTCTTGCCCGCAGAGAGCTGGGAAACGGCGTGCCAAGGCATCAGTCAAAGACCGAACCTACTTTACAATCAAACATTATGAACTGCTGTTGGAATTAGGACAGCTTCCAGGGAACTAGGGGACACGAAATTATCCAAATCCCATTAATCTTTTTTGAGAGAGATGCTGACATTTTGTAGTCTAATTAAAAATGCCACACAATGAATTTTCGAATGGTAACAATAATTAGTAATTGTCTGGGGACGTGAAAAGGGGACACAAATGCAACGGCTATGCCGTATACGTGCTTGGCTTTTTGCTTATCGCAGTCAGATGGGGGAAACGGGTGGAAAAGGGCTCTTTGATGCATTGTAGTTCCGCATGTTATTATGGTCACACATTCTCTGAACTTCAATTAATTAAGTAGCGCAAAATGCCATTGCATGCTGCGAATAATTTAGATGAATGCATCCATTAAATTATCTGTTGCTATCATAATCAGCCATTTCCAAGGAAAATTTCCCTAGTGATTACCATTATACTATATTTATTATATTATATATGACCTCGCCATTACTAGCACCATGCTGGACTGTTTACATAACATGCTAAATGCGTAAATGTCCAGTTGCAAACATAATGCAATAAAATATAACATAAAAATCCTAAAGTTCTTGTTCTATAATATCTATATTATCTAATATCTATATTATAGGTTATTAGGTATAACACTTTATTTTACAGTGTGCTTGTTACATATACTATGTAGTAGTATGTACTATAGTTATAACACTAAGTTACATAACATTACAATAATTACATGCAATAACATTAAAGCAAACCTTATCCAAACCCTAAAATTATAAGATGGTTATTAATAACTCAGTACTTAAACACTACTTAAGAGTCATTATATTATATTATATTATATTATATTACTGTTTAAATGACAAAATTGATAATTAACTGATGCATCCAGTTCCAACAATATAACATAAAATAAAACATAACGCATAACAAAAAACATAACATTATTTTTAAAAACATTATAATAAATTAATAACATTGAGTTTACTGGTGTATGTTTTTACAAAAAAAAAAATACTATTTCAGTTTTTCTATTTCAAAATGTCACATTTAATTCAAATTGCTATGTGCATTTAAAAAAAAAATATATATATATATTATTATTTCCTAATATTTTGCTCGTTGTATGGATATGATATGATATGATATGATATGATATGATATGATATGATATGATATGATATGATATGATATGATATGATATGATATGATATGATATGATATGATATGATATGATATATGATATGATATGATATGATATGATATGATATGATATGATATATGATATGATATGATATGATATATGATATGATATGATATATGATATGATATATGATATATGATATGATATATGATATATGATATGATATATGATATATGATATATGATATGATATATGATATGATATATGAGATATGATATGATATATGATATGATATATGATATATGATATGATATATGATATGATATGATATATGATATATGATATATGATATGATATGATATATGAGACCCTGGACCACAAAAACAGTCATAAGTAGCATGGGTATATTTGTAGCAATAGCCAAAAATACATAGTATAGGTCCAAATGACAAATTTTTCTTTTATGCTAAAATCATTACGATATCAAGTAAAGATCATGTTCCATGAAGATATTTTGTAAATTTCCTACCGTAAATATATCAAAACTTAATATTAGTAATATGCATTGCTAAGAACATCATTTGAACATCTTTAAAAGGCAATTTTCTCAATATTTCGATTTTTTCTTGCACCCTCAGATTCCAGATTTTCAAACAGTTGCATCTCAGCCAAACTATCAATTTAATCAATTTATTCATTATATTATATTATATTATATTATATATTACATTACATTACATTATATATTAATGACATTTCCAATGCATTCGAAGGATACATTTTATGACACGTTAAAAATGTGTATCACAAAAATGTAAATATAATATAATATAATATAATATAATATAATATAATATAATATAATATAATATAATATAATATAATATAATATAATATAATATAATAGTCTATGTATACAGAGACCATGTCAAAACTCATTTGCATTTCCTCATTACATTACATTATCTACTGGAGAACGGAGGGGCCAAAATGACACATCCAATCCAGATGCTGAGGCCAATCATGATGCGAAAACTGCCAAGTGATACTCTCCTTAAGATCCGTCCATCTGTCACTTCAATTCCCTGGTCAGCAAATCATTTCTTTTCCAAAGACACATGTGAAGCAGACTTCTCCTACCCACTTTAATCATCACTCCGTGCTCGAAATAACAGAGGCTGTCCCGTGGACCGCTGTCGTTTCTGGTGATCATAACAGATAATTACCCGCCTCCCTGGACAGCCATACTGCACATCTCTCCCAGAAGCACTATCTCCTAGTGAATGTGCTGTACTCGTGAAAGCTCAGTGTGTGAGTAACGAGCTAGAAGTGGCAGTGATTCAGTCCCTTATGTCACCCAGATAGTCTTCAGATGGCAAGCAAAGGTAAGTCAAACTTCACCTACAAAAAAATGACTTTTATCTTGAGGAGGAGGATGAATTAATCAATAAAAAGGATGACCAGTAAAAAATGGTCTGCTCATAATTCCTCACCGGTGGCAGGTCTGGATCTGAGTGTGCGTTTTGGCAACAGGGGGCACTGTTGCTGTTCTGAAAGAGAGAGCTGGCAGCTTGCCGCAGTGAGTGAGTGACCAAAGGAAAATCATTGCTCAGTGACCGACGGGGAAGCTACACTGATCGCCATTGATCCTTTAGTGCTGTCCCCTAGCTTGACCACTGCCCTTGTGCCTGTGCAAGGCTAGCATAGTTTTATCAGACTGGACCACTGCATTACAGCCAATACACAATATCCCCATTACTGTACGGATGCATGTGTGTGCAATGAGGAGAAAGTCAAACGAGAGACCTCAGATGCACTGACGATATTCTGCATATTATCTGGATATTCTACGTTCTCCTTATTGGTTTGTATTAGCAGGCATGTAAGATATGACATGCAATATATTAGAGAGATTTATTTAGACTTGCATTATAAAACTGCTCAGTTTGTTAAGGAAAATCAATTTGAAGAGGCAATAAGGTTGTGGGGGGCAAAAATGCAACTCTAAATTCAGACACTATAAGAATATTCAAGAAAATACTAAGACTGCACATAAATTACTGTACATAGATGCATGAATTATTTGTTAATGAATTAACTATGTTGCAATTACTAAATAAAAAGAAAGCAATTCTGTTATGGATCGGTGATGAAGACGTATTCATATTACATGTTCCTGAATGTTCTGAGTATTATATATATATATATATATAAATATATAAATATATATATAATGGTCACACTTTAGCATAGGGACCAATTCTTACTACTGACTAACTATTAACTCCTTTTGACTTAATAAACTCCTAACTTGCTGCATATTAATTGTTAGTAAGGTAGTTGTTAATTTAGGAATATGGGATCTAAAATATGGTTATGCAGAATACTGCTTTATAAGTACTAATAAACAGCCAATATGCTAGTAATATGCATGCTAAGAAGCAACTAGTTGATAATTAGAATTGGTACCAACATAAACCAAATTTGATAAACCAATAAATTAGCTGGTTTGTACAAGTTATTATTCCATATAATATAACAGCTACTAGTATAATTTAGTATGAAATGAACTATTTTACGCTGCTGACCACTACATTATAAATACTTATATTCATTATAAATGCATTATAAATATTATTTAAAAAATGATAAGAGGCATGTATAAATCATCACTATTGTTTCACACATTATAATGAATACTAACCAGTGTCATCAAAATCAACATCAATGATAAAATGATAAATAAAAAAAACTGATGGAACGATATATGATAGAACAGCAGGACAATAGAAAGATAGATAGAATGATAGACAAAATGACAGAACGACAGATAGATAGATAGATAGATGGATAGATAGATAGATAGACATATGAGAATGATAGAATGCAGATAGAAAGACCGATAGACAGAAGAGTAGAATGATAACAAGAACAATAGACAGAATGATAGAACAAACAAAGCAATAGAACGATAGACAAAAGTAGAGCGATAGACAGAACAATAGAATGACAGATAGATAGCGAGAATGCTAGAACGACAGAATGAACGAAAGTACAATAGATAGAATGATACATCACTAAATAAAACAAAAAAAGAACGAGACAGAATGATAGAAAAATAGATAGAATTACAGAACGACAGAACATATAGAATGACAGAACAATAGACCGAACAACAGATAGATAGAACGTTAGAAAGACAGAACGACAGAATGACAGAACGATATAGATAGATAGATAGACAGACATATAGAGAATGATAGATAGAATGCAGACAAAGAACGATAGACAGAAAAGTAGAATAATAACAGAACGATAGAACAATAGATAGAACGACAGATAGATAGATGATAGCAAGAACGATAGACAGAATGATAGAACAAACAAAGCAATAGAACGATAGACAAAAGTAGAACGACAGATAAAATAGAACGAATTAGTATGATAGAACAATAGATAGAATTACAGAACGATATATATAACGACAGAACGAGACAAAACGACAGATAGATCGAACGTTAGAAAGACAGAACGGCAGAATGACAGAACGATATAGATAGATTGATAGATAGCGAGAATGATAGACAGAATGACAGAACGATAGATAAAGACAAAAGTAGAACGATAGACAGATAGAATAATAGACAGAACAAACGACAGAACAATAGAACAAACGACAGAATGATACAACAGTTTGGTTAACAGATCAATTTATTTACTAGACACATCCGGAGGCACAAGCTCCCACACAAACAAAACCAAACATGAAGCATCAACATGCACATCCACATTCACAAACGTCTCAAACAAAATCTATAATCAAGATCCTGTGCTCCACCCCCTCCAGTGAGGCCAATTGGTATTCTGGGAGATCCTCAGCCCCCTGTTGCTTTCCCAATCTCCAACCAGGAAAGAGAGAAAAAAGGTCGCTAAGCCCTGGGATGGAAGATGCCTGGCGATGGATTAATGGCTGGGAGAACAAATGAAGTCTTGGAGAGAGTTTATATCTTTCAATACAAAGCAGAAAAGTGGATGGCTACTTTATTTTATACTGGTCCTCCGCACAGTTTGCCTGCATTAGCACACCTCCGAAACAGCCCCGACTTTCACCGTACATGAGAAGGAGAATAGGATGAAATCTACTTACTGCATTGAAATGAGGTAACGCACATCTTTCAAGTGAAATTGAGTGTTGTTGGCAGTACAGTGGAGTGGGGCTCGGATTGAAATTGGATCGCGGTGTAGGATGATAGTTATTTTTAACACAACATGCACAAGGTATGGCTGTAAATATTGTAGCATGGGGTTGAAATAGGATAAAAAAGGATATGGTCATTGTTATTGGAAAAATATATTTTCTTTTAACAGCCAGCAAAAGAGCTCGTAATTACTAATCTAACGAACAACACGTCCTAGTTTGCCTAAAAAGGCGATCACATGAACGGTAACTCTGAATGGACACGACTACTACAATAAAACAGCATCAAGCAACAGTAAACGGAAATGCAAATTCTATTCATTATCACTAAGAGCTATTTCTATTTGCATATCCAATGTCCCACAGACCAGGTTTGACTGGCATATCCAAATATACAGCCCCAGAGACTTCTGGGTACGGCCTCAAGGGCACTGCTCACTGGCAGATGCTACAAATACTGTAACAGACAAAAGCTGTTGATGTTGTGTAACGTGAATAACAAAGCAGTAGGGTATGCTGGGGCTAAAGGCCTCTGGGGTAGAAAAAGCCCTTTTGATTTTGTTTTCTTTCACAACTCAAAACCACACACAGCTAACCATCACACCATCACAGCGTTTTCCTAAACACTGTTCGTCTATATGTTCTGCAAAACAGTCCTGATCCAAGTCACTCTGAGTTGCCTGAAACCACATGTATTTTCAGACAATAAAAAAGTTGCTTGAGCTACTTTATTAACTTTAACTTTACTTTATTAACTACTTTATTACTTTAATAATAAACAGTTAAATACTTTAACAAATGCATTGCTTATTGTTGCTTAACTAATGGGACCTATTTATAAAGCGTGACAGATTAAATCATTGGGAAATAAAGGCATCATGTTGAAAAGGCCCTACTGTTTTCATAAAGGCCATCAAAAATGCTGTTTCAGTGGGAGGAAAATACAGAATACCTGTAGTGCAATAAAATTGCTTTTCATGACTGGGAGTGAATAGATTTGTTGTGAAGTATGTGCAAAGTGGGCTCACATTGACTGCTCCATTCACAGAGATTCAAGTGTGAAATACACCTGCCCTATACTACACTGAGCTCCATGGTTAAACACCATACTGTATATATGTAAACGCAAAAGGCATTTTTATTCATTTTTAATTCACGTTTGTTCACAATACAGTGCACAATGATGTTAATACAAATTAAAATTAGGGATGTAATGATATTATCAATATTGTGGTATCGTGGTAGTAAAACTGTCTTGATATTACCGTGGTCACATGACGATATGAAACTATATAGGTCTTCTGGGCAAAAAGTGTGGATTTGTAAAATATTCTAATATAAAAGGTCTTTAGATTTGTGTTTGTGCTTTGGCACAGTATGTCAAACAAACTAAAACCAAAAGCACAATATGGCTTAATCCCTTCATCAAGTCTGCGCGTTTCAAAGTGAAGCACACACTTCGTTCACGTGATCAGCTAATGATACGATGTTTTCTGCACCTCAGAATGGCTCCGTTCACAGTGAATGCAGTGAACTCGTTATCGTTTCATGTGCTGTGAGTTTAGCGTGACAGCTAGCGGTTTAAATAGGTAATGTTATGCAGTCCAAATTAAGGCTCTTTCAAGTGTAGAAATTAGGAAAGAAGTATTGTAATTTATATTATACTATATTGTAATATACCTATGAAATATATATATATATATATATATATATATATATATATATATATATATATATATAGCTTCATATATATGATACCACTGCATGGATTTTTTTTTTTATCATTATAGGGTAGATGTGTACATACACTGCCAACACACATTAATGTTCAAACAACATACCTCTGATATATAAAATACCTCTGATTCAACAGATATGTGCATGATTGGCTACATTGCTCAACGCAGCAAAAGAAAGTTGATCTCGAGAGCGCAAACCATAATGCACTGGATAGTTTGCTAAATCTGCAATGAAATGCCATTATTACAGCTTTAACTGAGGGTGCTGTTGATTTCGTTTGAGGGTGCTTAGTACTCTCTAGCACCCCCGTAGAACCGGGCCTGCTCGCCACATGCTTTAGGGGGTCTGTTAAAACTCAATGGGCTCAGGGAAGGATATTAGCTATTACCTCAAGCTAACATGTGGAATCTTCTGGTAAAGAGTTACCAGCAAAATACAGTAGGCGTTAAAATACTTGAGCACTGTTTGACATTTCATAACCTCTCATATAAACTAAATTGCTCCATAATTTGAATGTACTTAAAACATTGCTCAATTAAATGCAATCACACTTGTCAATGTGCATCATATTCCACCCACGCATTTGCTCTCCATCTGATTCACGTCAATCTATGTTACTCACGCATAAGACAGAGTTAAAAGACTGCTGAAACATGGAATGGCAGCACATCTATTCAAGGCAACTTTAAAAAAACATACAATCAATACATCAGGGTGATGAACTCGCAATCAATAGCATTCGGTGGCGTGGAATGGAATTGAAAAAGCAGGTATTGGGAGATGTTTTATCATCGGTGCTGGAAGCTCAAAGTTGCACTGGCCAAGGAGACCCAGATAAGAATACAATAGCAGCTCGGCTGTCAGCAGAGGTCATACTCCAGTGAGTTGAATTCTGCCCGTAACTCCTAAACTAAAGTTTCCTCATAACCACATGTTTGTGCTCGGCGAACTCCTGTTGAGAATCTTTCAAAAAGCCGGCTACTTTTGTGGAAGCTGCACATATATGTCGAGTGGTGCTTCAGATGAGTGTTCTAGTTTCTCCTGCACAAGCTGATAAAGCCTTTAGTCCATGAGAAGTTGTGAGGGAGGGAGTGAAAGACGGAGGCTAGCTACAGCGGTAGCCTTGACTCCTGAGGATACCCACGCAAGAACCCATAGAGAGAGCCTCGGGACTAAGGCTGCAAATCCAGCCTGATCCGTGTGACCTATCCGAGCTTCATAGATCTCTCTCATCTGACCGTGGAGGGAAAGGGAGGGCCTCTGGCAGGGTGCTGCGTGTGGCCCACTTGCACTTACTTGTTTAATTGCCTCAGTGTCTTTTCCACACGCTCTACGTGGCCTCTGCCCCGCGTGCGGAGATGCGTTCGCTGCTATGCTGCAACAAAAACCGAGCGTGGTAATGTCATTATCTGCAGGACTTTTTAGCTGTCAAAAGCCAAAAATACTGTATCTCTCTGGCAGGATTTCCTGGAGTGCAGCTGATTATTTGTTCTTCTGCTTGGCTCATGTTGGCCTAGGAGCCAGAAGCTGAGAAAAGAGGCACATCGAGCATAATTTACCGAACTACGCAGCAGAGAGCGTTTTCACTGAATGCTGGGTCAACGATCTTTAGTGCTGTTCGGATGGGATTCGTTTTTTAAATGATTTTTTTAAGATGCGGATGTTAATGAAGAACGGCTGTAATTTTGTGCACTAATTCAGACGGGATCTCCGGTTACTACTAAAGTGGGAGTTGAATGTGGGCGTTATGGAAGGTTGTGCGCATATGTTAATATTGCATAATCATATCATTACGATCAAGAGGAGGAATTAATTAAGATGAGGATCATACCTGATGTTGCTATATCACTGGCTGCTAATTATTTAATAAAATGGTAAATAAGGTCTCTGTTAACATTCATTAATGCATTGGTTAAAGTGAATTAATGCACAATGTCATTTTTATTTCATTTCCTAAGCTTTTATTAACCACTGTTCGTTAATAAAACAACTTTTGATTACAAAAAACACATTTTTAAATTAATAAATGAAGCAGTTTTAATGTAGATACTAAAGAAGTATTGTTAGTTCACATCAACTAACGTGGTTAAATGTTAAGAAAGCTTTATTTCAAGTCTTACCAGTAAAATACACAATAATAACAAATACTATTGTGTATACTAATAGAAATGACTATATAAACCAATACTCTACTCTACAAAGTGCTCTAACCACACCTGAAAAATAAAACATAAAATAAAATAATCAAATAAAATATCAACTAATATTTAAAAGAGAAAAAAAAAAACAAAAAAAAAACGTAAAATATGCAAAACAACATTTTAGTTTATTTTTACTACTAATAGAAATAAAATTTAAGAGAGAAAAAACATTTTGGCACATTACTAAAGTTTGTGAAAACACACTTTTTATGCAATGTTCTGATAATCCAACCTTCACCAAGACAAATATTTTATGACCAAAACACTGTATTAAATATTGTAAATATAGAGTTTTTCTTACGTTTTCTTCTTTAAAAAGAAAAAAGTTTGATGAGAGAAACGTTATATTAAATATTTCATGTTTTTGAAAACTGTGGTGTGCATTTGATTATTTATTAATAAAAATAAATTAAATATCACTATATATCCTACTATACCCTGAACCTGTTTTTTAAAAAAAATACAGCAGGGTGTACAAAACGTGTTTGATTTGGACTGGATTAAAATCTCATAGGTGAAGCACGAATTCGCCAAACTCCTCAGAGAACTCTAGTCCTGTCTGAATATAGCATCTTTCCTCTCTGCTTTACTGCGAGAAGAGTTAGTGAAATAGGGGCAACAGAGGAGCGGATTAATCCCTTTGTTGGGGTTTAGGCTCACCGTGTCATATTAGTCCAGTCTAGGTGAGCCAGCCCTCACTCTCGTTTGCCAGCGAAGAAGCAGATGGCTTGGACACCACACATCCCACAGGAGGCGAGCTCGGTTGCGTTTTCATCCCTTCCTTCAGTTCATGAGGTCATTCAGGTGGATCGAAGTGTAATTGGCAACATGTTGGCAAATGAGGACGCTAAGCTAGCAGGGTAACATTCATCCAGACTTGTAAATATCAAATGAAAGTGAAGAGTGAAATTACCTGTCGAGGGGCTTCTCTTCATTAAATACCATCTGAAACGTAACACAGATACTAATGGGTGCTGCGGCTATGCCGGATGATATCAGAGAGAGGCATACATCAAGAAACAGATTGTTAATATCAACCGTTTCATCTGGATGATGGTGAAATAAAGGCCAATGGAGCTTGCAGTAACACGGCGCGACATGGAGCGCCGTCTAATGGGACGAGCAGTCTGCGCGGCAAGAACGTAATGGAGTGAGACGTCATTTTTCACTAGGGAGCATGACGAATGTCAAGGTGCTGCAACATGCTATTTGTAAACGCAGTGCGGAGACATACCCTGATTAGCCAAGGTTAGGCCAGGACAAATCAGACCGATTGCCTGACTAACGCTAAAAGATTCAACCTAAAAATGCACAACGCAACTGCAAGTCATTCGTTTTCAAACGGCAAACAATTTCTGGCAATGTTCCTTATGCGATGTGTATATATTTTTTAGCATACTACTATAAATTTATGTGTGTGTACATGTTCATATCTAAATTGTGAGGTGGTTTGTTTGCTGCAATAACAGAAATTAACTTTTTCAATCAGTTTAAATTGATTTTTACCTTTAATGTGTTTTTTTCTGAGCTAATTAAAAGCATACATCTTTTGTATCAAATTCCTAAATGTAATCAAATTTATATAGTAAGACACAGTTACCAATCAAATGAAATAAGTATCAAAAAAATAGTTTTTGCAATACAGGTGGCACAGAATTTGTTCATTTTTTGTACGATGCAAAAAAAGAAAAAAAAAAAAAAGAAAAAAGTATGGGGGGTTTTAAAAATATACTTTAAATACAAATCTAAAATTGCAAATAGGTATCGCCATTGCCACATTAGTGAGTCACTGAGTCATTCATTCAACCGATTCGTTCAAACGGCTGATTAAGTAACAAAACACCGTAGTGTTTTGCTCATAGATGCAAAACAGTTCTGCTGTGGCTTTGTTTGAAACTATTTTCATTGACAAAATAAAGCAAAAACAAGAACTGCTACATAAAATCCAAGTAACTTAATATTAACTTCCTGTTTATTGAGCTGTTCATCAAATCAATATCACACATTTGCAATCGTGCTGATATTCTGAAACGTCACTTTTTGTGTGATATTAACTATGTCAAATGATATAAATACAAAAGATGTATACAAGTCATACAGGGGCAGTTTTCCCTTAGCTTGAATTTGGGGGGAATTACAAATATATTTTAATAGACTAAACCACGCAGTAAAAGCGTGAACTCCCTGGGTGTGTTTTTGTTTGGTTTTTGCAATATACTCGATGAAATCAGTTTAAACATACAGTTTAAACAACAATTATGATATTATCATAGACGTATAGGCCTATCGTACATCCTGTACACCATATACACACACACTATTTTTTCTTAGAAATTAGCTTTTTTTCTACCAGGCTCCTATGAAAATATAATTTTTTGAAAATAAGGCACTGAATAACCAACTAGTAATCTTTTCTTTGCCATTAAAGTGAAGTTACTGAACCTAAACACAGGAGCCTGACAATTTAAAAGAAAAATTCTTCTAAAATCTCAAACAGACTTTGAGGTTTTGCATCTATATAGCCAAAATTTGTTAGTATTCTGAGTAATATTTATTCAAGAACACATTTTAATGACAAGAAAATTGATTACTTGTCAAAACTGAACTTATTTTTACTGGCAAGGCATCTCATTTGTGATCTGTGTCTGATTAGCAATTTCAGAAAGAATAAACAATTTGTAGATACATGCTACATATTGTATATCTTCACTTCAGCTCAGATGCGTTTTTACATTTAGACATTTAGCGGACGCTTTTATCCAAAACAACTTACAAAACGGATAATGGAAGCAATCAAAGTCAACAAAAGAACAATAACATGCAAGTGCTATTACAAGTCTCAGTTAGCCTAACGCAGTACAAGTAGCAAGTTTTTTTATTTTATAATAAATAAGAAAACAGATAGAATAAAAAAGCAAGCTAGTGTTAGAGGCCTTCTATTTTGCTTGTTAATTCTATAATAAACAAAGAGGGAAAAAACAGATATAACACAAAAAGAACAGAGAAGCTAGTGTTAGTTTTTTAAGTAAATGAGTATAAGTCTAAAAGGGCAGTTTTTTTATTTCTATAAAGAACAGAATTAGAATAGAGAGTGCTATAGTTAGAGAGTCAAATAAAGATGGAAGAGATGTGTTTTAAGCCGATTCTCGAAGATGGCTAAGGACTCAGCAGTTTGGATTGAGTTGTTAATAGTTTTTCATTAACAGCTACACACACACAAAAAAATTGTCAAAACAGAAATAATCATCTCATTATCGTGAATTATGCACTGTTGTAATTTATATAATCCACCAATAACCAATCAACCTCCAGTTATAAGACTCCTTTATGTTCAAACAGGGCGTAAGGTTTCCCTTACGAATGCTCTCGCAGAAACTTGCCTCTTCAGTACGTCACCTATACCTGATGCTTTTCAGCACAGAGTACTACAGAATTGATTGCAGCATCTGAGGCGTGTTTTCGCCACACATGCTTACCGCTCAAACATGATCTGCGAGGGTGCGGCACTGCAGTTTTATAGGTCAGCAGGCACGAGCGGCTTCTAACGGAGCTATTTTGAGTGATGATGGAGAAAGTTGCTGGCGTGGAGAGCCGTGATTTACTGGCTCGTCCGGCTCGGTAATGAGGAGTAATTCTGCCTTGACACCCCCCTCCTCTCCGCTCCGTACCTCACCACCCACCCACCCCCTTTTGATGAGCGGTGTCAGAGAAACAGCGGGACGGTCAGTGCTTCTTCACTATGTCTTCTGCAGGAAAGGAGAACCTGACACTTGTCTTATTAACCACAGGATCCAGCATGTATCTTCATTAATAGCCTATTAAAAGCGACAGGGAAAATATGAGAAACTGACCTCTTTTACACAATTTCCGTCAAAGAAATGGAGGAGAACTTACATGATTTATGTTTCCAGGAGAAAAAAAAATAAGTTATTTAGCTGAAGTTCAAAGGCTAAATAAATCATCATTAGGCCAGCAAAGAAGAAAAAAAAAAAAAAAAAAAAAAAAAAGAACACAACAAATCTTTAAGCTACCAAATGCGACCAAAGCAGAGTTCATCCCAAAAGGCATTCCGGATGAAACCAAACCATCATTTTCTGGTCTAACTCATGACTCACGCTGGGCTAGAACCCACAATAGCCTTGAGGTCAGACAGGGAGTAAAACTAGTGTTCCAGAGCTCTTTTACCGCACTCCACAAAACATTCAATACATCCTGCGGGAAGGGACACTGGGAATTGAGGTACAGGTGATAAATGTCAGTGTACATTTATATCAAAAGATCTCCATGAATTCCCTTCATCTAGCTGCGTGGTGAATAAGAACGAATTAACCTTGATCACCTCAAATAACTTGAAATTGAATGCGTCTCTGCCGCTCCAATGCCTGAGGTTTTCAAACAGCAAACACGACAATGTAATCAGCCATTAGAACATACAGTACAGAGGAGCTCGAGCAGGTCTATAACATGACTCTATAGGGCATTATTAATTAGAATTTAATTCAGAGGTTCACACGGTGTAAACCGAAAAGACGAAAATCGAAGCGCGGAAAGAATACTAAAAGCGGCGAATCAAAGCAGTGTTGTTTTATTTCCAGTATTAGTTTTGTGTCCCTTCAGAGAACGAGTCAAATGCAATCTCACTCACACAGAGACCAGCACTGAATCGAAGAGGATGGCTTCTTTTCCTTCTTAAGTCTTAATTAGTTGTAGCAAAGCCAGATACACTCTGCTCCTTTGAATAGATTCACTCTGGAAGGACCGAAAAGCATCAAAGATGCAATTTTTCTCCGTGTCAGTTTGGTGGAAGAACAAGAGAAAATCTTACCTACTCTTTTCCTTCAGAATGATTTTCATTCAGTGTCCACACACTTGGTTATTATCTTTATGACACCACTCCACCCAAGCTCACACCTCAATCTCCGCTCATTAACATTTCATTCATCGATTCGCAATTAAACATTGGGGCTTATTAGATCTATGTGAGAAAAAGCGTGCTCAGCTGGTAACGTACTGTACTATCTCCACTATGAGAGGGCATATTGCTGTAAGAAAGGTCAGGGAAGGTCAAACTGATGAGCCTGGAGACATTTTTGGTTGACTAAACTGCAATGGAGGGCTCATGGTCCACAGCGTGCTGAAATATATATAGCGGATGTATGGATGGATGGGCAAATAAATAAATAAATATTTCCCCCCTTGCAGTCTGTTTCAGAGGAGATGCGCATGAAATACCCTGGAGGTGAATCTTGACAGTGATGGTCTGCCACCTGAGTTTATTTGTAACATTACTTTACTTCAAAGGATCCTGCTGTTGGATATTGCCATTAAATTGGCTTTCCACTGGCTGATCTTATCATAGCGGTACACTCTTCAATCCATCAACCTTCACATCTCAAACATTTCAAGAGGTAAAAATCTAACGTTTGCTTTATGAAAAGGAATTTGAAAAGTGAAGTTCATGGAGCAGAGTTAGTGTTGTTCTTGGACTGATAAATGTGATTAGGAGACATTCTAAAAATGTACAATCATCAATGTTTAACAACCATGTTAAATCTTTAATGTTTGATTAGTCTAAAAACGTACCATTCTAGTGCTAGGGTAACGCATTACAAGTAATGCGAGTTATGTAATCAGATTACTTTAAGTAACTAGTAAAGTAGCACATTCCTTTTGAATTTCTCTGTTTCCATGTTGAGAGAAATTGGGAGTAAATGCAGAGACGTTGTGTGCGCTGTGTGAACATAAGATGTACTGTAGATCCAGACTAAATGTGAACATACATTTACTTATGACACAAAAACAGATTTAGTATTTCTCAAAATGAATAAAGACAGTGAAAATGCAAACTCTAAATATGATGCAAGCCTTCAAGAATTAAATGTTAACACAAACAAGAAAGATTAGGAAAAACTATTGCAAAATTAAAGCAAAAGTAACATAACACAATTAGCTATTTTCTTAGGAAGTAACCCAATATTGCAATGCATTACTTTTAAAGAGTACCTTCCAACAGAGGTGACCACTTCAGTTCTGACGCTTATACAAAATGGTTTTGTGTAACTGACCTGTGTCAGAAAAAGATCATCCTCTTGTTATCAACAGCTACTTTAATTTAATTTAATTTAATTTAATTTAATTTCCACGCACCACTACATTCATATCCAAAGGATTACACTATTATTATAAAATCAACGCATTTTTCCTTTTGCAAACAGTTTTAAAACTGTTTTAACACCAAGTGAGTTATGGTTAAACACCAGACACTTTTTGTGCTTTTTCTATTTATTATCTCCAATTTAGTGATTTTACCCATCCTGCTGCTTTCCAACTTTGTTCCTTTTTTATGATGTTGAACATGCTGAACAATTTTTTCTTTTTTATATTTTTTGAACCTTTTTGGCACACTATGTTGAGCATACAGCTATATATTTCAAAATAAATGTAATACACAGGCCCTGAATGTAGCATAAAGATGTTTAAGTGTAGACAAAATAGTAGAGTACTCTTATGGAAATTTCTAATTGCACATTAATAATATCCACAATGCTGCAATATGAAATGACCTGATGAGTAAATAACAGATGCAAATAAATAACAGATAGGACAAGACAGAATGAGATAGAACAATAGACAGAACACCAGAACGATAGATAAAACAACAGATAGAATGATTGAACGAAATGTCAGAATGACAGACAGACAGACAGATAGAATGTGATCGACAGAATGATAGATAGAATGATAGAACGCTAGATAGAACCATAAATAGAATGACAATGATAGAATGATAGATAGAACGATAGATAGAATAATAGAATGATAGAATGATAGAACGATAGAACGATAGATAGATAAAGCAGACATTTTTTAAGAATGAGGAGGAAAACTGCCTTCATGCAGAATTCTTAGTAAAAGTATGTCATACAAAAAGGAGGACATGGCAACAAGGCCATGGCAACAAGTTGTGGCTAGCTAGCTAGCTTAAACTTAAAAGATAGATAGATATTTGAAAATTACAAAGTATATCGTTTATAAACTTACTAGTAAAAACCTTGTCATTTCAACATTTCACATGCAGTATATACATAAATGATTTGACTTTATTATACAGATCAAACGAAACAGTTTTATAACTGGTTTGCTTGTAAAGTTTCTCGAGGTTATTCAACAATGCTCTGCACTGTGTGTATTATAAATATATCTTAAAGAAAATGTCCACAGCTTGCCCTTTCTTCTTTACACAGAGTTGCCATGCTGTTTTGTGTGTTTTTCTCTCTGTGTGTGTATAAGATCCCCAGGAGTTAATCCCTCTGGCCACATGCAGACTGCAGTTGTTTCATTACAGTTAGCAGCACACAAGACGAAAGGACAGCTTGTGGAACAATTCATCTGCCCTACGTCTCTGTTCCCAGGTTCATCAGGAGCAGAGGAAGGTCACTGTCAACCTATGAGGGAATATCAAAGCCGCTCTCGCTCAGAGAGCCTCTTACAGTCTTCGAGTCTGCCTCTCTCAAACTTGCCCCCCGCCCCTCGGCCCAGTCAAGATGCTGCCTGCCGATTCCACATTCAATAGAAGCCTTAGCCCAGCAAATAAAATACAGCTCTCCTCCTCTCACAGCCCTCCCGCACACCAAATCAAAAGCAATGTCTATATAAAAGAGAAACTGCAAGACATTTAACTAGCAGACATTTTTTAACAATGAGGAGGAAAATTGCCTTCATGCAGAATTCTAAGTAAAAGTATGTGTCGTACAAAAAGGAGGACATGCCAACAAGGCCAAGAGTTGTGTCTAGACTCACTCCTCATGCTTTGAATAGGAAAACGATTCTTTTGGACTCGACGTGAAAGTGTGGTATTCATGCATCAGTTGAACGTAATCATCTTTTACCGGGGGCAAGAAAAACACACTCAGTTTCACGTTTTGACTACACTGATTGCTAGCAACTATTAGATATTTTCAGTGCTATTAAGCATTGCTGAATGAACTGAGGGGTTGATTCCCTGTGCTTGACTGCTTAACTGAAATACACCTTGGGATAATTGCAGTGGAAGTGTATGGGAGTAGCATATTGAGGTTGTGCGGTGCCCTCCAGCCTATTTATAGATGTGCAGCGAACTGCGATATGAGAGCGAGGTGAACGTGTGGTTACTTGTGTACCCATGTGGATGTTCGCATACAGCAGTGGAGGAGAGGGGGAGCGCGTGTGGGTATGTGTGAATGCATCTTTGTGTGTTTGTGAATAAACGAGTGCCTGGTCTGTTCACGCACAAGGTCACATCATCTTTTTCTTCTTTCTGTTTTGTTGCTGTGGTCTTAATAGACAAGCAAGAAGACGACTGATACGAATGAGATCTACAGTTCTCTTGCTCTGTTTTAAAAAGTCGATGAAATCGATGTCTTTTTGTACTAGCTTCAAGGCCATCTATATGCTGTGCTCCTCAAAGCAATGTATAAGTGGTTACATTTACTGTATAGCGGTTCTCATACAAATTTGGACCTACAATATTAATGACTCATCCTGGACTGCAAAGATTGTTCTCCAATCACATGCTCTGTAGTTTGAGAATGTCCCACCACTGTCAAGCAATAACAATTTGAAAAACAGGCTTATGACTAGGGCTGTCAGTCAATTAAAATTTTTAAATTAATTAATTACATGATGTTTCAATTAATTAATCTAATTAAAGGAGAAGTCCACTTCCAAAACAAAGATTTACATATAATGTACTCACCTCCTTGTCATCCAAGATGTTAAAAGATGATCTTTCGTTTTCAGTCGTAAAGAAATTGATTTTTTGAGGAAAACATTTCAGCATTTTTCTAATTATCATAGTGGTCGTCATTTACTCCCGACATCTGAGCTGCTGAAGATGCAGTGGATTACGTTTGTTTGTGAAGGAAATGCACCTCCTGATCTACATATATCCGTCTATGTTTGGCGAATCATTCGTGATCCAGCTTCACTTACAGCAGAAGTGAGTATAAAGGTTTTTTTCATAAATCTTTGCGATCGCCTTTCCTAATAATGTGCTAGTTAGCAAGTTTAGTGGCTAAGCTAAATGCGGCTAAAGTAAACAGGCTCGTCACTCCACAGAGAGAAGAGGGGGTGGGGCGGGGCGGGGCGGGGCGGGGCGAGCAGAGCTCATTTGCATTTAAAGCAGCCTCGAACCAGAATGAGATGATTTTTGCAGAGCTGATTTTGGCAAGATAAAAAGGGTGTTGTTTTACACAACCATTGAGAATGTTTAACCTAAGTATATTATAGACTTTTCATTAAGACCCTAAAGAATCATATCAACTTTGGCCGTGAACCTACCCACAAAAAATTATTTAAAGCTATTTTTGTGTTAAATGACAAAGTTGTTGTCCTGCATCCTATTTGTGATCAGTCAGTTGTATGGACTATAAGATGATGTACAGGTCTGGGGACAGGGCCAGTGCATTAATTGGGTTAAAAGATTTTAATCACGTTATCTATCTATAATCTATCACGTAATCTATCACGTAATCTATCTATCTATCTATCGTTCTATCGTTCTATCGTTCTGTCGTTCTACAGTATCTATTGTTCTACAGCATCTATCCATCTGTCCATCTACCTATCTATCCACCTATCTATCTATCGTTCTACAGTATCTATCCATCCATCTATCCATCTATCTATAGTATCTGTCGTTCTACAGTATCTATCTATCTATCTATCTATTCCATCCATCCATCCATCCATCAATCCATCTATCTATCTAACACAAAAACAAGCTTTCCTTTATGCCTCACTGAACACCTGGTATAAACTGGAAAATGCAGAAAATTGTGTTTGGCGTCATGAAAAGCTAACTAATTAAATTTAGATAATGCCAAAACGAGAAATTGATTTCTCATGTGTTATTTTTGCTTTCACATTCCCCGGTGCTTATAGACCTTTAACGGCTTTTACAAGATTAAAGTTTTGAAAAACTCTCAGTTTCATTCAATTACTCTTCATCCACTAATATGCATTTTGTTCTTTCTCTCATTTACAATACACCATCTTGACTGTTCTCAGAGTCTCCTGGTAATAAATTAAAACAACTGTTCACACAATTCTGGATCCTTGATTAGAACCGAGTGGAATGTGAAAATCGAAGTATTCCAGTGTAAAAGATTTTATTTGAGAGCTGGAAATTCAAAGCATCTTTTTAGAAAGAATATCTGCTTGAATGACCCAGAGGCCTCTGGCTTGACGCATAATGACAGAAGAATCCCGAAGCATGTGCGTAAATTATATTGCACCATGGAAGATAAATCAAATGTAGGCTGACTGAGCAAACACACATTTCTCTGCTGCCAAGGTGATGGCAGATAAAGCAATGCATTAAATCATTTTCAGACTGAAAGCCACGCAATTGTGTTTAAACCACTGATTAGCAATACCTTGAATTTTCTAGGATAAACAGATGATCTGACTGAATGGAGATGAAGTGATTCATCTAAGCCTTTAATTTCCTCATCATGCAGATCAGGACCGTACTGGGCTTTTAAAAACTGCACTTATCTCATGAGAAACACTTTCAGAAATTGAAATTCAAAGATGTAGGACCAGATCTCAATTAGTCACCTATAAGATCTGAAGGAAAAATGGAATAAACTGACAGCAGATTCAGTGCTTCACATCACAAAAGAATCCTGCAACACATTATCACCACACACCCATATCTCCATTTCGCATTATACTGTAGTCAACACCCAATTATTAAACGCTTTACAACCTTAATTACAACTCCTATGGTTTATAGCTCTCTCACTGCACTCCTTTGTTACCTATGACTCATTCATGAACATGAATCTGGATACTAGCAAAGGTCTTAAGCTACTAAACATTGGGTTACTGATGACTCAATTACCTGAAACATGATTACTAGGACGTGCATTAAAACGCAGGTGGTATTTATCAACAACATCGCTGCATAACCCCATCATTCATCTTCATTTCAGCAAAATATGCATTTGTCCTACATTTTTTGCATTAAGCTAAATAGATAATGCACACACATAATGGCAAAAAATGGTACAAACAACAACAACAAAAAAAACCAATAAAGCAAGGCAAAAACTGCCTACAATATAAATATTAAAATGTCAAAACAAAATGTCAGAACATACATAAATATAAAAATAAGGGAGTAATTATTAATCTAGTCCTAATTCCTTTGTAATACCAGAATGCAGAATTGTTTCTCAAAAGTTTACAGATCTACAGATTTACAAAATCTCACTCAGACAGTTACAATCTTTGTCATTATCAGTGTTTTATAATTGTTTGTATACCATTAGAGTATTCACTAGTGTTTATATTAATTAACTTTATTTCATTTTATTTTACATTTTTAGTTTTAGAAATTTTGTTGTGCTTTTGTCATTTTTATTTATTTTTTTTTTTTCATTTCCATGTACCTTTTTATTAAGCTTTATTGTTTTGTTTTAGTTTTATTCATTTAAACATATTTCTGTTAGTTGGCAAAGTAACATTTTTAAATTTTTTCGTCTATTTCACTTCAGATTTATTTTTTACATGACTTTTAATAGTATTACTTTTAGTTAACAACTACTCTGGGGTGCATTTCCCAATAGCATCGTTAGCCAACTGTAGTCGCAAGTTCCGTCAATGGCAACATAGTTCAATGATTTGGTGTTTCCCAAAACCATAGTCAAATGAACATTCGCAAACAGCGTCACAAACTTACGTGGTTGGAACTACAGCTCTCGACCTGTGGTTAGAAGCATAGTTCCTCGTTAGCAAGACAGATAGGTTCAATAAATTATGCTCTTGGGCACAGTAAGCAAGCTAGCATGCAGTGCAATCTATATCTTCCATTCTATCTAATATAAATGCATTTTAATCTATGCATTTTTGCGTGTCCTCTGTAAGCGCATGCAAGTGCATGAAAGTGCTCGTGCATACATGCCTAGGGGAACCCTGTAGTATGACGTAAGAGGGAACCCGCGTTGAATCAAATATCATATAAAGTGAAATGACAGGGAACAAAAAAAAAAAAAAAAAAAAAAAAATTAAATTAGTCATCAGGTGCCATGTTCAATATAGCTGCATTTTAGAGATCTCTAATCAGTTAAATAGCCGAAGTTACCACTCTGTAATGTGGTTCATACGACGGAGATGCGACCATGTTTGGGAAACAGTCGTGACTAGCTAGTTAGTTTCCACAACAATAAGCGAGTTACGTCATATGTGAAATGCACCCTTGGTCTTTATGCATTCACTAGATTTTGAGGGGCGCTCTGATCACTTCTAGTGTCATGTAAGTGTAATATATGAATAATTTTGAAAACCAAACAGATTTATAAATAGCTGAATCCCGGTGCAGTGCACATATTAATAAACTTGCATTGGGACTGAAACCTACAATTCTGACATTTTAGCAACAAGTAAAATGCTCAAAGAAAAGATGTGAAATCCTGCCAATTCGCTTATAAGTAACTCCAGACTTCTGTGACTTAATTGACTCTCCTTCAAGGTATATGCTGAGTGAAATGAAATGAAAGCAACTCTTCATGCAATGTTAATACTTAACTTTCCCCCATGGGTACAATTAGTTCATGAACAAAAGAAACAACTGCATTATTCAAACGATTTGAAAGGTTGAAACAATTAATGAGATATCAGGCCCTGTGGTCACAGCCAAACAAAAGTAAAGACAATTCTCAACGCCAGATATGATGGTCTGTGCAAAACGAAGACCCTGCGCAAGATAAGACAGCTCCGTAGTCTGAGAATGACTGTGTGCAATGCAGAGGGCAATCATTTGAGCCATAGCACTACTGTGGCTACTGATAATTAACATTACAGTATTGATATACACTTGAGTTTGTGGCAATTAACCCTTGTGCTCTTCTGAACATGCTTCACCTAATTTAGTGGATCATCCTATTAAAAATTGCTTGCAACTCTCTAATTATGCTACACTGTTAGCAAATCTTGGATTCAATCTTTTTGTCAACTTGTACTTTTTTTTTTTTTAATTAGCACAGGTTTTGTATTTCTTGTTGGAAGTGACTGGTTAAAGGCCTCATTGATCTGAGCCTTTGCACATCAGTATTTGAGTGAACACTGCCAAAAGCATCCACAATTAAAGCTTTTATGCCACAAATGTAACAATTTGGGGAAAAAAAAAAAAAAAAAGTTATTATACTCTGTGTGAGCAATAAGGTTTAGTCCAATGCAATAAACTTAACTAGCATTATTGAGGAAAGTAAAATCCTGATAAAATAATCCACATAAGGGTTAAGGAGAAACAGATTGCAAATACATTGTAAAAATAAATAAATACATTTCAAGTTGTAATTAAAGCAAATATTGTTGGAGCACATTTTACAAGAAATTATATTTTGCATATTTTATACTATTTCAGTCTTCAAAATTGTCACATTTCATTTAGTGTGTTGTGATAGTAAGAATTTCAGAGTTTGTGCAGCTTTAGCATGTGAGAATAGATGTTTCTATTTCAAATCTAAAAGCCTATAAACATTAGAGCTGTTTGTCAAAAAACTGGCACAGGCAGGGACATCATGGTTATTTTGCGAGTATCAAATTGGACACGGCTGTCAATTTAGATTTGTTTAAAGTTTTGTTTTATACGAATGCAGATCAAGCATATCTGCCTTACATTGGCTGCTGCGTAGATGCAGTGGCTCATTTACCTACAGCAGGCGATAGGTGCGTGCCAGTGTAGAGATAAGCAATAATCGGCGGGAACAGATTGGAGAGGCTTATTAATGTGCAGGAGGTGGTCAGACCCATCCATTTTTCATTAGGCCCACTACATGAGTGACATTTTCAAGTTACGAATTTGAGTCTTTGCGAGGAGTGACATTTCATCCTTACGTCCACAGTTCATTGGCTGGGTTTAGGCACTACAAAATGTACCCACAATGCATTGCTTCATGCTAGGATCTCTGACAGGCCTTGCAAATGTAAGAAAACTAGAAAATACTATTACTTGACATCGCCCGCGGCACTGCATATTTAAACAAATCATTCCCAGTTTGTTTCACACAAGTAACAAGAGCTACGAATACATGCACGATATGGTATTTTTAGTCACGGATATGACTGAGCGATAGCTGTCTGTGAATGAGAGTTCTGTAATATTTAAAACACTACATTGCCTATTACTGCTAGAAAGCATCAGATAATCAGATGCTCCTGTTTTGAAATACAATATCTTGCATGAAAATACATTAGGTTTACTGTTCCCTCTTTAAATGAAAAGTGCCTCTGCTATATTTATTTACTAGCTTTTCCAGGGCACGGGCAAGGTAATGTGTACACGTATTGTATCACAAAGAGAAAATTAAATGATCGATACACACAAATAAGAGAAATCTTCAGGAGAGTACTCCATCATTCTTTGTATTAACTGGGCTCAGCTGTGGATGCCCTGTATTGACATGCTTAATGTTCATGTATTGGCTCTGATCTATGGACTTCTCCTGAGAGAAACAAGCTTTCTCTATCTGTGTTAGTAAAGGCGCTCTGGGTAAGAGGCAAGACTTATCTTAATGTTCTTGTGAAGCCATAACAATGTTATCAAAGGCACACAAGAATAAAATGGTGATCCTTCAGTTGGACGCTTCCAATCTTTTTTCATTTGTTCAGTTGATATCCAAGTGCTCTTTGTGTTTGCTTTGTTACATTATGATTAGCACAGGCCATAGCTGCCCATTTACAGGCATACAGCTAATCTGACTCTGATACAGGTTAAAAACACTTGTTCTGTCGCCTGTGGGGAGTCTTGATGCACAGTTCCTGCAGAGCAAATGCTGATGTCTTTTAAATGAACCCCAAAATACCCTGACCCATCAAATAAACTTTGTTTTTTAAAATTACTAATTAATTTACATTCCAAAAAATTAACAAAATGTAGTATTATTAATGAAACATAACTTAAAATATTACTATTATTAGAATTACTATTATTAGTAGTACTAGTAGTAGTATGAAGCAGCAGCAGAAGTAGCAGCAGACAAAAAAGAACAAGATGATGATACAAAAGCAGAAGCAGCTGTGGAGGAGGAGGAAGAGGAGGAAGCAGCAGCAGAAAGTGCAGAAGCAGCAACAGAAGCAGTAGATGCAGAAGACACAGTAGAAAAGGAAGATGATGAAGAAGAAGACTAAGACGGAGCAGCAGAAGATGCAGAAGCAGTGACAAAAGAAGCAGAAGATGCACATCCTGAAGTAGCAGTAGAAGACAGAGGAAGACTAAATGCAGAAGCAGTAGAAAAAGTAGAAGACAACAGAGGAAGAGGAAGAAGAAGACAAAGAAGACGACAACAATACAGAAGCAGCAACAGAAGTACAAGAAAAAGAGGAAGAGAAGGAGGAGGAAGAAGGCGAAGACGGTGAAGAAGAAAACTAAGAAGGAGCAGCAGCAGAAGATGAATTGAAGAAGTAGTAGTAGATGGAGAAGTAGTAGAAGAAGACAACAGAGGAAGACAAAGAAGACAACAACGACGATACAGAAGCAGCGGCAGAAGTACAAGCGGAGGAGGAGGAGGAAGATGAAGATGCAGAAGCAGAAGTAGTAGAAAACAACAGAGGAAGACGAACAAGAAGAAGCAGCAGCAGAAGAACAAGAAGCGGAGGAGGAGGAGGAGGAAGACGACAAAGACGGTGAAGAAGAGGACTAAGAACGATCAGTAGCAAAAGATGCAAAAGCAGCAACAAAAGAAGCAGAAGATGCAAATGCAGAAGCAGACGAAGTAGAAGAAAAGAGGAAGACAAAGAAGAAGATTATGATGATGATGATGATGATGATGATGATGAAGAAGATGATACAGAAGCAGCAGGAGAAGTACAAGTGGAGGAAGAAGACGAAGACGTGAAGAAGACGACTAAGGAGCAGTAGCAGAAGCAGCAGCAAAAGAAGCAGGAAGATGAAGCAGAAGTAGAAGAAGAGGAGGAGGAGAGGAGAAAAGAAGACATTAAAGAAGAGGACCAGAAGGAGTAGTAGTAGAAGATGCTGAAGCAGCAACAAAGAAGCAGAAGATGCACAGAAGTAGAAGACATCAGAGGAGGAGGAGGGAGAAAGAAGACATTGAAGAAGAGGGATCTGAAGGAGCAGTAGCAGAAGATGCAGAAGCAGCAGCAAAGAAGCAGAAGATGCAGAAGCAGAAGTAGAAGACAACAGGAGGAGGAGAAATAAGAGACATTGAAGAAGAGGACTAAGAAGGAGCAGTAGAAGATGCAGAAGCAGCAGCAAAAGAAGCAGAAGATGCAGAAGCAGAAGTAGAAGACAACAGGAGGAGGAGGAGAAATAAGACATTGAAGAAGAGGACTAAGAAGGAGCAGTAGCAGAAGATGCAGAAGCAGCAGCAAAAGAAGCAGAAGATGCAGAAGCAGAAGTAGAAGACAACAGGAGGAGGAGGAGAAATAAGACATTGAAGAAGAGGACTAAGAAGGAGCAGTAGCAGAAGATGCAGAAGCAGCAGCAAAAGAAGCAGAAGATGCAGCAGAAGTAGAAGACAACAGAGGAGGAGGGGGAGGAGGAGGAGGAGAAAGAAGACATTGAAGAAGAGGACTAAGAAGGAGCAGTAGCAGAAGATGCAGAAGCAGCAGCAAAAGAAGCAGAAGATGCAGCAGAAGTAGAAGACAACAGAGGAGGAGGGGGAGGAGGAGGAGGAGAAAGAAGACATTGAAGAAGAGGACTAAGAAGGAGCAGTAGCAGAAGATGCAGAAGCAGCAGCAAAAGAAGCAGAAGATGCAGCAGAAGTAGAAGACAACAGAGGAGGAGGG